>VZQC01006199.1:61288-224459 GCA_009823505.1 Rhizomys pruinosus | reverse complement strand
CACAGCTCCAGGTTCCCAGGAGGGGACCACAGCTCCAGGTTCCCAGGAGGGGACCACAGCTCCAGGTTCCCAGGAGGGGACCACAGCTCCAGTTCACAGGAGGGGACCACAGCTCCAGCTCCCAGGAGGGGACCACAGCTCCAGCTCCCAGGAGGGGACCACAGCTCCAGGTTTACAGGAGGGGACCACAGCTCCAGGTTCCCAGGAGGGGGCCACAGCTCCAGGTTCCCAGGAGGAGACCACAGCTCCAGGGTTCCAGGAGGGGACCACAGCTCCAGGTTCCCAGGAGGAGACCACAGCTCCAATTCACAGGAGGGGAACAAAGTTCCAGGTTCCCAAGAGGGGACCACAGCTCCAGCTCACAGGAGGGGACCACAGCTCCAGGTTCCCAGGAGGGGAACACAGCTCCAGGTTCCCAGGAGGGGACCACAACTCCAGGTTCACAGGAGGGGACCACAGCTCCAGGTTCCCAGGAGGGGACCACAGCTCCAGGTTCCCAGGAGGGGACCACAGCTCTAGCTCACAGGAGGGGACCACAGCTCCAGCTCACAGGAGGGGACCACAGTTCCAGGTTCACAGGAGGGGACCACAGCTCCAGCTCACAAGAACCACAACTCCAATTCACAGGAGGGGACCACAACTCCAGGCTCACAGGAGAGGGACTCACAGTCCCAGACTCACAGGTGGTGGGGAGCTATACCCCTCACTACCACCAGTGTAGGTTGGGCCAGTATGGCCCCAAACATTTTATTCTTGATATTACTTACTACTTTAGGAGCTGGGGAGACAGCTCAGTGGTTACAATTGCATTTTGTTCTTTCAGAGTACTTTCCCAGCACCCACATCAGAAGGTTCATCATACTTACCTCTAACTGCAGCTCTAGGTGATTTGACACTCTCTTCTGGCCTTCACAGACAACTGCATATATACACAGAGACACATACACATAAATAAGTAATAAAAGAAATCTTTTTAATAAACAGCTTTCAACGAAACACTGGAAGCTATATCTGAAACACAAGCAAACCATGTAAATAGCCAAATTTTCTTTTCCCCTCACCAACAAATTTAAATTAACCAGTTTGCTAGGGGTTTAAGTCTTGATATAATAGGCATTTAGAAACTGCTTTTGTTTTTAAAATAATTAATTTCTTATTTAGGTGAGCAGCATCCAAAGCAGGATCAAGTTCCGCCATTTATGAACTTCCATTCCTGTCGGTCTCCTTTCCTTTGGGTTACCTGCATATCTGTTACTCAAGGAAAGTTCAGACAGATAAGTCTTTGGCCCAATCTTCAGACTCTGGGAACAGCAGAGCCTAGGACCACCCTTCAGATGAAGACAATATCTGTGAGAACTAGGCTGTACCCTGCAGTAAGAGTAACCATCTCCTGAAAACCAATCCATCCATTGAAGCACTGGGGGCTTCTTGGAACATCTTGTTTAACCAGAATTAAGATAAAAGCCTGTGAGAGAACACCCTGACAAGAACCATCCAATTATGTAGACATCTTATCTTCTATTTTAATTTTTCTCCCTATTTAAATTTCAAGCTCATGCTAATGCCCCAACATGGATCTGGGGCCATCAGACCCCTCTGTCTGCATCTCTAATGTGGTCACATTGATTCAATCTTCCTTTTCTGACCCCTGCTATTACTTTGTCTCTTTAATTTCCATACTGTGCAGGTGGCCAAACTTACTTAACCAGTTGGGGCTGTTAGACCTGAAGTGTATTTCTGTCTGGTTGTTTTGTTGTCATTGTGTTCCTTAAAACTCCAGGTACACTATGAAATAAAAGAGAATTTAGGTTAATTTAACCACTTTAATTTACATGAAAAATTGCTTTAAAGCTAATTGGTTCCATAAAAATGTAAATATAAAAGTAAGCATATGTACACAATAAACACATAGAGTCACACATAAAAGTAGATTAAGAAAAACAAAGATCTGTAACTTTCATTTAGCTTTATGACTTGTCAGTCTTATGCTAGTTTACTTTCTTTATAGTACTAAGCAATCCTTAATCTTAAATATCTACTTCAAAAGGTATATCTTTTCTTAGAAAAGAGGTGGAAAACTTACATCTTAAAGACACAGGATCTAACATGCTCACTGATAAAGCTCAAGGAGGTAGGTAGTAAAAGTATAAAAGTCAAGACTTAAAGATAGCCATTGAAGAAATCTTAGCAATTTTTAGCAAAATTATATATAATTGTGTGTGTGTATGTGTGTGTGTGTGTGTGTGTGTATGCCCTTAACTCATAAATTCTACTTGGTAGGAATCAGTGCTAAAGATATGCTTGTAAAAATGAACAATAACATATGCACAAGGCAATTTGTTACCAGTTTGCAACAGCAAACCAAAGCCAAAACTGGAAAGTGAGGTGGGCCAGATAAAATCCATTTTGTTTCTCCATTTTGTTCAGAAATCCGTTTTGTCTCTGACCTTGACATAAACCTCTGCTGTGCTGAGATTGAAGGTGTGTGGGGACTGAAGTGTGAGATTAGCTACCTAACTGCATATATATATATATATGCCTAACTTTCTTTTATATTCTTGTAAAACATTTTTCCTGGCAATAATTCTGTTTTTGTTTAGCTGGGAAAGTATTTTGCCTTCACTTTTAAATAGGACTAAAGGGAGACCCTTCTCAAAAAGACCAAAAAATTACATATATATATATATATATATATATATTTTTTTTTTTTTTTCCCCCTAAATGTGTATGAGTGTATTGCCTGCATGTATGTAAATGCACCAATATCATGCATTACCTGCAGAGGTCAGAAGAGGGTACCAGATCCCCTGGAACTGAAGTTACAGATGGCTGTTAGCAACCACGTGTATGCTGAGACTCAAACCCAGGAGAGCAGCCAGTGCTCTCCGGACACTTGCCTTCACTCTTTAAAGTAGCTTTGCTAATACAGGATTTTTTTTAGTGGACAGTTTTTTGTTATTGTTCTTCCTTTGAGACTTTACATGTTATCCTACTGCCTGGTTTCCATCGTTTGACTAACAATTCACTTATTTATCTTACTGCTTCCTTGTTAAGTGGTGAGTGGTTTCCCATTTCCTGCTTTCAATGTTTTCTTCTCTTCCGTTTTTAGCTTGTTTGCTGACCTGTGTTTGTGGATCTCTCTGTGTGTTTGAGATTTGTTGACCTTCTGGGTTTGGAAATTACTGCTTTTCAGGAAACTTTGGGGGGCTTTTCAGCCATAATTTCTTCTCTCTCTCTCTCTCTCTCTCTCTCTCTCTCTCTCTCTCTCTCGTTCATTGTTCTGGGACAGGGTCTTCCTGTAGCCCCAGTTGGCCTGTAACTCACTGTGTAGACCAGGCAAGCCTTGAACTTAGAGAGATGTGCTTGCCTCTGCCTCCTGGTGCTGGGAATAAAAGCGTGTGCCACTGTGCCTGGTCTTCAGCCATAATTTATGTAGTATCATTGCCAGTACACTCAGACTGGGAAAAGATGTATTGGGAAACAATCAACTAACAACATAAGTAACAAAAAGAGAAAATAAAAAACTGGTTAAGAATGTGGGAGTGGAGACTCACTGGATAAAGATACTGCAACAAAGGCCTACGGACCTGAGTGTGAGTCCCAGACGCCATGATGGAAGAGAGAGCTGACTTCCAGAAAACCCCCTCCCTCAATATATTCTTTGAAAAAAAAAAGGATTTATATATTTTTCTGTGTGTGTACCTGCATGAGTTTGTGTATACCACATTTGTACAAGTGCCTAGGGAGGACTGAGAACACAGGATACTCTGTGTTAGGACAGGCTCCGCGTAAAAAAGCCAAAATGGGCCCGGCGTGGTGGGGCACGCCTTTAATCCTAGCACTTGGGAGGCAGAGGCAGGCGGATCTTTGTGAGTTCAAGGCCAGCCTGGTCTACAGAGCGAGTTCCAGGACAGCTGGGACTACAGGGGACAACCTGTCTCAAAAGACCAAAAAAAAAAAAAAAAAAAAAAAAAAAAAAAAAAAAGCCAAGATGGCATAGACTGGAAAGATCCTCCTTTCTTCTCCGGTCCCACCAGATTCCCATGAGACCTCTGGACCTGCGACCCACCTCCAGATCTGAGACCCTGACCTGGCTTAATTGCCAGATTCCAAATAGGTTAACCGCTCCCTCGCCCCTATAAAAGTGTTCTCCCTGCCTGCACTTCCACCCCTCAGGGATGGCTGGCGGCCCTTTGGATCGAGAGAGTTGAGAGAGAACGAGAAAGAAAAGAAGAAGAGAAAGGAGGAAAAAAGGAAGAAAGGGGAGAGAGAGAGAGAGAGAGAAGAGAGAGAGAGAGAGAGACTGCATTTCCTGGAGTGCTACCTTTACAATACTTTTTTAATTTCGACTGATTCGGCCTTTTTCTTTTCTTTTTTTTTTTTAAAAATGTCAAACTTTTTTTTCTATTTATTTCTGTATGTGTATGAATGTGCACCCATGTTGTGTAGTGCATGCAGAGGGGGGTGTCGGATTCCCCTGGAACTGGAGTTCTCCTGGAATTGGAGTTTCAGACGGTTCTCGGCCGCCATGTGGGTGCTGGGGATCGAACCCGGGTCCTCTGTAAGAGCGGTCGGTGCTCTTAACCGCTAGGCCATCTCTCCAGCCCCTCGGCCTTTTCTTAGCATCAGTTATACTTCTCACTCTGGAACTGAAGTTATGGGTAATTGTGAGCTCACTGATGTGGGTGTTGGGAAACCAATTTCAGTTCCCTGCAAGAATAGTAAGCACTTTAACCACTGAATCATCATCTCTCCAGCCTCCAGAAGCATTTTCTTTTAAAAAATATATTATGATCTTTATTTTATGTATGTTTTATGTATTGCCTTTTTGAATGTAACTGCACTCATGTGGCACAATTTTGGAGGAGGTCATTAGAGGGTGTTGGATCCCCCTGGAACTGGAGTTGTGACTGGGTTTTAGCTGCCATGTGATTTCTGGGAATTGAGATGACTCTTCAGCCCTAGAAACATTCTTTTTTATTTTTATTTTTTGGTCTTTTCGAGACAGGGTCTCCCTGTAGCCCCAGCTGTCCTGGAACTCACTCTGTACACCAGGCTGGCCTTGAACTCACAAAGATCTGCCTGCCTCTACCTCCCAAGTGCTAGGATTAAAGGCGTGTGCCACCACGCCCGGTAGAAACATATTCTTAATTGTGGGTAAAAATTTTTTCCAAAAAACATCCACCTATTCTGGGAAGAAGACCACTATGGACCACCCAGCAGAAAAAGAAATATTCAGTAGCCAAGTCAAACTAAGGCAGCTCTCCACAGGCAGTAAAGACAAGGATCCATTGTAAACTACAAGCTGGTCACAGAACCTGCAAATGAACAGAGCATATTTTAAAATTAACAGCCTACAGTCCCAGCAAGTCCAGAGACCAGCAACACCTGCAGGACTGGTGACTGGTAATGCCACTCAAAGTTGTAAGTGGCCAAGAGAAAGAGCCAAGGTCAACAGCTAACAAAGATGGCAAAGGGCATCAGTACATGATCATCCCCTAATTGCTGTACAGTCCATCAACAGCAGGTCATCTTCCTTTGGTCAAAGGAACATGCTAAGACTGTGGAGACCCCCGTTGGCTCCGCCCATGACATGTCCAGAAAGTTAATCAATCTTAGTAGAAATTACCTCACTCCTCTCTAGTTTCTGCTGTAAGTCCCATAAAAAGCCTCTAGACCAGCAGTTCAATGACAACCCCCATTTCCTGGAAAATTCCAGTTATGCTCACAAGTCTTAATCTTTCCTGCAACCCTCCAACTATATGGGAGCTCTGCTTTCTTTCTGCAGTAAACCTCCATCTTTAAACTTTCTCTCTATAATAAAAGACACCCCCCCCATTAAATTAAGGTCTTTTGAGATGGTTGTTCTCAAGGATTTCATTTTCCTCCATTTCATTACTCAAAGTTGGAGCTCAATACTTAAGACAATGAGGAGCCTAACACATAGATTAATTAGGGGTTTTTGGACAAAGTAAGGGTAATGGAATGCACTTCTCTCCCCACCCTTCCACTCCCCTCCAGGATTTAAAAACAAAACAAAACAAAACTCCGCAGATATTTTAAAAACAAAAATCTGGACTGGAGATGTAGCTTGTTTGGTGGAGTGCTTGGCTAGCATGCTTGAGGTGCTGAGTTTGGCCACTAACACTACATAAACTGGTGGCACACGCCTGTATTCCCAGCACTGGGGAGGTGGGGGCTGGTGGATCACAAGATCAAGGACTTGGCTATTTAGCAAGAATGGCTGGTCTGCGATACTGACAGCCTGTCTCAAAAGTAAATGAAGGGGCTGGAGAGATGGCCTAGCGGTTAAGAGCAGCAACTGCTTTTGCAGAGGACCCGGGTTCGGTCCCCAAAACCCGCATGGCGGCTAAGAACCGTCTGCAACTCCAATTCCAGGAGAACTCCAGTTCCAGGGGAATCTGACACCCTCTTCTGACCTCCGCGGCATTGCACGACACGGGTGCACAAACTTGCATGCAGACAGTACATTCATACACATACGGAAATAAATAAAATTAAAAAAAAATTAAAAAAAAATTTTTAAGTAAATGAATAAGCAATTAAATAAGTTTAAGTTTTAAATTCCGACTTTCCTTTTTTCCCCTCGTGGCTTATAAAGGCATGCACCCAGTCTATACACAGCTCTTCAGAATCCTCTCTGTTAACTAAGAGAAGGGAACTAACTGCAAAGCTCCAGTGTGTCCCTGAATAACAAAACTGGTGGTGCATGTATCCCAACACTCTAGGAGGCCGAGTTTGAGGCCAGCCTGGTCTACATGGCAAGTACCAGCTAACCAGGCCCAAGGTCATCCTGATAATGAATTCTGACTCCAAGTCTCCAATGTTTTCCGCTCAGAAAACCACAGGCGTAAACTCGGTTTAGCGGTTGAAAAAACGATTCACCCCAAACAACGGCACAAACACAATCATGAAAAAACGCATCAGGAAAAACGTTCTTGCTGAAAACCATATACAAAAATCAAATAAAAAACGTTTTCACTTTGCGGGCAGCAGTTCTAGGCGGCACGCGCCCGGGCCACCACCTTCCGGTAAGACGGACACCCACAAACCTGGTCCAGACAGCACAGCAGGCTCCGCGGAGCCAAGCCGGACAGGCGCCGTCGAGCGCAAACCTCCCAGTAGCCTAGAGCGGCCGAGCCTGACCAGCGGTGGCGCACTTCCGGCCGCGAGTCTCTGCGCTCGCGCTGCTGGGCCGTGGAGCAGGCCTGTCCCTCCCTCGGCTCCGCAGGCTCGGGGAGAGGGTGAGTGGGGTAGGGCGCCCGAGGGGGGCAGGAGCGCTTCCTCGGAGGGACTCGCAGGGCCGATCGGTAGAACGCAGAGGTCCCGGGAGCGCCCGACCCCGAGGATGCGCCCAGTATCCGCCGGGTGTCGCGCGCGGACCTCCGCGCGCCGCTGCAGCCGCGCACCTAGCCTTTCCGAGGTGGACGTGGTGTCTTGAGCTTGTTGGTTGCTGGAGGCCGCCCGCCCCGGCCCTACGTCGCCACTCACTCTCAGGCCCATACGTTTTTTGTTTTTGTTTTTGTTTTGTTTTTGTTTTTGTTTTTTCATCTCAAAAATTTAGGACGGCGATGTCAGCTGTCTGCATTTCAGGCCTGACACCGCCTGCCAGAAAATAGCACCGGGTCCGGACTCGGCAGCCATTAGTCCCTCGGGAAGCCGCCTAAATGTGAGGGCGGCCCCGTGGTCAGCAGAGATTGTGATCTGCAGTCAGGCCCGAAGTGACAAGTGACAGTACTGTCATCAGGACTGAAATGTGCACTTCCTCCAACGCGGATCACAATCCTGAGAAAGCAAGCAGCTGCTTTTTGTCCAAGACGACAGGGACCTAATCTGGTTTGCTCACTTTTAATTCCTAATACGTAGAGCGGTGCAGGGCACAAACAGTGCTTCTTTGCTTAAATACTTCCTGACCTAATGGGAG
The DNA here is from genome assembly GCA_009823505.1 of Rhizomys pruinosus. Taxonomy (NCBI): domain Eukaryota; kingdom Metazoa; phylum Chordata; class Mammalia; order Rodentia; family Spalacidae; genus Rhizomys; species Rhizomys pruinosus. The sequence goes on along the minus strand of VZQC01006199.1, from coordinate 216,514 downwards.
GGTTTGATTATTTCGTTTGTTTGAAAACATTTTATTGTGGAAACTTTAAAGCATATATGAATATATTGAACTCCCAACTCAGGGTCAACCTTGTTTCATCTATTAACCCACTTTCACACTGTTATTTTAAAACATACCTGAAATATACCGTTCCATTTGCTGAATACTTGTATGTTTACAAAACATGATAAGTGTTTTTGAACATCAAGTCATCAGTCTAGTTAACATTTCATTTTACCATCTATATCCACTCAGTGTTTGCATTTTCCCAGTTGTCTCTTCCCTTACCAGTTCATCCAAATCAGGATCCAGACAAACTACACACATTACAGATGGGTAATAGCTCTTGTCTCTTCCTCTCTTAATCCTCCCCAACCCTCTCTCTTTCCTTGTAATTTACGTGTTGGAAAACCATATGCCCTACACGTCTTTTCCTATAGCCTGTACATTGCTTTTTCCATCTCTGGGGAATTCTTTAATAAACTGGTATTTAGTTGTATAGGCCTTTTCAAGTCTACTTTTTGGCATAAAAACCTCATGGAGGCTTACTGTGTATTTTCATACTGCATCCTGAGGAGTTAGATAAGATCTGTCTCTGACCTTTTATGTACAGATTACTCCTCAAGGTAAATAAATAATTGACTAAGAAATTACAGAAGGCTGCAAGCTAATAACTGCATAAGAGATGCCTCACCTGTGGCAGCCCCTAATGAAATAATGGATCTCCACGGTGATCTTGAAAAAAAGACCATCAGACAACGTGTCAGCCCTGATGGAAGCACTTCATACCATCTACCAAGTGTTTTTGGAGTAGAGGGATGAAGTTAGGGTATAGATGAGCCAAGGTTGCCCAGGGGTTGATAATTTGAAGCTTTGCAAATGCTGTGTGGCGGTGTATTGTACTGACATTTCTAATTCTGTATGTGTTTGAAATTTCTCCTTTGTTTTTGTTTCAAGACATGGTCTCTCTGGCCCAGATTGACCTCAAACTCAATCCTCCTGCCTTAGCCTTCCCTAGAACTTGGATTTTAAGTGTTAACCATCAAAACCATTTGGAAAATTTTCTTTTACATGTAGTGTGTGTGCACCTGTGTACCTGTGTGTGAAGACCAGAGGTCAATGTTTCATGTTTTCCTAGATTACTTTTCACCTTTTTTTGGGGGGGGGGGCGTAGGGGGGTAGGAAGCATGGTCTCTTGCTCACAGCTAGGCCAACTGGCCAATGAGCTCTAAGGGATCTGCCTATCTCTGCCTTCCCAGCACTAAAGTTACAAACATACCCTGCCCCTCCCAGCTTCCAAGTGCTGGAATTACAGGTATGGGCCACCAAGCAGCCTTCACTAAAGGTTCTTCACACACACACACACACACACACACACACACACACACACACAAGACATTCCACTCCCTTCAGTAAACAGTTTTTTAGAATTTTTTTTTTATGTGTATGAGTGTACTGTCTGCATGTAGGTTGGTGCACCCATGTCATGCAATGCCGCAGAGGTCAGAAGAGGGTGTCGGATTCCCCTGGAACTGGAGTTAAAGATGGTTCTTAGCCGCCATATGGGTGCTGGGAATCGAACCCGGGTCCTCTGCAAGAGCAGTCAGTGCTTTTAACCGCTGAGCCAACTCTCCAGCCGCATAGAAAATTTTAAGTGTTTGTACCTTTACCCATAGAGGCCAGAAGCTGAAATTACATACAGGCATCTGACATGGGAACTGAGAATCAAACTCAGGTCCTCTAGAGAAGTACTACATACACTCTGTTAATCATTGAGTCATCTCTCCAGTCCCATCAAATGGTTCTTAAATCTGACTCAGCATTAGAATGACAGAGGAAGAATTCTTCTTACCCCTTTAAACAATACTAAACATAAGTCTTACAGAATTTCAAATTTAATTGTTCTGGATTAGGGCCTAATCATTGATGTCTTAAAGCTCTCCACATGGTTCTGATATGCTCCCAGTATTCCTGACCATTGGACTAGATCCATTATCTGATGGGATTGCAAAGTGATTATGTAAAGTAGGGTGGAGGTGCTAAAGTAGATGTAGGAAATACTGTCTGAGAGTGAAAATTGCCAGTCCCTGAGCCCTGGCACATGCTAGAGTAGACTTATCTGAGCTCTTATGACTTGGACTCCCAGCTAAATTTAGACATGCATATTTTTAGGGTTTCATCTTTTTTGATAAATTGTGGCACTGCTATGGGCAAGGTAGAGACAGAGTGAGAATTTCTCTTTCCTCAGTTCTGGACAGAACTTTAAAGAGATCATTCTCTTTCATCAGTTTCTGTCTCCCAGTTTTTCAGTGGAATGGCAAGCAACATGAACCCTAGATTCCAGTAACAATTATATTGTTATTTCCTCTGTTTTATAAGCTTTGGAGGTGAGTTTATCTATTCTTACCTCCTAAAACTGCAATGCAATAAGGAAGCCTCTGGCAGTTCAGGGACTTAATTGTGGAAGGAAGGCTTGGAGGCAGAATGTGGAGTAACACATGGAAGTGACACCAGCAGAAACCTTCATGCTTGGTTACTTTGTATATGAGGGCTGTGCAGGGCAAAGGGAGTGGGACCTGTTTCCCAAAATGGAAAGAAAAATTAAATGATGTGTAGTTTAAAAAGCATGTTTGGCTTTTTGGACACATTTTAAAAGTCACTATTAAATATAAAACACAAATAGGGCATTGCTTGTAACTGAAAACAATCCAAAAGTTTAAAAAATTAGCAGACATTCTTCTATCTCTCAGTCAGTCTTGTCCCCAGGAGGCCACCAGTATTAACAGTGTGTTGTATACCCTTCCACACCACTCTTTGCTTATGTAAGTATAAGAGTTTGGGACATTGTTATAAAAAATTAGATTATACTGTAGCCACCTTTAATTTTTCCCATTGTCATTAGCAGACATTCTTTTGTCTCCCAGTCACTCTTGTCTCCAGGAGGCCATTAACAGTGTGTTGTGTACCCTTACACACCCTCTTTGCTTATTTAAGTATAAGGGTTTGGGACATTGTTATAAAAAAATGAGATTATACTGTAGCCACCTGTAATCTTTCCCATTGTCATCCTAGGATAATAGAAGTTCCAGACCATAGTTGTTATTAGCTACAGAATAATGGAATAATTACAATAAATAATATTAGGAATATACAAAACTACTTAGTCATTTCCCTGTTAATATATGTAAATTGTTTCTATATTTTAGCCCACCTAAAAGCACCACAGCAAGCATTATTGTACATCATTTTTTATTTCTATAGGATAGCTTCCAGAAAATGGAATTGCTTGGGTTTGTTATCAGTAGTATCATTATTGGTAACATTTATTGTCAAATTATTTTCCCAGGACATAATACCAATTGACTCTCCATCACCAGTAACTAATGAACGTACTCTTCCCCATTTCCCATCATCCAGAGTAGATCTAGCTAACATTGCTTGATTAGTATTTGTCAGCTGATTTGAGGGAAATCAGGTCCCTTTGTTCTTTAATTTACATTCCTCCTAGGAACTGGAGCACTTTCTACACTTATCAGACATTTGTATTTATGCTATATTTGGTATACATCCTCAGCTTATTTTTCTTTTGCATCAGTATTTTTTCATTACATATTGTGCTGGATAGCTTTAGTGTCAACTTGACACACCTGAGTTGAGGGAGCCTCAACTGGGGAATTGGCTCCATTGGATTGGCCTGTGGCCACATCTGTGGTGTATTGTCTTGATTTTCGAGCAGTGTGGGAGGGGCCAACCCACAATGAGTGGTGCCACCCTGGGCAGGTTGTTGTGTGCTGTATAAGAAGGCGGGCTGGGCATGAGCCAGAGGAGCAAGCCAGTGAACAGCATTCCTCCATGGCCTGTGCCTCAGCTCCTGCCTCCAGGTTCCTGCCCTGAGTTCCTGCCTTGGGCTCCCTGAATGATGAACTGTGACCCAGGAGATGTAAGCTGAATAAACCCTTTCCTCCCCAAGTTGGTGTCGGTCAGAGTGTTTTGTCACAGCAATGGAAGACAAACTAGAACATATATGTTCACATAAACTCTAATTTTAAAAAAATTTATTTTTATTATGTGTGTGTATGTGCACATTTGTGTGGAGGTCAGAGGTCAACTCGTAGTTAATTTTCTCCTTCCACATGTGGGTTCCAGAGATCAAACTTAGATCCTCAGGTTTGGCCTCAAACTCCTGAATGAGCTGAGACATTTCTCCAGCCTGGCATAAACTTTTTAGGGGGTTTAATCCCTTAAAAACAATTTTTACTTTTTTTCTTGGTTCTTTGACTATGAGTTTTTTGATACATGGAAGTTACAATGGTATAAACATTCAGTAAACAAATTTATCTTTTTTAGGTCTCTGAGCCTCTCTTTTTGGCTTTGCAAGAAAGACTTGTCTATCCCTCAAAGTTCTGTAAATACTCTCATTTTTCCTCCCTGGTGCTTGGGGATGGAATCCAGGCCTTGCACATGCTGGGCAAAGGCTCAACTACCAAACTCTGTTCCCAGAGCGCTCCCTAATTTTTAAAACATTGGATTTCTTAATATCTAAATTTTGAACTTGTGGAATTAGCCATGTATAAGTTTCAGTTACTCATTTATTGTATTGATACATATCTCCCATTATAGATGTGTATCAGAGGTGACACGTTGCCCAGAACTAGTGAAAATTGTGCCAGGAGTTGGTAGACATTTGTACTTTCGGCAGATTGCTGGTTACTGAACATAGCAGAGGCCCAAGCTGGATGTATAGCTCATGGCAAAGCTCTTGCCTAGTATGCATGAGACCCTGTGTTTGGTCCTCAGCATGGGGAGCTTGTACGGGGAAACAAAGGCAAAATCTGTAACTAGTCATGGAACCTGTCCTTGACATGGTGTACCATTTGCCTATCAAAGATTAGCACTGTTGGAGTAGATAGGTGCTCAGCAGTTAAGAACACTGGCTGCTCTTGCAGAGGATCTGGGATTTTATTCCCAACTGAGCCATTTCTCCAGCTCTGACATACAGTTATTAATGATACTTATTTCATCTTTTCATGGTGTACATTAGGTATACAACTGACCCCTATGTAATGACATTTCTCTTTGTGTGAGTGTGGTAATGGGAAGCAAATCCAAGCCCCTCTCCATGCCAGGCAAGCACTCTTTCCACGAGCCATGTTCCAAGTTCCATGTAATGACACTTTTGTCTTTAATGAATCATACAGAATGGTTTCAAGTCCTTTAAAATGTGCTCCACCTATTATACGTCTTTTCCCTATATCACTGGAAAAGACTCATATTTTTACCATCTCTAAAGTTTGCCTTTTTGAGAATGTGTTATATTTTATCTGTAGCACTAAGGATCAAACCCAGGGACTTTTGCATGCTGGGTAAGAGCTGTACCATTGAGCTAATTCTTCAACCCCTCAGCTATAGTTTTTTAATTTTATTTATTTATTTATTTATTTGTATATGGTGTGACATGGAGGTCAGAGGTCAACTTTTAGAAGTTATCTCCCCATTATGAGGGTCCTGGGAATCAAACTCAGGTTGTCAGGCTTAGCAGCAAGCACCTTCATCTTCTAAGCAAAAAAAAAAAACCCCACACAAGTTTTTTGTTTTTATTTCTGTTGTTGGTAGTAGTGATAGTGGTGGTTGGTGTGTGTGTGTGTATGCATGCACACACATTTGTATCTGTGTCTGTGTGCCTGTGTGGCTATGTGTGTACAGTTATATGAAGTCTGGTGACTTGTCCTTTTAGCCAGTTAAATTTTATAACCAGAATTGGGGGGTATGGCTCGGTGGTAGAGTACTTGCCTGGCATTTCTGAGATCTTGGGTTTTATCCCCAGCACTATTTTAAGTAAATAAATAAATAAATCATTATAACCAGAGAATAAATAGGACTCAACAGCATAGCTCCATAGTAGTGCACATGTTCAGCAAGTAGCAGGAGCCAAGTTCAAACCCCATCACCAAAAATCAGCCCGTCAATTACAGTAAATCTCAAAGGAACATGTTTTTGTACAGTTACTGAAAATAATCTTCAGGTGGTCTTTTCGTTGCAGGGTGGAAGATGTCTATGGATGTGACATTTCTTGGGACAGGCGCAGCATATCCATCCCCAACCCGGGGTGCCTCTGCTGTGGTTCTTCGGTGTGAGGGCGAATGCTGGCTCTTTGACTGTGGGGAGGGAACTCAGACACAGCTTATGAAAAGTCAACTTAAAGCAGGTTAGTGTGCATCTGGCTTTCTCTGATTATATTCTTGGACTTCCTGGGACTTCAGCCCTAGCAGTTGTATCTCACTTCAGAGCTAGAGCTCTGGCAAGCCTTGGAAGACGCATCAGGCTCCAGCCATGCCTCCTGAACTCATTGTACTTCTTTATTGCTTTTCATTTGTCCTGTAAGTGTTGAGAGCAAGGATTTATGAAAGCTTGGGCATGCAGGATAGGGAGAGATACAACAGAGTAGCAGATGGGCCTGCCCTGACATGGGAGTGGTGGCCACACTTCTTTTTACCAGGAGATAGCTGTTATAGGAGAATACCAAAGGACAGTAGACATCAGACAGAAGATAATTTATTTCCCCTGGGGATTATCATTGTAGCCATCTTAGACAAGTTGACCTGTGAGTTGTTGAGAGAGGAAAAAGAATTCCCTGACCTGGAAAAATGGAATTCCAGCCAGAGGGAATAGAGTGAGCCAAGGCCAACACTCGGAGCTGGAAGGCTCCAGTGGTGAAAAGTGTCTGTCTAGATTCAGGTCAGGCATATCTGGATTTCAGGCTCAGCTGTGTCTCAGAGTTGTGACCTTAGCAGATCAGCAGACAAACTTTGTTTTCCTCATCTTAAAACCAGGGATACAGGGCTGGAGAGATGGCTCAGCAGTTAAGAGCACTTGGTTGCTCTTGCAGAGGACCTGGGTTTGATTCCCAGCACCCACATGGAAGCTAACGACTTTCTGTAACTCCAGTTCCAAGGGAATCTGACACCCTCTGCCCTCTTCTAATCTTCATGGTCATTGCACAATACAGGTGCACTTACGTGCAGGCAATACACTCACACAATTTAAAAAAAAAAGAAGGGAGCTAGGTGTGGTGCTGCATGCCTTTGATCCCATCACTCAGGAAGCAGAGGAAGGAGGATCTCTCTGAATTCAAGACGGACAGACGGACGGACGGATGGAAGGAAGGAAGGAGAGAAGAGAAGAGAGAGAAAGAGAGAGAAAGAAAAAGAAAGAAAGAGAGAGGAAAAAGAAGATAGGTATAAACTTTGCCTAGGAGGGATGTTATAAGCCAGGCATGGTGCCACTTGCCTATAATCCCAGCACACAGAAGGCAGAAGCAGGAGGATTGTGAGTTGGAGACCACCCTGGCCTACACATTGAGACCTTGGTTTTAAAGAAAAAAGAAGCTGGGCGTGGTGGCGCACGCCTTTAATCCTAGCACTTGGGAGGAGAGGCAGAGGATATTTGTGAGGTTCAAGGCCAGCCTGGTCTGACAGCGGAGTTCCAGGACAGCTGGGGCACAAGGAGACCCTGTCTCGAAAAGACATGAAAAAAAAAAGAAAAAAGAATTAAATAGGCATTCTATTATAGCAATGATTGTTTCATTTTGTGTGCTTCCTCCTTTCTTTAAAAATCTTTATTTTTTATTAAGAAATAAAAATTCCATATATGTTTTTTTTTTAATTTTTTTTTTAATTTTTATTTATTTCTGTATGTTTACAAGTAAACTGTCTGCATGCAAGGTCCTTGCACCCGTGTCGTTCAATGCCGGTGAGGTCAGAAGAGGGGTCGGATTACCCTTGAGCTGGAGTTCTCCTGAATTGGAGTTTCAGACGGTTCTAGCCGCATGTGGGTGCTGGGGATCAAACCCGGGTTCCTCTTTAACCTAGCGGTTAAGAGCGGTCAGCGCTCTTACCTGCTAGGCCATCCTCTCCAGCCCCCATAGATGTTTTTTCTTGTTTTTGTTTTTAATCTTTCTTTCTTTTTATTTTTGTCTTTTCGAGACAGTGTCACCCTATAGCCCCAGCTGACCTGGAACTCACTCTGTAGACCAGGCTGGCCTTGAACTCACAAAGATCCACCTGTCTCTGCCTCCTGAGTGCTAGGATTAAAGGTGTGTGCCACCACCCCTGGCTTATTTCTTTTATGTGTATGAATATACTGTCTGCATGCAGGTCTGTGCACCCGTGTCATGCAGTGCCTCGGAGGTCAGAAGAGGGCGTTGGATTCCCCTGGAATTGGAGTCAAAGACGGTTTTCAGCCGCCATGTCGGTGCTGGGGATTGAACCTGGGTCCTCTGCAAGAGCAGTCGGTGCTCTTAACCACTAGGCCATCTCTCCAGCCCCAGTTATCAGGTTTTAATCATTTAAATCTTATCTCAAGGCTCTTTCCTCAGAGAGTTTTCTAAACCTTCTGGGTTAAGGTTCCCCTCCCTCATCCCATTCATTTTATTCTTCAAGAAGTTATTGATCTCTTTTCATCTTCAGTATCTGGAACTTTGCTATTTAAGTAGTTTGTACTCTGTATATCACTGTATAGCAAGGTATGTTTAGTGATCACTTAAGTACCTGGTAGACAACTAGTAAATATCTGTTCATTATGAACAGATAAGACATTTAGAGCTCCTACTTTTTAGGTCTTGATAAATGGCAGTCTTACAGCTCATCGTGGAGTGTTGCACTTGATGTCAAAAGAAAGATGAAGAGGAAGAAAAGGAAAAGGAGGATGGAGGTGGGAGGATAAGGAAGAAGAGGAGGAAGGAAATCAGGTTGGCCTTTGGCTGGTGGCAGCATGCCTGTGATCCTAGCACTTGGGAGGTAACAGGAGGAGGGTTAAAAGATGAAGGTTTTCCTCCAGGTTTGAGGCAAGCTTGGGCTACAGGAGACCTGTCTCCAACAAAATTGTAAAGTTATATGTGCTTATTGAAGAAGTTCAATTAATCAAAAATAAAGACTATAAATAAGAAAAGCCCAAGTCTTCTCATATAGGTACATTTTCTTTCTTTTCTTTATCTTTGCTTCATTTTGGAGACAGGGACATATATAGTCCAGGCTGACCTTGTACGTGTTATGCTGTCAGTTACCTTGAATAGCTGATCTTGCCTCTTCTTCTCAAGTTCTGGGATTACAGGCATGTACCACCACCTCTAGTTGTATGTGGTGCTGGGGACTGAACCCAGGGATTTGTGCATCCTAGGCAAGTGCTCTAACTGGACTATATCTTCAATCTGCATAGGTATATTTGCTATATAAAGAGAAGTGGTAATGGTACAGAAGTATCTGTATATATCTGTGTGTAATTTTGTATAAATGGACTGTACTTGACATTAGTTGCTTTGTTTTCACTGAACAGTGTGTAGATATCATATACTGTAGGCCCTTCGTCATAGCACTAGGTTTAATTGCATCATCATGTTTATAGGATGCTTAGTATTCTACTCCTCTGTGAGCAATGTTACCCCATCACTTCCTTCTTTTCAAGGGAAAAGAAACAAGTGTGATTTTTATTCTTTATCTGATTACTTCCTCATACCATTCGTTGATAACTGTGATTGCTATTCTCCATCTCTCTAAATCAAGTGTCTTGAAAAATGAAATGTTTGGCCTCTTTGAAACCGTGATAACTATGGGAAACAGCTGTTCACTCACCTCATTTGCCTCCCTGGCTTTGGGTTCCCAGGATGTTTTGGTTTGCAGCTTTGGCTTTGTTTGCAGCAGATAGGGAGAAGGCCCAGCAAGTCTGTTGTTGGATTTTTGAGGCTACCATGGGATCAGGACTCGGTGACTGCTATAGTCATTTTGTCTTCCGAATCCTCAGTCACACTTAGAGGTAAGGGAAATGGAGAAAGTCAAGGCCTGTCCTTTCATTTGAAGTAAAAGTCCTAACAAAACAAAGGCAAAACATAGGCCTGGGAATATAGCTCAGTGATTGAGTGCTTGCCTAATGTGTGTGATGCTGTAGGCTCAATCCCCAGCACCATGAAATGATTTAAAATAAAAACAAGAACTGTAAAATAGAAAGGAAAAGTGGGATCTTGAAGAAACTAGCATGAGAATCCTGGGGACTGTTGGGAACCCGGGCCATGCCCTGCACCATCCACTGCTCTCTGCCACTGCAGCCTGGGCTGGGTGGGGTCATTCTGGGAAGACTTGCTTTGAGAACATTTGTTGTCAGAAAAAAAATCACATTGTGATTAAACTGTTCCTGTTCTTTTATAGAATCAATAAACTTCTCCTATACTTTTATGGTATCATATGCTTAAGATAGGTGGCCTTTGAGCTGGGCCCAGAAGCCTGTTGTACTATACATGTCCTGGTTGTGATTGTTGCTTTCAAAATGCCTGTGGTACATCTCAGAAAATGCTGATGTGGCATCCTGCCATATACCAGCAGTAAATTCATTTTACCATTAGCTAAATCAGATTATAACCTAAGCCAACATGGGCTGAAAAAGCTGTTCAGACTGGAAACAAGAGCTGAGCCCTCGTGCCCTCACATAGGATCATCAGAAGCTGCCCCTGCCCGGCATGCCAGCATCTGTTGCCCATTAGTCTCTGTCTCTCAACTTTCACCTCTCTCCTCTTTCATTTCCTCTCCCTACTTCTTCCTCACTCCTTGTCCTTTTTGTCCTTCCCCACAACCTCACTGGGACAGGCAAATTCTGTCTTTGTTGGAGAATCTGTCCAGTCTAGAGACCTTAAAAGGCAGTTTTGGGTTCAGGCTTTGGTCCACTCAATTAGAGTTTGGAGAACATTTTGTTTTACTTCAAGTTCATGTTTGCTATTTTCAGAGGGAACAATAAGGGACAATGTAACATAGATGCTTTGACACTTGAGACCCATCTAGTCAAGTACATTATTATGATATACTTTTATATTTCACTTTTTAAAAAAGTGAGAGGTTGTGTAGTAAAACACTCTGAATACTGTAAAACACTGTAATTTGAAGAGGTTCATGTAAAAAATAGTGTCTTACTTGAAATCATCAAGTGAAGCTTGGCGTGTTGGTTCATACCTATCATCCAATCACTTGGGAAGCTGAGGCAAGAAGACTGCCATAGTTCAAGGCTAGCTGGGGCTATATAGTGAGCTCCAGACCAGATTCTGTCTCAAAAAGCAACCAACTAGGGGTAAGAGCACTTACTTGGCAAGCATGAGGTCCTGAGTTCAAATCCACAACACCATGCAAATCCACAACACCTCAGTATTGGGAGGGAAGACAGTTGGATCCCATGAGGTCATTGGTCAGGAAGCCTAGCCAAAATGCTGAGCTTCTGGTTCAGTGAGAGATCCTGTCTCGAGGCAATAAGATAGAGAGCAATAGAGGAAGACACTCTGTCCTGCTCTGGATTCTGTGTACGTGCACACCCACACATTCATGTGCATTTACTACATACACAACACTATGTGTACAGAAACACAACCAATAAATCAACCAAATAGACTGAATAGTATAATAATACCTATATTTCTTTTTTCTATAGTCATATAGCAAAATGTAAAGGATAAGTAAGTTTATGGCAACGTACAGAATGTCTAAATTTGGCTTACTGCTTTTTATCTAAGTAGTTGCTGAGCTTGTTTCAGATAGCTGCGTTGAGGGACTGAGGCTATACCTCAGTGGTAGCTCAGTGTTAGAACATTCATCTAGTATGTACAAGGTTTAATCTCCCTTACAGAGAGATTATCAGTCATACAGGTTTTTCTTATTTTTTATTTCTGATAAAAAGGGGTGTGTGATTACTGATCAAGTAGTTTTGTCTTGGTTTTTATTTCTAAGAAATTTCCAAATATATTTCTTTGTCTTAATCACAAGGGAGAATTACCAAGATCTTTATCACACATCTTCATGGAGACCACTTCTTTGGCCTTCCTGGGCTCCTGTGTACAATCAGCCTACAGAGTGGCTCTGTGGTCACTAGACAGCCCATTGAAATCTATGGCCCTGTAGGGCTTCGGGACTTTATTTGGAGAACCATGGAGCTCTCCCACACGGAGCTGGTCTTTCCTTATGTGGTCCATGAGCTAGTGCCAACAGTGGATCAATGTCCTACAGAAGAACTAAAAGAATTCCCACCTGTGGATGAAGCAGGAAACTCTCCCAAAGAAGGACAAGGACGGACTATCCTGTTAGACTCAGAAGAAAACTCGTACCATCTGGTTGATGATGAGCAGTTCGTTGTAAAGGCATTCCGCCTCTTTCACAGAATTCCCTCCTTTGGCTTTTCAGTGGTAGAAAAGAGGCGCCCAGGTAAACTCAATGCACAGAGACTGAAAGATCTTGGTAAGTGTGCTTTTCCTTCTCATTGGAGCCTTTTTAGCGGAAGCCATTAGAGGGGTCAGAATAATCTGTTTCCTGTATGGTAAACATAAGCAATTACTTCCTTGACCCAAATTTTGCTTATTAAGAACATTTAGGGAACCCAAAGATGCTATTCAGAACAAAACTCAGATGTGTAGTATATGTGATTCTTGTTAGCTTCCTAGATCCACATTTTTTTTTGTTTTTGTTTCTCACCTTGTGCATATTGGGAAATTACTCTAGGGCACATGTTAGGCAAGTACTCTCCGCCATTCTTACAGAGAGCACCCAACCCTTTCATTTCTTTACGTATTTATATCTTCAAACCTTCTATTATCTTTTGTTTGAGACAAGGTTCTCACTAAGTTGCTAAGATGGCCTTGAACTTGTGATCATCCTGCTTCAGCTTCCTGAGAAGCTAGATTACAGGCCTGTGGCACCAGGCCTAGCTCTATTTTTTGTTGGCAAGGTAGTTTGAGTTGGTGATAGTTTTAATTTGTGATTTATTTTTATTTTCTTTTTTGTCTTATTTTGGGTTTTTGTTTTGGTTTGGTTTGATTTGGTTTTGGCTATGCTAGGGTTCAAACCCAGGGCCTACTCTTGCCAACTGAACTATACCCCTAATCTCCATGTCTTATTTTTGAAGTTATTTTTTTTTCTGTTTCTACTTTTATTTTCACTTTTGTGTGATATAGGCTCTCACCCTGTAGCCCAGGATGGCCTAGAACTCATTATTGTAGTCCAGTCTCAAACTCTGCCTCTAGATTGTTAAGAACTAGAGGTGTGCATAACCTTGAAGTATGCTTCCAAAGACATCTTTGTTTGTGTAGTATGTGTGTGTGTGTGTGTGTGTGTGTGTGTGTGTGTCTGTGTGTCTGTGTGTGTCTGTGTGTGTCCCCTCACCTGTCTATGTGTGCATGTGGAGACCATAGGTTGAGATCAGGGGCCATCCTCAGTTGCTCTCCACTTTATTTTTTTGAGACAGGCTTCTCACTGCACCTGGAGCTTGTCATTTGGGGGACATTGCCTAGTTCGTGAGCCCCTAGTATCCATCTCTCTGTCAGCCCCCTGTCCCTCAAAGGTGAGGTTACATATGCATGCCTAGCTTTTATATGAGTGCTAGTGATCTGAGCCCAGGCCCTCTGGCTTGCTCAGCAAGCACTTTACCCACTGAAGCATCTCCACAGCCCTTCAATGACATCTGTAGTCTGAGAATTTTTGCCATGGTTCTTATGGTCACAATAATAGCCAGTTATCTCAAGGGTGTCATTCTCTGTCTACCTTGCTTACTTGTTCAACATTGACTAAATTGCTAAATAATGAAGGAAAATTACTTAAGCCAAAGATATTTTTGTTATTTAAAAACTTGTGGAAATGTTATCATATTTGGAAACTTTAAACATTATCTCTACCAGAGTATTTATTCTAGACTACTACAGCACTGATGCTTGGAATCTGTAACTGCCACCACCCATCACGAAGATTAATCATGTATGATTGCCTGAAATGCTCTTGGCCTTATGATTTTTTTATTACATTTACTTTTGTGTGTGTGTGTGTGTGTGTGTGTGTGTGTACATGCTTACCATGTTGTGCATGTGGAGGTCAGAGGACAACTTGAGGGAGTTGGTTCTTTCTTTCCACTATATGGGTCCTAGGGATCAAACTCAGGTTGTCAGGCTTGGCTGCAGGTATCTTAAACCATTAAGCCATCACATCAGCCTGGTCCTATGATCCAAATAGTCCTCTCTGATAAATTCTTATTAAATTAGTCAGTTCATAGGTACCTGTGTGTAAGTGCACCTGTGTTGTGCAGTGCCCACAGAGAACAGAATTGGGCATGGGTTCCCCTGGACCTGGAGCTATGGATGGTTGCTAACCACCATGTGGGTGCTAGGATTTGAACTCAGGTCTTCTTTAAAAACAGCTAGTGCTCTTAACTGCTGAGCCATCGTTTCAGCCACCAACACTGAAATTTTAAAATGTAAAAATGTTCTAGTTTCCTATAAGTAAGAAAATGTAATGGTTATGAAAGGAATTGAATGCCTTTTCTGTTAGCTGTGCTGTTAAAGTAGCCTCTTAACAAGTCATAATTCCATACCAATGATACAGTATTATCTGCTTCATTATCAGGTGTTCCACCAGGTCCTGCCTATGGGAAGCTGAAAAATGGAATTTCTGTTGTTTTGGAAAATGGAGTTACAATTTCTCCCCAAGATGTCTTAAAAAAGCCCATCATTGGAAGAAAGATCTGCATATTAGGTGACTGTTCTGGGGTTGTGGGTGATGGAGGAGTGAAGCTGTGCTTTGACGCAGACCTGTTGATCCATGAAGCGACTCTTGATGATTCCCAAATGGACAAAGCAAAGGAGCACGGCCACAGCACGCCACAGATGGCAGCAAGGTTTGCAAAGCAGTGCTGTGCAAAGAGGCTGGTTCTGACTCACTTCAGTCAGAGGTACAAACCAATCGCCTTGGCCAGAGAAGGAGAAGCAGATGGCATTGCAGAACTGAAAAAGCAAGCTGAGTCCGTGCTAGATCTCCAAGAAGTGACTGTGGCAGAGGATTTTATGGTGATCGGCATTCCCATCAAGAAATGAAACCAGTGCTCTTGAGTGCTTATGGGCTTGCCTGAGTATGTCACCAAGCCTGCACTCCAGATTTCGGGCGTTGTGTTGATGGTGGTTTATTTTTTTCCTGTAAAATTTTGACCCTGATAATCCTTAAAAATGGAAATTTGTGCCGGGCGCGGTGGCGCACGCCTTTAATCCTAGCACTTGGGAGGCAGAGGCAGGCGGATCTTTGTGAGTTCAAGGCCAGCCTGGTCTACAGAGTGAGTTTCCAGACAGGCTGGGCTACATACAGGGAGACCCGTGTCTCGAAAGCCAAAAAAAAAAAAAAAAAAAAAAAAAATGGAAATTTGCTGCTGAGCTGATTCAGTAGTGAGAGGGAACAAGATTTTAATAGTAAATCATTTTTAAGAGATAAAAAAAAATGTATTATTATCATTTTGTGGCTACTGCCACAGATGCTACCCATGCAGCCTTGGCCTTAGCTTTGCCCCACTTAATTGCCATTATTGTATTGAAAGAGCAAGGATATGGTCCTCTTTACTAAAAAATGCTACTTTGGCAGTTTGTATAGAACTTGTGTTATTAACATAGATAAACGTAGTGAGGCACTCTGTGCAGTAGTGATTGTAGCATGCTGATTGATGGTTTTGCTGGAATACTCAGGCAGATTTGGGCCAGATGTTTATGGTAGCATTTTATTTACATTCTGATTTGCTTTTAACCCATGGTTCTGGGTACTCCTCCAGGAATTAGATGTTGTAGAAATTGTTTTTCTTGTCACAGTGATTGAAGGGGGATGGTGATACCACTGGTATTTAGTAAGTATGGATCAGGAATGCCATATGTTCTGTACAGTTTGAGCTAGTCCTGCATAATAATTGCCTAATGTTAAAATGCAAATTGTATTGAAAGACACAAGTTAAAACATATTCCCAGTGTGAATATGCTTTACCAAAATTAGTGACATAATGAGTTCAATTAATAGATAAGCTGAATCCTTCAATAGATCCTTAAGTTTGAATATGTCAGAATTGAAATGCCATGTCAAATATTATTTGCAAAAAATTAGTCATCAAGCGAAGCTTATGAATGTGGAGATGAAAATGGTACCTATCAAACTAAGCTTTAATTTACGTGATCTTATTAATACTTCTTTAAGCACAATTTTAATGTGTCCTTTCTAGAATTGCTTTTCCTGTGAGCTCCCTTCCACCTTCTTTCTGTCTGCTGTTGGGCTTCTCTGAATCACTTGCCTCACAGGATTTCTAAGTGTGTTCCATAGAAAGCCAGTGTAGAGCACTGAGTCATTCACATGGCTTCCTCATCAATTCAGTTTGGGGAATGCTGTGTCCTCAGACTGGTCTAGTGCTCATCAACACAGTAAAAGCAGCATTTCTTATAATGATCAGAAAACAGGCTTTGGTACCAGAAAAACCCCATTTCAGAATTGCATTTTGTATCTTACCTCTCTGTGGTCTGGAGTAGGTTATTTATTATTTCTTAGCTTTTTCAGCTTGCTTACCTCTAAAATTAAGAAGAATAAAACCTACTTCTCAGGATTGTTGTGAGGTTATTCAAGGCAGTGCATGTAAGAAGTGCAGCAGTGCATGAAGGCGTTGAGAAGTCCTGCAGGGCAGCAGCTGTCAACTCTATTGAACCCCTTTCTCAGTGTTCTCTTAACATTACAAGAGCCTAGACAGCCTTTTAAATATACATGTTCAGAGACATTGTCAGTCCTTACTGTTAAATTCCTTTGGCTTCTAGGGTTTCTCTGGTTAAAATTTGGGGCTCCTAGCTGGTTGTGGAGACTGTTACAGCAGGGATGATCGAGACAACCTCTTTTACTGTAGTTTGAATTCTATCTTTTTCTAGGCTCTTTGCCCTCAAACTTTCCCCAAATTTGGCCAGATTTAAAAAAAAAAAAATTTCTAAGCTCAATTTATGGAGGCATTAATCAGATACTTATGTGTCCAAATATGAATATGAGGGAATAGCTAGGACTGTTATCTCCATTGCATGGAGCCCTTGAGGGTGATGACCAGGTGTCTGATCACCTCTATGTTCTTAGAATAGGTATACTCATAGAAAGAAAGCATGCATATATTTTTTGAGTGAAGTGAAGCCTTGATATCATATGTATACACTATGAGATATATTCTTACATATTTATATGCCTAGCTCATTATTGTGTTGGTCAAGAATATTTTTTTCAGTGCTGGGACTGAACTCATTGGACCTTGTGTATACTAGGTAGGCAGTCTACCAGTGAGCTACATCTCAGCCCCAAATGACCTTTTCTTGAATCTTTTTGTTTCACAAACAATTCTTTACCAAGTAAACATTGGTTTTATTTATTTATTTTTTATTTTTTTATTAATTTTATTTATTTTTGCATGTGTATGAATGTACTGTCTGCATGCAGGTCTGTGCACCTGTGTCGTGCAACGCCGCGGAGGTCAGAAGAGGGTCTCAGATTCCCCTGGAACTGGAGTTCTCCTGGAATTGGAGCTTCAGACGGTTCTCAGCCGCCATGTGGGTGCTGGGGATCGAACCTGGGTCCTCTGTAAGAGCAGTCGGCGCTCTTAACCGCTAGGCCATCTCTCCAGCCCTTTTTTTTTTTTTTAATTATTTTTTTAAACATTGGTTTTGATTCAAAGTTTAATAAAAGAATATCAGTGAGTCATGAATATTAGAAAGCAGTTAATTTATCGTCCATTTGGACAAAGCCCTTTTCACTGAGTGCCAAATAAGTGCCACGTTGTTTGTTCTAGCCATATTCCTGAGCTTGCAATCTGGCCCTGGTGGTAGGTAGATAAGTAAACAAGTATCTGGCTCCTGCACATGTTCCCATCGTGTAGTCTGGCATTTGATTTTATTCCTCCTGAGTATTACTTGGGAGCTGACTTGAACCATGCTTTTAGAATAAGGCTCTATAAATAACATGGGGTAAGCCCCCAGAGACCAGGGAAAGGGACTGAGATGTTGGCTCAGTGTAGCAGATCAACTCAGGGTGAGAATTCTTTCTAGACCCTCCTCTGGCCTATAATTTATTTTTAATCATAGGAGAATTTAAAGAATTTGAAGTGGTAGAGTTAGCAATATTAGACTTTTCAGAACCTAGAATGTAATCATGGTTATCGGAGAGAGAAGGGTCTCCGTGTGCTGTGCCCACTGAGTCCCATTTTTGCTAAGGAGCAACTTGGATCACTAAGAAATGCTATTCTTTTTACTTCTGAAATTATTATATTGGCATGTTTTTCATGGACAATTTATTCAACTAATGATTTCCATATCTATACTTAATATAGTACTTTGCCCTAAACTGAGTTTCAACTGTCAAGAGTTCATAGACAACTGCTTATTTTATATTTAAAAATATGAACTATCCAGGTCTCAGAAGTTAGATTTGCCAAATGGGCCTTAAATCAACTTTGTTTTTTAATACTCAAGTCACATGCTTTTAATAAACTTTGAATCATAAAAGCAGTATTTTCTTAGTAGAGAATTATTTCTTAAGAGTCAAGGAAAGACAACTCTGCCACCTAGATAGAACTTCTGCTTCTAGCCTAGTGGCCCTGAAGGTGCAGCATGTGTTGAGTGTAGGTAGACAGAGAGCCTTTGCCTCAGCTTCTGAACTCAGTGAGTAGGTCCAGAGAGGAACCTGATAAGCCTCTAAAATGATTCTGAAGGGTGTGGGTGGTGGACTAGTGGAAGAGAAAAAAGATGTCTTTTTTTTTAATTGAGGGTATGTATAGATATTTTATATATACTTATACATGTTGTGTATCTTACACATGCATATTTTTGCATGTAGGTTGACCTCCTTCAACTATTTTCTTAAAATATATTTTATTGGCCAAACAAAAACTTAGAATTTATTATCAGAAAACCTACTGTAAAAAACTCTAAGGCATTATTTTTGGTGGTAGGAAGATGGTATCAGATGAAAGGTTAAAAAAACATAAAGGGACAATTAAATGGACACAGGAGAAGAACAGTCACTACAGGGCTTTAAAACAACACTTGATGACAGATGAATCTTCACCTATTTTTTCATTAGCATTAAATGTTCTCTGAAAGTGTCAATTTAGTAATCATATAATTTTAGAGTTGTATTGTCACTTAGTCTCTTTATTTTAGGCACTGAGATTACTTTCTGTTATTGGATATGAATATTCTTATGCCTAAATCCTTGTATTTCCTTCTTTGTAATTTATTTCTGTGTTTAAACATCTGGCTTACGTATGGTGGCACAAATTTGTAATCTCAGCAAGCATTTGGGAGACCAAGGCAGGAGAATTTCAGATTTTCAGAATTTCAGAATTTCAGGCCAAGTGACTGGCTGAGCCAATTCCATTCATCTCTAAAGGGCAGGCTAATTCTAACTGCCACCTAGACTCAGATATTTGTGTTTTTGACATATTCCAAGGGTTAAATAAATATGTTATAACTAGGATAATGATATTAGGGGTGCACATCTAAGCAAACACTCTACCACCTGGGTTACATCCCCATGCCCCAAGTCTTTTTCTTATAGGGGAATACTGAAAAGAAAGTACTGGTCATGACTATGTATTCCATCTTGACAGAGAAGAGGAGAGTTTTAAGGAGAGGGTATGGGATAGCAGTGTGAAAATTTTCTTCTCTTCGGTGTGTAAAACTGAAAAACAACCTTTTTTTTTTTTTGGTCTTTTCGAGACAGGGTCTCTTTGTAGCCCCAGCTGTCCTGGAACTCACTCCGTAGACCAGGCTGGCCTTGAACTCACAAAGATCCACCTGCCTCTGCCTCCCAAGTGCTAGGATTAAAGGCGTGCGCCACCACGCCTGGCAAAACAACCATTTAAGTGTACCATATTTTAAGAAACAAAGAGAGGTGCTGGAAGTGCAGCTCAGGAGCCGAGCAGTGGTCTTGGGTTTGATCCCCAATATCCTCACTTGACCCCCTACCAAAAAACAAGGGAAAGGGGAGGGAGTGCCAAATAAATGGTTAAAAGTGGGAGCAAATTATAAGAATATATGAAAATTTAATAATTAAACTCATTATTTTATATAATGTGTACTAATAATTTTTTGTAAGTGGAGAAAAGGTCCATGGTAGAAGGGGCAAGAAGTCTGGGGAGGAACAACTACCATTTTGTTGGAATGACTACTATTTTGGTGGTGTGGTGGAACACTGCTATTGTTAAAGCTTTGTGAATTCACTTGTAGGATGTTTTGACAATTTGTATGTATGTACCCATTTAGTATAGCAATTCCATGTAAACACACCTACACAGGTGAGCTGCTTTGAGTGATCAGTATTGTCTCCACATAGGCACTCCAACTCCAGGCCATTGACAGCTCAAGTCCTTGTAATAGTCTTGTTCACCTATACTGCAGTCAACATGGTTTTTCTCAGAAGGCAAATCTGAGCCACCTCTCCCTGGTTTGAAACTTTGTACCGTCTTGTCTTGCCCATCTCTCTAACCTAATCTTACTCCACAGCACTACCCAAGCTTGTAGCGCCAGCCACATGGGCCTTCTTTCAGTCTGTTGCAGGGCCTTCTGGTGGCCTGCTTCCTTAGCCTGGAATGAATGGCCTTTTGCCTCTCCCCAAGTTAACCTAGTGAGTCTTCAAGCCACAGCTCTGCCGTTGGGCCTCACGGAGGCTTGCCTGCCCCATCCCCTGCTAGATAAATGCCTTTTTCTCACAGTTCCTGTACCTGGCTTCCTGGTACTTGTCAGTCATAGTGTCATTTTGCTTCTGTGAGTGTTCGCAGTTTCTTCTTCACACGAGCTCTGTAAGCCACACAAGGGCAGAACTGTGATTTTTGTTTCCCCGTATGCCACGCTTCAGTGCCTGGAACATAAAAGGCGCTCAATAAATAGTGTTGACTGGCTCAAGTCTCCTTGTCCTGTTATTTTGTTAACATTTCATACCTTATTATCCAATGGATTTTTCATGATTCATATTAAAAACACACAAAATCACAGGCTTAATCACTAACGCACACAGAAGAGGATGAGCAGAATGCTTGCCTGTGAATTTAATAAGCAAATCCTTATCAATATTAGCTTGGAAATGTTAGCTTGGTGTTCTAAAATATGTAGAAGGCAGTGAAAAGGTTAGAAAGAGATTTTTCTCTACCTAAGAAATTGGAACTTGGCTTTGACTATGTATAGAGATTTTAGAGCAGAGGAGGAAAGAAGGCGAGGGGGCTGAGCCCCAGGCAATTTGGGAGACAGTGTAGGTTAAAGGAACGTCATAAGAACTTCATAACGTTTTTACAAGGAAATAAAAAAATTTATTTTGAACCAAAACGAGTAACCATGGCCTGGCAATACTGAACAACATGTTTTATGCCCGGCCTTGTTGCTTAGAATTAAATCCCTGTCTCCCCAATTTCTGAAGTCTGTTAGGTCTGTGTTTTGAGGATTCCCTCTCCAACGCTCTATACCACCAAAAGAGAACAAGTTCAGAGTTCCATAACCTGGGAAAATGGACAGCAGGAGAGAGATTGGGGGGGTGAGATAGAGAAAGGGGGGGGGGAGCGGAGTGAGCAGGCAGTCTCCAAAGGGGAGCAATTTACAGAAGTTACAGTTAGAGGTGACCATCAGAAAGTTGGAAAGGGCACTGACCTTTACATAACCCACAAGACAAGAGACTGGCTGAGCCAATTCCATTCATCTCTAAAGGGCAGGCTAATTCTAACTGCCACCTAGACTCAGATATTTGTGTTTTTGACATATTCCAAGGGTTAAATAAGTCTGTTATAACTAGGATAATAAGGATGTTAGGGGTGCCTAAGTTTATCTAAAGTAAAAAATATTTCCACTCTAAATAAAGCTAGCTGAGAAACACTGCTGCTCAGATGTCAGCCTGCTAATTATATACTCAGCAGACATGGCAGGTACAAAGATTAAATTCACCCACGATGAAGTGCAGGGGGAAAGTGAGGGATCGAGTTTTCCAGTAATACAAATCCCCCTTAACTGGCAGAAGCTCTCCACACAGCCACAGGCAGCTAAGCAGCACTGAGATCAGTGTCACTGAGTGAAACAAGGTCATCTTGTCTAGGTTGTTTTGTACATTGTTGTGGCTTCTAAGGATAGGTTGGTCTGACTATATCTCCTTCACATGTCTAGACTGGAGCTGACCTAGAAGTACCCAGGTCTGGGTCAGCACCCAAGTGCTGATCCCAACTGGCTTACCATGGGCCTCGCCACTATCGGACACATTTCTATAGGCAGTGGAGACTAGATCAGTCCCTTTCTCCCCACATGCCTGCTCTGGGAAGCAGTGTAGCCTAGGGCAGTGTCTTCAAACTAGCACATTGGTACCCCTGGGATATGCAGACTTCTCTGAGGATGCACACTTCCATCTGAAATCATTCCCAACACTGATCTTCCTAAGGACTAGTGGAGTCTAAATGCCTTGTTGATGTCCAGGAGGAAGAACTTCCAACTTACCAAAACCAGGGATAACAGAGATATTGGTGGTGAGGTTCAAAATATTGAATGGTTAGGTAACAAATTCTTTTGCAAATAACATTTCCAATGTATAGTTTAGAGCAAAATTGAGGGATAAGATTTGTAAGTCTTTCTTTGTTGTGTTGGGGATCAAATCCATAATGATTTTATTGAGCTCTAATTCACATATGGTAAACTTCAGTGCCTTTTCATAATGTTCATGTTCAGAGTTGTGCAATTATCATGATTATCAGTTTTACAATATTTTGACTCCCACAGAAATCCCATATTTTTGGCAGTTAGTCATTCCAACTTCTTTCACCTTCCCAAGCCCCCTAGCTATGGAAAACCTCTAATCTTTTTCTGGCTCTATAAGTTTTCCTATTCTGGACATTTTGTATTAATGAACTTGCACAACACAAGGCTCTTTGTGGATGGCTATTTTGACTTAGCATATTTTTAAGCGGTATCACATCACTACTTTCTTATGGCTAAATAAGCTATATAATTATCATGTATATTATCCATTCTTCAGTAATCTAGGGATAGATTAAAGAATCTTCTATAAAATGCCTATATCATAAATGTAAAAGGAGATATTTATACAGATAATGTGAACATGAATATGAAAACAATAAGACCATAAATACCTTTGATATTAGATCAAATAACTTAAGAAAATTTCTTTAAAGCCAAAATTTAGGAGCTGGGCAGAGTGGTATGTTTATAATTCCAGGACTTGGGAAGCTAAGGGAGGGGTCCAGCCTGGGCTACATAGTGGAACCCTGTCTCCAAAAAGCCCAAACAAAAACATATACCAAAACAAACAGAAACACCCCTCCCCTGAAACTGCACAAATTTAGCCAGATGTGGTAGTGTTTGCCTGTAGTCTCAGCCATATAAGAGGAATGTGGAATCCAGGAGTTTGAGGCTAACTTGGGCAACACAGTGAGACCCTGTTACAAAACAAAGAGAAAGAAAAAGAAGACAACCAAAAGCACAGTTTTCCAGAATTTATGCAAGATAAAGAAAATGAATTTATGGTTAAAAAAAAACTTACAAAAATTTCCCAGCTCTCAATGAATTATTCTAAACATGGAATAAATGCATTTTTCTTCTACAAACACTTCTAGGAAGTAGAAAGAAGGGAATATGTCCCAACTCATTTTATGAAACCAATATAATCTTGATGCTGCTGGAATGTAAGGACAATAAAAGAAAGGAAAATCACATGTTTCCTTTCTCATAAAACCTGAAGAAAATAATTAGCTCATTGAATCCAGTGACATGTATATAAAAGACATCATTTAAGGAAAGTTTATTCCCCAAATTCAGTTTGTTTAACATTGGAAAATCATCGTTAGATCAACAATATTAAGAATAGGAAGGAATGTCTTTATTTTGTTTAGTAATATCTGAAAAATATAAAAACATTAAACTTAGTAATATTACAAGCTTTGTCTCTGAGATGAGAGATGTTTAAAGATGCCACTTGGTACCCCATCTACAGTAGAGCCCATTGAATGGCAAAGCCAAAGCAAGACAGATGAAAGAAAGAAAGAAAGAAAGAAAGAATGAATGAATGAATGAATGAATGAATGAATATCGGAAAGGAAGAAAAACTGTCACTATTAGCAGATGATGATTTATGTATGTAGAAAACCTAAAAGAATACAGATAACCTCTGAGGAATAATAAATGGGTTTAACAAGGCTGCTGAATACATGGTCAACATAAAATAAATAGGGGGCTGGAAGGCTCAGTGGTTAAGAGCACTGGCTGCTCTTGCAGAAGATATGAATTATTTTATTTGTGTGTGGGTGTATGTCTGTGTGTGTATGCACATGTGTGTGCAGGTGCTTGTGGAGGCCAGAGGAGGGCATTGGATACTCTGCAACTAGAGTTACAGGAGGTTATAAGTTACCAGATGTCGGTGCTAGGAACCCAACTCTGGTCCTCCGCAAGAGCAGCAGGCACTTTTAACTGCTGAGCCATTTCTCCTGTATCTCCCTCCCTTAAAAAAAATACAACTACTAGAAATTTATAATTGCCTATATGGCATATTGAATCTTAACAGGACAGTGCTGCTTTAGGCAGTCTATCTTGATGCCAATAGTCCTTGAAAGAACCAGTTCAGATCATGTTACTACTCTGTTTGAAGCCTTCCACTGACACACAGCTCACTCAGAGTAAAAAATCTCAAGTGTACCAGGTCCTATGTGAGTGAGCAATCTCATGCCTCCCCTACCCACAACCAATCAGATTCTGATGAACGTGATGCTAAAACCACAGGGGAAAGAGGGAGAATGGGGAAGCTGGTGTTGGCCTGTAATTACCAGGGACGACGGTGAAGATTACAAATAGCAAGTTAGATAAACAACTGAACATTAATTTTGAAAGAGAAAATGCTTCATAATAGTATACTACACTTTTCAAAATTCAGATCCTTTTCTTCTCATATGTCTTGAGGAAACTTACAAGACATGCTGATAGAGAAATGATTCTAGTTTGCAGCCTGACTCCCCAATTCATCTAGCTTTCCGCAACCTCAATATTGCCTTCATGAGCCTTGCCCAGCCTGTGGAAGCTTATGAAGCTTTTTTGAACTTAAAGTAAATTATACAGTGAAATCCCTTCCTGCCTGCTTGGACCTCACTGCCTGTTGCCAATTCCCCATCCTCTGCCTTTGGTGCTAGAGCTCAGGCATGTTCTCTGTCATTGAGCTACAACCTCCACCCCAGTCCCTCCCCTTCTCTCTCCTGGTTCTTCCTAGCTGCAGTACACAGGTGTACACCTCAGGTGTTTCCATTGGCTCTTTCTTCCTCTTAAAACATTCTGTTCTCGCCGGGCGTGGTGGCGCATGCCTTTAATCCTAGCACTTGGGAGGCAGAGGCAGGCGGATCTTTGTGAGTTCAAGGCCAGCCTGGTCTACAGAGTGAGTTCCAGGACAGCTGGAGCTACAGGGAGACCCTGTCTCAAAATGACGCCAAAAAAAAATAAAAAAAAAAAATTCTTGTTCTTTTGTAGACTCAGGGGGTAAGAATGCTTGCCACTCGCACAACAGTGTTCACTCCCCTAGAACCCACGTTAGAAAAATGAGGCTTGGGCTATGAGCTGGGCCGGTAGTCTGGGCACACACCCTTATGAAAATCCCACGCCACTTATGTGGAGGCAGGAATGCAGGGTTGGATTCTCTTAGAGTTTCAGAGGTGCCAGCTGTCTACAAGCATGTAGGATTCAAAAAAAAGCAGGCCTGGAAAAGGGAGACCCTGCCTTGAAGACCAAAAAAAGGCCGGGCATGTGGGTGTGGCACGCCTTATTTCCAGCACGGTTTCGAGTGGAGGCAGAGGCAGAGGGGGATCTCTGAAAGTTCAAGGCCAACCCTTCTTCAAAATGTTTTCTCCCACTAAAACTGGGGAAGCACAAGCTTGGATCCACTCTTTTTTTAAAAAAAAAAAAAGTTAATAAAAAAAAAAAAAAAAAAAAAAAAAAAAAATCAATGCTGGGCATGATCTGGAAGCTTCCTCTTTGCTGGCTAGCTTTCATATTACCAGATGGTGCAATATGAGAAAAAAACATCAATGGTCTTCCTCTAATGTGAAGCCTTTGAGCTACAATAAGGAATGAGCTGCCAGGTAAGATGGGCCAGCTGATGCAACAGTGGTGTAACTATTATGGGGGTAACCAACTAACCAACCACTTTCTGATTGGATATGAGGCCTACTCCATAGGAGGAAACTCATGCCTGGTTCTGTAAATCCGCTTACAGGCACATGGCTGAGGAAGCTGTAGGCCCTAATGAGAGCCTACTACCATTAGTTTGCTAAATGGACATGTCAAACTGCCTTCTAAATTCTCATGTTTGTTCCGGGTGTGGTGGCACAAATCTAAATACTCATGTTTATATCCGTAGATTAGTGCTGTTCTCACCCTCTGCCAGAGAAGCTTCTTATTGCAGTAGGCAGCTAAATGCAGACTCTTAACTGGTCAAAGTGCTTAGAATAAGTGATGGTGGAGAGAGGTCTGCCTGAAATGAGACCTCTCTCTGTATCATCTACTCCAAGGCTCAAGGAACATGTGGAAGAGAGAGAGGATCAAAGTAAGAGCCAGAGCATGGGAAAGTGTGCTGCAGAAAGATGTCTTCCAGATACGACAGGACCACTGCACTCATGAACTTACTGCAACTATGGTTACCTACACAAGACCTGCACAAAGGTAGGCCTGTCAACATTTCATCACCGAAGGGTGAGGGGCTCATGAGGTCCTGCTCCTCTCTGAGGGACCATTGATAGTTGATGGTAGCTGGGAGAGGAGATGTCACTTTCTTCAGTGGTATAACCACTGATAAGTTTCCCAGGCTTTAGTAAATAACCTCCCACCTATGCCCCAGCAAAAACCCTAGTTAAACTGAGTAGATCACACATACAAACAAGATGTGAAAGTAAGGGGGGGGGGGCAGCGTGGTAGTGCACACCTTTAATCCCAGCACTCAGGAGATAGAGGCAAGTGGATCTCTGTGTGTAACCAGCCTGGTTACATTGGGAGTTCCAGGCCATCTGGGACTATAGGGAGACCCTGTCTCAAAAAAAAGTGTGGGGGGGGCACTTATTGGGAAGAAGGATTTCAGCAGGAGAGGAGGGATGAAAGAAGATAATGGGGGGGGCAGTAAGATGACCAAAATTCCTTATATATAAGAACCCATCAAAGAATAAATTAAACTAAAAAGTAATTGTAGGGGCTGGAGAGGTGGTTCGGTGGTTAGAGCACTGACTGCTCTGGCAGAGAACCCGGGTTTGATTCTCAGTACCCACGTGGTGCCTAACAACCATCTGTAATTCCAGCTCCAAGGGATCTGACGCCCTCTTCTGACCTCCATGGATATTGTATGACATGGGTGCACTTACAAACATGCAGGTTGTACATTCCTAACTCATATGCATAAAATAAAAATTCGAATAATGCTATATTATTAGCTTTAATATTATTATTATTAGCTACAGACTAAATCACTAAAAAAAAGCTGAGCAGGGTGGCAGATGCTTGTAATTCTAGAACCAGGAAGGCTGAGCCAGATTCCATAGGCTCACTGGCCAACCAATGAGCCCCTGTTCCAGTGAGAGATCCTGCCTCAACAATTAAGGTGGATAGCTCTTGAGGAACAACACACACACACACACACACACACACACACACACACACACAGAATTCATCCCTCCCCTCAGGCATTTCAAATGTCTCATCATCAGTTCAGCCTGGTGTAACATTCCTATAGAAAGATCAGTCAGCTCTTGAAGGCCTAGTCTATTTACCTTCACTGTAACTCTCACTACCTGCTGACATAGCACATGTATTTGATTACCTGTCTACCTGTCTCCCTTTGTGAGAATGAAGAATTCACGATAGGAACATATTATGTTTCTGAGAAGTATATCCAGGACCTTAAGTAAGGTCTGCCCTTTGATAGAAAACTCAAGACACTGGTCAGGGGGAGTGAATGGACAAATAAAACAGTGAATCTAAGTTGAATGAGGGTCAAATCCTAGTATTTTTCAGTTTGGGAAACCTCCAGGAAATGATTCACTCCCCACCCGACCCCATATTCTGGACCATCATTACTAAGGACCTACTTTCTTTTTTTTTTTTTTTTTAATTTTTTTTTTTTTTTTTTTTTTTTTTTTTTTTTTTTTTTTTTTTTTTTTTTTTTTTTTTTTTTTTTTTTTGTGAATGTACTGTCTGCATGCAGGTCTGTGCACCCGTGTCGTGCAATGCCGCGGAGGTCAGAAGAGGGTGTCGGATTCCCCTGGAACTGGAGTTCTCCTGGAATTGGAGTTTCAGACGGTTCTCGGCCGCCATGTGGGTGCTGGGGATCGAACCCGGGTCCTCTGTAAGAGCGGTTCGCGCTCTTAACCACTAGGCCATCTCTCCAGCCCCTAAGGACCTACTTTCTACATAGCTAGCTGTTGTTTGGAGCTATCTGACATGCTTCTATGTCATTCTTCCCCTAATCCCACTGGTAGGAACTCCTAGAATGAACATCCACTGTAGACATGGCCAGCTGACGTCAGTTTGCTTGGTCAGAAGTAAGCACTTGTCCGACATTTGGCCCAGGCAGATCTCTGTGAGTTCAAGGCCAGCCTGATCTACAGAGTGAGTTCCAGCTGCAGGGAGACCCTGTCTCGAAAAGACGATAAATAAATAAATAAATAATAAAAAAATTTTTTTTAAAGACTGGGGGTTGAGAGTTGGGCTCTAGGCTTGGGGTGCTGGCTAGATGAACATTCTTGGCAGTCCCTCTAAAATCTTCTCAACAGGTAATAAGTTAAAACTATAAAGCTAGCTATGGGGGCTGGAGAGATGGCCTAGTGGTTAAGAGCACCGACTGTTGAGCAGTTGGAAGAATTAAACTAATTATAAAACTGTGATATTTTATTATGTACCAGACAAATGTAAGGTATTATTATGTACCATATAAAGGTAAAATTATGATGCACCAGTCCTGGATATCTTTATTTAAACCTGAGACTGCAGGATTATGGATAATTTACTTCCATGATTGAGAAAATGAATTGCATTTCATAAACAAATTTTTTAACATACATTATGTGTTTAGAATTATGCAAGCCCACATACATATAATACCAAATTTGGAACATAAGTAAGTATATTACTATATGCAAATGGTTAAAGCTTCAGCATATGAATGCACATAACAATCTAAACAGATGCTACAAATTTCTGCAAAGCTTGCCTAAAAATGTTCCAAACTCTCTCTGAATTACAGCTTTTGAACAAAACAGAAAAACCCAATAGGTTTGTATCTTTAACCTCCTCCACCCCCACAACTGTCTTTACTTAGTACTAAATTTAGAGCAGATGGGAAAACCAGCAAGCAAGACAATGCCTGCATCTGCTAATAAATTAATCCTGCTGAGCCGAACAAGGAGGAAGATCTCGAGTGATCTGTATGTGTTAGCCAAGCTACAGATAATGCAAGGGTTCCTGCTTTCGAGGAATTCATCATTTATATAATTTAGACAAATACTAATTTGGCAACGCCTATTGAGGACTTGTGAATGCCAGGCACTATTGTAAATGCTTTAGTCATATCACTTCGTTTGATCTTTCTGATGGTCCTGTAAAATAAAAATTATCCAGTTTTTCGGGAAGAATGTTAAATCTCACTGAGGTTCAGTGAACTGATCTAAGAGAGGACATGATTGAGTACCAGAATTGGGATTTCAAAGCCCATGCTCCTAACCATGATGCTAAACCACTCCTCTAGAAAGACACAAGAAGAAACAGAATGTCGTTTGGCTTCAGTCATACTACACAGGACTGACCAGCCTTCAATCACTTCTCCACACTGCAGCAGATGGAGGAAGAGTAAAAGAGTCTTAACAAGTGGTGAGCCATTTGGCTGCGATTAAAGAAATAGACTACTGCGCTCCCAATTCAGACCTGTGGAATTGGTAACTAGTACGTTAAGTAATTGGCTTCCTGTCTCCACTCTCAAAACTAAGCATAGCCTTGGTGAGTTAAATCAGCATGAATGTATGTATGGGGCTGGAGAGATTGCTCAGTGGTTTCTGCAGTGGAGGCAGAAATGTGCGCATTCCTGAAGCTCATTGGCTAGCTAGCCTCGTCAAACTGACAAGCTCCAGGTTCTGCAGGACAGGAAAAAAGAAAAAAAAAAAAATAGAGTGATCGAGGAAGACATCTAACATCAATCTCTGGCCTCCACATGTATGTATACACATGTGCATGCACTCACATACATGTGCACCTGCACCCACAAACACCTACATATACCACACGCACATACACACACATTGTGGCAAGAAACAGTCAACTCATTGTAAGGAACAAGCCACTTGATTCCTACTGAGCTGTCCCCTCCCTGGACTCCTGGCACAACAGCAAAGCTCTCTGTCCACATGTCAACTCTGGCAGAATGCACCCGGATGAACAGCTGGGGCATGGATGACCTTTGGGCAGGGGCTGAAGCCCCAGGCACTCCTAAGGGGCAGGCATGCCAGCTGTCTAGGTATTTAAATTTACCAGTGTTTCCCCAATGACTTTGGTCCAGCCAGGCAAGGTGGGCTGCCTTGTAAGGCCTGTGTCTGCTGCTTTGTTAGATAAGCAATTCTTTCTTTTTACCAACTCTGCTGCCTGAGGGTTGCACGGCAGATGAGTGTGCCATCCTGTGGACTGTGGTCAGGCCCAATCCTGGACAGAATGTCCTGTGAACTGGGCCACCTGGTCACTGTTAATGACATGCAGGCACCCATATATCATTCTTAACTTCTCAAGAGCGTTGATAGTGACTAGTGAAACTGTCACTATCTCTTGCTAGGAAAGGCCTTTGTAAGGCCATTAACTGGGTCCACATAGGTCAAAGCTTATTGCTGTGCTTTACTGCTTGGAAAAGAACCAATATAATCAATCTACCAACCAAGGCTGGAGACAGGGCAAAGCTGATATTAGGTTGCAGATGCTACTAAGTCACTTTTATTTCTTTTATCATCTTTATTTAATAAGTATGAGTGTATTGCCTGCATGTGTATGTGTACCTGTGTCATGCAATGCCTACAAAAGTCAGAAAAGGGCATCAGATCCCCTGGAACTGGAGTTAGAGACTGTTGTTAGTTGCCATATGGGTGCTGGGAATGGAACCCAGGTTCTCTACAAGAGTAGCCAGTGTTCTTAACCACTGAGCTATCTCTCCAGCCAGAAGTCACTATATTTTAAAGACAATCTTGTCCCTTTAGCTATTGTCAGTTCTCCTTTAGCACTTTCACATCCACTCTCCCTACACACACACCCACAGGGACAGATATTGCTGGGGCGAGAGCCCACACCTTAGAACATCTGCTTCCATATTTCTTTTTTTTTAAATTTTTTTTATTAATTTTTATTTATTTCTGTATGTGTATGAATGTACTGTCTGCATGCAAGTCTGTGCACCCGTGTCGTGCAATGCCGCGGAGGTCAGAAGAGGGCGTAGGATTCCCCTGGAACTGGAGTTCTCCTGGAATTGGAGTTTTGGATGGTTCTCGGCCGCCATGTGGGCGCTGGGGACTGAACCCGGGTCCTCTGCAAGAGCGATCGGCGCTCTTAACCGCTAGGCCATCTCTCCAGCCCCTGCTTCCATATTTCTAGGGGTAGATATTTTATTTTTATTTTTAATTTTTTTTGGGGGGGGGTAGAGATTTTAAATTGATATATTTATTATTTGTATTTATGTAAAAGTGTATATCTATATAAGTAAATGCCACATGTGTGCAAGTACCCATGGAGGCCAGAAGAAGGCACTGGATTGAATCTCTTGGAGTTGGAGTTACAGATGGCTGTGAATTGCCTTACATGGGTGCTTTCAGAGAACAGCAAGCACTCCTAAGTGCTGTCCAGCTCTGGGACTAAGGCCTTAACAAGAGTGAGCATATGATACATTGTCAGTCATCCTATGCAACACCACAGGGCAAAGATTCAGTTGCTGGACCTACCTAACAGCCCCAGAACACCAACACCAAACTGCACCAACATTATCAAAAGTAGTCAAGATTCTATCACTCTATCATCTATCATTCTATCATCTGTCTATCAATCTATCTATCATCTATCATCATCTATCTATCATCACCCATCTATGTGTTCCTGTTTGTGTATATTGCAATTACTTTGTCCTAAGTATGTTTGTCTACAGGTATAGAGTCAAATTATTTTATTTATTTATTTATTTATTTATTTATTTATTTATTTATTTATTTTTGAGGGAGGGTCTCCCTGTAGTCCCAGCTGGCCTGGAGCTCGCTATGTAGACCAGGCTAGCCTTGAACTCTGCCTGCCTCTGTCTCCCAAGAGCTGGGATTAAAGGAGTATGCCACCAGGCTAGGCTTGATTTTATTTTTGAGACAGTCTTACTATGTAGACCAGACTGTCCTGGAACTCAAAGACATCCACCTACCTCTGCCTCCTGAGTGCTAAGATTGAAGGTGTGTCCCATCACACCCAGCTTTAATTTAATTTAATTTTTTTGTGGTGATGGGGATCTAACACAGGGCCTTGTCTGTCAGTGAACTACATTCTATCACTTGGACACTGAACCACACCCCTGGCCTGTTTTTATTTTTAGTCATTTGGGATAGTCCTCTTTGGGTGCTGTCAACTTGATTCATTAAATTATATTAGATACATTTAGGTTACATTTGTTTCATTTTGCTTTCATCCTTTAGGGCTTGCTTTTGGTTAAAATGTAATTTTGATCTGTAATTATATAACATTTTATATAGTTCTATAGTAAAATCTATAAAACAAGAGGCTCTACCTCGCCCCCTTCTTCTTCACAGTTGTCTATTAAAAATGCAATGGTTCGGGGCTGGAGAGATGGCCTAGCGGTTAAGAGCGCCAACCGCTCTTGCAGAGGACCCGGGTTCGATCCCCAGCACCCACATGGCGGCCGAGAACCGTCTGAAACTCCAATTCCAGGAGAACTCCAGTTCCAGGGGAGTCCGACACCCTCTTCTGACCTCTGCGGCGTTGCACGTCACGGGTGCACAGACTTGCATGCAGACAATACATTCGTACACATACAGAAATAAATAAAATAAAATAAAATAAAAATGCAATGGTTCTCCAGGACTTGGTGGCCCACACCTTTATCCCAGCACTCAGGAAGCAGAGGCAGGCAGATTTCTGTGAGTTCAAAGCCATCCAGCCTGGTCTACATAGTGAGTTCCAAGCCAGCTGGGGCTATAGGGGGACCCTGTCTCAAAAAAAGACCAAAAATATGTAATGGTTCAATCTCCTATAATTATTATTACTTAAAAAAAAAAAAACAGGGCTGGAGAGATGGCCTAGTGGTTAAGAGCACCGACTGCTCTTGCAGAGGACCAGGGTTCAATCCCCAGCACCCACATGGTGGCTGAGAACTGTCCATAACTCCAATTCCAGGAGAACTCCAGTTCCAGGGGAATCCGACACCCTCTTCTGACCGCCGTGGCATTGCACGACATGGGTGCACAGACCTGCATACAGTCAGTACATTCATACACACAAAATAAATAAATAAATAAATAAATAAATAAATAAATTAATTAATTAAAACAAACACACAAAAAAACAGAGTCTCCCTGGCACCCCAGGCCGGGAAGCATAATGTTGTGTCTCAACTATTTTTTAAGCTCGCTCAGGGCATAAGGCATGACTGCAGGACTGGCCTGGCCTGGATGGGAACTCACTGTGTAGTCTACACTGGGTGCAAACTTTTAATCCTCCTGCCTCAGCCTCCTGAGTCAATGCTGGGATTATAGGTGCACACCACCACACCTAGATCCTTCTCATTGTCATTATTTGCATGTGGTGTGTGTTTGTGCATACGCACGTTCATGCAAGTGCACGTTTGTGCACATGTATGTCAAAGCTGAAGGACAAACTTGGTTGTTATTCCTGAGGTGCCATCTACCTAATTTTTTGCACGAATTTTTATTGACTTTTTATGTATTTCATACATAGCATCGGTCTTATCACCTCTAACCTGCCTCCTCCATGGATAACCTCCCATAGCCCACCCGGCCCCCACGTTGGTTTGGCTCTCACTATATAGGCAGGCTGACCTCAAACATTCAATCCTTTTGCCTCAGCCTCCACGTGCTCACAGGTGTATGTCACCATACCCTGTTCCAAACAGTCTTTTTAAGTGAAGATAAGAGGAGCCTAAATTCAGTCTAATGGTGAGCTTTATCCTAAAGACTATTCCCTCTTTCAAGGGCACACAAATAGGGTTTAGGGAATGAAGCTCAGCTGGTAGAGTGCTTACCTGGCCTGCACAAGACCCTGGGCTTGATTTCCATAAACTGTGGTGCTATCCCAGCACTTGGGAGGTGGAGGCTCTTACAGTCATCTCTATTATAGCCTATTGCACCAAATTCATCTCCAAGGCTGTTCCTCTGCAAGTTCCTCCACCGAGCTCTTGTTAGCCTATCCACAGTCCCACACTTTAAGAAGGCCAGTTCTTTCTCCCCCAACACATCCACCTAATTTTAAATAATATTTTATTTATTATGCTTTATTTTGTGTGTATTGGTGTATTGCCTGCATGTATATAAGTACATGCATGTCATGCAGTGCCTGAGGGTGACAGATTCCCTGGAACTGGAGTTATAGACTGTTGCTTGTCACCATGTGGGAGCTGGGAATACAACTTGGGTCCTCTACAAGAGCAGCCAGCACTCTTAACCACTGAGCCATCTCTTCAGCCCTGCATCCACATACTTTTTTTGAGACAAGCTCTGTCACTGGCCTGTAACTCACCAGCTAGGCTAGGCTGGCTGACCAGAGCCCTCTAAGCACCTGCCTGTCTCTCCATTCCCAGCACTGGGATTACCAACACATCAGCCACTATACTCAGATTTTTAAATTTTCATTATTTTTATTTTATGTGTATGAGTGTATTGGCTGTCTGTATATAAGCACACCCATGTCCTGCAATGTCTGGGGAGGTCAGAAAAGGGTGTTGGATCCCCTGGAACATATTTAAAGACAGTTGTTAGCCACCATGTGGGTGCTTGAAATTGAACCCCAGTCCTCTGCAAGAGCAGTAAAGTACTCTTAACCCCTGAGCCATCCCTCTAGCCCCTATCCTCAGATTTTTAATTAAAAAATGTGGGTTTGGCCAAGAATTGTGGTACACACCTTTAATCCCAGAATTTGAACTTGGGAGGCAAAGACAGGCAGATCTCTGTGAGTTCAAAGCCAGCCTGGTCCACATAGCAAGTTCTAGGCTAGCTGGGGCTACAGGGAGACCCTATCTCAAAAAGACAAAAAAAATGTGGGTTCTGGGAGATTAAACTCAGACCTTAATGCTTGCACAGCAAGTATTCTTGGACCACTATCTCCTTAATTCCTTTCCTTTTTTTTTTTTTTTTTGAGTCAATGTCTCCCTATATCCCCAGATGGCCTAGAACTAACTCTGTAGACCATGCTGGCCTTGAAGTCACAGAGATCCACCTGCCTCTGCCTCTGCCTCCCAATTGCTAGGATTAAAGGCGTACATCACCACGCCCGTCTTAAAGATGGTTCTTAGCTGCCATGTGGGTGCTTGGAATTGATCCTGGGTCCTCTGGAAGAGCAGTCAGCATTCTTAACTGCTGAGCTGTCTCTCCAGCCCTCCATTATTTCTTAATATAAATAAATGTCTGCTTTATATTTGTTGGGGGAGATTGCATTATGGTTTCAAATTATTATTTGGTATTATTCTATTTAGAATTTATTTCTTCTTGTGCCATATTTTAATTTTTTTCTTTGGTCTTTTCGAGACAGTGTCTTCCTGGAGCCCCAGCTGTCCTGGAACTCACTCTGTAGACCAGGCTGGCCTTGAACTCCCAAAGATCTGCCTGCCTCTGCCTCCCAAGTGCTAGGATTAAAGGCACGTGCCACCATGCCCGGCATATTGATTTTTTTAAAGTTAACAATTTTTACATTTATTCTTTATTTACTTAATTGCTTACTGTGTGCATGTATTTGTCATGGCATAAATGTGGATTCTGGGGAATCAACCTCACATTGTCACAATGATGGCAAGCACCTTTACCCACTGAGCCATCTTGGCAATCCCTGTATATTTATTTTTTTCCAACTATGTATCTTTTCAAGTAATAAAAATCCAGTAGTTAATATTTTTAAAATATTTTCATCGAATTTTTGTGTATTCACATCCCAATCATCTCTATACCCCCTTTCCCATCGGCCCCTTCCCACAGCCACCTCCCCCGCACTGCAGTTCATACCTTCTGTCACCTGTGTCAAGGCCCGTCGTGTCAAGCTGGTATCCCCAGTGCAAGTTCATCTCTTATTGTATTTTCCCCTCCATTCCCCTCCCTTCCCCTCTCTTCCTTCCCTTCCTTTATTTTTCTTCCTTTTTTTTTTTTTTTTGACATGGTCTTGCTTTGCTATATAGTTCAGGCTGGCCTCAAACTTTTGATGTTCCTGCCCCAGTCTTATGAGTGCTGAGAATACATGTGTGCACCCCATGCCCAACCATGTCTTCTTCCATCCCTCCCGTCCTCTTTCCCACTGTATCTCAGTTTTTCTCTTTTCCTTCCTCCCTCCCTTTCTTTTCCTTCTTTCTTTCTTTTCCTCCCTCCATCCCTCCCTCCCTCCCTCCCTCCTTCCCTCCCTCCCTCCCTCCCTTCCTTCCTTCCATTTTTTCCTAATACAAGTACTCTGCCACTGCCTATGTCTCCGGCCCATACTTAATTTCTTTCTTTTTTTTTTTTTTTTTCCGAGATAGGGTCTCCAGTTGTCCTGGAACTCACTGTGTAGACCAGGCTGGCCTTGAACTCACAAAGATCCACCTGCCTCTGCCTCACGAATGCTAGGATTAAAGGCGTGCGCCACCACGTCCGGCGCCCATCCTTAATTTCAAAACCAAACAGTGGGGCTAAAGAGTTGGCTCAGTGTAGTTAAGAGCATTTGATGCTCTTACAGAGGACCAGAGTTTGGTTCCCAGCACTTATATTGGGGAGCTCAAACCACCTGTAACTCCTGATTTGGGGAATCCAATGCCCTCTTCTAGCCTCTAGAGGCATACACACACACACACACACACACACACACGCACACACACAAACTGTGGGACTATCAGTTTCTGTGTAAGTACCACACACTAACCAGGTCACTGGAGCTACTGTTTTCTAAGTTATCCCTGCACCCACTGTTCTTTAATGTTTTAGAAGTATAATTACTAAGTAGATATGTCTATTATCCCTATGCCTTTTTGATCTATACTGTGTAAAAGTTTTCCTCTCAGTTATATCTTTCATGCTTAGGTCCATTCTGGATGATATTAAAATTTATGCCCTGAAGTGTTTTAGGCTTTTATTTTTTTAATTTTTTAATTTAATTTTATTTATTTCTGTATGTGTATGAATGTACTGTCTGCATGCAGGTTTGTGCACCTGTGTCATGCAATGCCGCGGAGGTCAGAGGAGGGTCTCGGATTCCCCCTGGAACTGGAGTTCTCCTGGAATTGGAGTTTCAGACAGTTTTTAGCCGCCACGTGGGTGCTGGGGATCGAACCCGGGTCCTCTGTAAGAGCGATCGGCGCTCTTAACCGCTAGGCCATCTCTCCAGCCCCCAGGCTTTTATTTAACCTATGTCTTACTTACCTTCCTCATTGTGACAAAATATTTAACAGAAGCAACTGAAGGTGGAAGGGTTTACTCCAGCTCGCAGAGTTAAGTCCATCTTAACAAGGAAGACATAGTAAGCTGCAGGACTGTGGGGCAGCTACAGTCAAGAAGCAGAGAGGTGTGTGCTCAGCAACCTTTCTCCTTCCTTTCTTTGTATTCGGACTGGAGACCTCAGCCTACGGGATGATGCCACCCAGAGTCAAGAGTGCGTCTCCCCTTAATCAAACCTCTCTGGAAACACCCTCACAAACATGCCCAAAAGTGTGTTTCCTGGTGATTCCAAGTCCAGTCAAGTTGACCATGAAGATTAACCCTCACATCTGGCTACCACTTCCCATCTCCTAATGTTCAAATATGACTTCCTGGCATTTTCCAGGTAGTGTTCTATTATAATGGCACATGTTGGGATGCTGGCA
The DNA here is from genome assembly GCA_009823505.1 of Rhizomys pruinosus. NCBI lineage: Eukaryota > Metazoa > Chordata > Mammalia > Rodentia > Spalacidae > Rhizomys > Rhizomys pruinosus. The sequence continues at coordinate 178,610 of VZQC01006199.1, read as the reverse complement.
GGCTCAGCTTACAAGCTGAACCAGCTAGCCTCAGCACTCCCTAATCATGTCCTTTCTCATTTTCTTATTTTTCTCCTCTCAATCCATGTTATTTCCTATGACATATTTACCTTGCGGCATAATGCCTTGTACCTGGCAGGCACTCAATGCATATTTGTTTGATAATGAATGTACTCAGAGAATGTGCAGTCAGTCCCAAGTGCATGAACCTGTAATCCTAGCTACGTGGGAGGCTGTGGCAGGAGGATCACTTGAACCAGAAGTTCAAGGCCAATGTAGGCAACACAGGAGTCAAAACAAACAAGATTAACTTCAAACCAAACCAAACCAAGCCAAGATCATGCAGCTTCATTAGGAAACTGAAAACGCTTTCAGAGTTGTCATTTACGGAGCACTTATTGATGCCAGGCCTCTTCACACACTGTCTCTCTGGTTTCCCCTTCAACCTTCCACTTTTCTTCCCTTTCCCTGAGTTCACCTTACTCCTGTTTAGTGACTACACTGAGCCTTCTTCTGCCCTGGAACCTTTAGAGTTGCTCTTCACAGATTCGTGTACAGCTCACTTCTCAACGTAATTTGCGTCTCTGCTCAAACGTTAGTTCCTCAGAAACCATCCCTGATTGCCCTGTTTAACACAATTTTCTACTCCTCTCTAAATCTAACTACTCACTGTGGTCTTTGTTTTTATGCAGTTTAGGGGTGGAAGAAATGGCTCAATGGTTAAGAGCGTGTACTATTCTTGCAGAGGACCTGAGTTTGGTTCCTAGCACACATATCAGGCTGCTCACAGCCACCTGTGACTCCAGCTTCAGGCAATCTGACACCCTCTTCTGGTCTCTTGGGCACATGCACTCATGTACACACATCCCCACACAGACACATATACATAATTTAAAATATTTCTAAAAATACAATTAAAATTAAAAATATAATAAAAATTATATTCCCTATTTGGCTAAATGTTTACCATATGTATCACCCACTAGGATATAAGTTCTTTAAAGGTGAGGAATTTGCCATACATACTACTGCATTCTCATCTAGGGCAGTTCCTGGCAATGGTAGACCCTTAGTAAACGGTTGTTGGATGTAAATTTTCATTTCATTCATAGGGAAAAAGATTACACCATGTTGTGATACTACTTATCTAGATGAATGAACTGATGCTCAGGTATATCCAGTAACTTACCCAGGAGCATAGAACCTATAGAGCAAATCATAATGCCTTGCTTGTCTGTTTGACTTCAAAACTCATCTCTAATCCTGCTGCGATAATGTTTCCTAATTAAGTGGAATGTAAATACATGAGACAGTAAAAGCCAAGTGTCAGAGGAGTGACTTGGGCTGTTCAGATGAGATCAGTGGTGATGGAGTCACACTGGGAGGAGGCAAACTGGGCCTTGCAGATGAACAGTACTTGGAAAGATGGAGAAGAGAAGAGCAACCTGCCTCCTCCCAGACCCTCCTGGACTAGTGACTACCTACTGTGCCCTTGGCCTTAGCTGAAGAATCCAGTCCAGATTTTTCAATCAGGACAGCAGTGAGGATCCAAAGCAGGCTGTAGCACAGGACCCACTAGCCCACATTGCTAAGCCTTTGAGTTAAATTCACCAACCAACGAAGAACGATTTTCAAAGAGCCTTAGTGGACTGTGGTTAACTGGAGTCTTGACCACATTCTAAGTAACTGGACAAGTAGCCGTGGACAAGTTCAAGCCGTAGACAAACTTTGCAACTCCCTGGCAATGCCACTGCATGAGTGCTGAGCAAGGCAGTCTAGGCCTCAGAGGAGAGTTTGCCTAGAGCATCTTTAAAAAAAATTGTGTATGCGTGCGTGTGCATGTGAGTGGGGGCGCATGGCCTTAGAACTCGTGGAGGTCAGAGGACATTCTAAGGTATTGGTCTCATCTTCTACCTCATTTGAGATGAGGCCTCTTGATTCATTGCTTCACAGTCAGGCTAGCTTGTCCATGAGCATCCAGGGATTCGACTTCCCTCAGCTCTCATCTCTGGAGAAGCACTGAGGTTTCAGATGTGCACTACTCCATCTGGCTTTACATGGGATTCACGTGCTCATGCTGAAGCACTTTACTCATTATGGTGGCATCTCCCTGAACTCCTAGAATCCACCTAAAAGAGGATCTGTGAGCTGGGCGTGGTGGCGCATGCCTTTAATCCTAGCACTTGGGAGGCAGAGGCAGGTGGATCTTTGTGAGTTCAAGGCCAGCCTGGTCTACAGAGTGAGTTCCAGGACAGCTGGGGCTTCCAGGACAGCTGGGGCAAAAAAAAAAAAAAAAAAAATTTATTTAAAAAAAAAAGAAGATCCAGAGATTGATGAACAGGTCAGCGAGATTGATATCTGGGGAAACCAGTTTTCCAGTGCCTGCTGGGGAGGACACTGCTAGCCTGTGGGTGTCTTATTTCTTTCTTGATTGGAGATGTACGTACGCCCCAGGCCTGGAAGTTCCTTGGATGGTGAAGGCAGTGGCAACCAGAGGGAAGAAGGGAGGGAAGGAGGGAGGGAGGGAGGGAGGGAGGGAGGGAAGGAAGGAAGGAAGGAAGGAAGGAAGGAAGGAAGGAAGGAAGGAAGGAAGGAAGGAAGGAAGGAGAGAGAGAGACAGTTTAAAGGGAGCAGTGAGGTGAAGCTGGTCATGAGTACCAGGGAAGTGAAAGTCAGCCATGGAGACGAAAGGGGAAGAAGCAATGCAGACAGGCAACAGCTGCCACTTGCAAGAAGAAAGGAACAGGAAAAAAATCTCAGAGGAGACTGAGGCCCTGTTCTGGGGGCCTCAGCGAGGTGAGAATTCTTTGTGCCGGGTCTCCTCTTTGGCCACCTCTTTGGAGGAGGCTGAGACCTAGACCCACTGGTCATTCCTTTGAATCCCCCAAATGGCTCATCTTGAAGCGATATAAAATCCTGGCTGCTCACATGTGCTCAGCATCCTTTTCTCTGGTAACTATCTGCTGAGCCTAATTCCCACCCCTAAATAGTGACACTGCATTGTCCCAGGATGTTTTTTATTTTATTTTTTTTTAATTTAATTTTTATTGATGGTTTGTGCATTTCGTACATCATTTTCCAATTCAGATCAGGCATATTTTGCAGGCAGGATGTTTTTTTTTTTTTTTAAATTTTTATTTCATTTTATTTATTTCGGTATGTGTATCAATGTACTGTCTGCATGCAGGTTTGTGCACCCGTGTCGTGCAATGCCGCGGAGGTCAGAAGAGGGTCTCGGATTCCCCTGGAACTGGAGTGCTCCTGGAATTGGAGTTTCAGACAGCTCTCAGCCGCCATGTGGGTGCTGGGGATCGAACCCGGGTCCTCTGTAAGAGCGGTCGGCGCTCTTAACCGCTAGGCCATCTCTCCAGCCCGAGGCAGGATGTTTTTTAAAAACTAACTGATTTGGGTCCTAAGTAAATATGCTGGATAGTTTCAGTTTTCAGCTTGACACATCTGGGAAGAGGGACCCTCAATTTTTCTGTATTGGACCGGCCTGTGGGCATGTCTTTTTTATTTTTTTGGTCTTTTTTGAGACAGGGTCTCCCTGTAGCCCCAGCTGTCCTGCAACTCACTCTGTAGACCAGGCTGGCCTTGAACTCACAAAGATCCGCCTGTCTCTGCCTCCCAAGTGCTAGGATTAAAGGCATGCTCCACCACGCCCGGCTGAGGCACTTTCTTGATGAGTGATGTGGGAGGGCCCAGCCCACTGTGGGCAGTGCCACTCCTGGGCAGGTGAGCCTGAGTTGTATAAGAAAGCAGCCTGAGCATAGGCCAGAAGAGAAGCCAGTAAGCAGTGTTCCTCCATGGCCTGGGCTGCAGCCTGGTTTCTTATACAACTGTTCCTGCCCTGACTTCCTGCCTGATTTCCTCAAAGATGGCGTACCCCCTGGAAGTGTAAGATGAAATAAACCCTTTGCTCCTCATGTTGGTTTTGGTCCGTGTTTCATCACAGCAATAGAAAATCAAACCAAAACAGTAAAATTAATTATTTCTTCAAAGTTGTCTCCCAAGAATATTTTTAAAATATGAAAAGAATTTGGCATTCCTTAGGTTGTATAGTTTCTTCACTCAAGATTGAAAGCTAAAATATATCTAATACAAGAGACTTTTATCAGGAAAATGATGCCGCACATAACACAATTGCCAACTTTTATTTTGTTTTACTTTTTCCTGCTTTTGACACACTTGACCTGTCTGGCACTCCTTGGAATACTCTCTCTTGTGTCTATGGCACTGAGACTGTTAGATGCCAAGTTCACTTGTTGGACTAACACTGCTTAGACTTAAAGCTGATTTGGAGTCTTCCGGGAAAAGGGAAAGACTGGATAAATTATTACTTCAGTTACTGTTTGCCACTATTCAGTTCTGAATTCTAAAATATAGTACCCAGTAGGCTTACGCTGCACATTTTCTCCATGAAAGCATGCTTGAAAGAAAGCAGGCTCGACCTCTCGGCAAGCATTTGAAGTGGGTAGATTCATGGCTGTGGACCATCTCCTAAATCATTTAGTGTCGACTTCCAGTATGCATCTCCCCTAATGAATTTTGAACGTTAAGCCCTCCAGGTCTGGGTCACCCAGTCAAGGACCTTGCTTCTTAAAGTACATGGTCTAGGGACCAGCAGGTCTGGGTCACCCAGTCAAGGACCTTGCTTCTTAAAGTACATGGTCTAGGGACCAGCAGTGTCAGCGTTACCTGGAAGCTTGTTGGGAAGGTAGATTCTCCATCCAGCCTGACTTCCTATCTGCTAAATTGAAACCTACCTTAACAAGATTGCCAAGTGGCATGCTGCTGTAAGGATAGAGAAGCATCGTGTAAGGTCTCTTCAGGGAGGTGCTCCGGGGCTGCAGCTGTAGGCTACAGCTGTTCCGGGTGAAGGGCGGCAGCACACCACACTACACCACACATTTTGTAAAAGGCTGGGGCTGCAGAATGTTCAAAGCCTAGGAAAAAGCTGGGTGTGTAGCTCAGTGGTATAGCAAGTCCTTAGTATATGTTTAGTCTCAGGACCAAAGAAAGTAAAAAAAAAAGTAAAATCAAACTGATTCAATAAAACTACTTAATCTATATTCTATAATGTCAATTATAAATAATTGGCATCTCATTAGTCCCCTTTAACCTGCAAGTAGCTAGGATTCCAGTCCTGGGTCACCATGCCTGGTTTACCTCCGAATTTTTAATGGTTCGGCTACATCACTTATTAACAACAGTGCTCTGTGCTTACTTCATGTTGAGTCAAATAAGATGTATAACAGCTTGGCATATGACAGGTGTAGGTGGTTGAACAAGTAGCCGACACTGGTTAGGCCCTTGTGAGTCTCATGTGAAGTACTTTATCTGCATTGCCTAGTTAAGTTTTCACTACAGCTCTGTGATATTCCAGAAGAAGAAATTGAGACAGACTCCTTTATCCAAGTTCTTGTGGCTAGTAAGGAATGAAATTTAGACCTAGCCAGTGGTCTCAAAATCTTATTTGGTTAGTGACTATGCTTGTAGCGCTAACCTAAAATGTAATTTCCAGATAAAGTTTATATTATATAGAATTCACCATTTAAAGTTTTTGGATTTTTAAAATTTAATGTATATGAGTGTTTTGCCTGCCTATAAGTGTACCCATGTCATGTAGTGTCTACAGAGGCCAGTAGAGGACTTTGGATCCTCTGGAACTAGAGTTATTAACAGTTGTTATCATCCATGGGATGGGTGGGAACCAAACCCATTTTTTTCTGCAAGAGCAGCCAGTGCTCTTAACTGCTGAGCCATTTCTCCAGCCCCATTTAAACCATTTTAGAGTATTCAGTCCAATGTCTGAGTATATCCATAATGTTGCATAACCATCAGCACTATCTAATTCTAGAACCACCCCGCCTCCAAAAGATACCCTATGCTTTGCATCACCACTTCCCATTACCTGACAGTCACTAATCTACTAACCTACTTCAGTGTCTATGCATTTGTATAGCCATGCAATGGAATATACTAAAAATTAAAAAAAAACAAAACAACAGATATACCCAGTAACACTTTGGATCTCAAAACAAAAACAACATACTGAGTAAAAGAATCCAGATACTGCTGGGCATGGCACCACGTGCCTTTAATCCCAGCACTTGGGAGGCAGAGGCAGGTGGATCTCTGTGAGTTCAAGGCAAGCCTGGTCTACATAGCGAGCTCCAGGCTAGCTGGGACTAAAGGGAAACCCTGTATCAAAAAGACAAAGGAACCAAAAAAAAAAAAAAAAAAAAAAAGAGTGCCAATCCAAAGGCTGTACCCATGTAATTCCATTTATGTGAAATCCTGGAGAAACCATACCTTATCAACAGGGAGCAGGCCTTGAGGATGCACATGGGGAACCTCGAAGAGAGATACAGTGTTCTAAAAATTGATTGTGTAATAGCCGAGTGAGATATACATTTATAGAATTATAATAACCTGTCTACTGAAAAAAAATTTCAGTATATAAATTGTTCCTCAATAAAAGTATAAAAAACTCAAAATATGTGTGGCCCCAAGAGTTCAGTTCATGAGCATGCCTTTTCTCACGTTCACCCTAAGTCTGCTTTCCCAGGCACATCCCCCATTGTTTTCCTTTTCTTCCCTGTGTTCATTTAACAAACACCATGCGATACTTGCTGTATGTGAACTGGGTATTAGGACCTAAGAGGGGGGAGAGCCTCAGGGAACTCATGGCTTGGTCTGTCTGCAGCAGAGGAACCTCAATGTGGTCTTAGAGACTTAGGAAGCTTAAAGGAGAAGACTGACAATACTGTGTTCCAGACAGTCTCTGTTCTAGTCATCATGAATTTCCAGTTTAAATCAAGTTTCCATCTAAGTCTTTGAATAAGTAAATGCATTCATGTGGCTTATAAAGAAATGAGACATGGGGCTGGAGAGATGGCCTAGCGGTTAAGAGCACCAACTGCTCTTGCAGAGGACCCGGGTTCAATTCCCAGCACCCACATGGCGGCTAAGAACTATCTTTGACTCCGGTTCCAGGGGAATCCGACGCCCTCTTCTGACCTCCATGGCATTGCACGACACGGTTGCACAGACCTACATGCAGACAGTATATTCATACACATAATAAAATAAATTTTAACAAAAAAAGAGAAATGAGACAGTGAAAGTTGTTTTCCTCCCACCCAACTTATATCTGCCCAGTTTTTGTCTAAAGTAGTACAACCATAGTCTACAAATATATATTAGTTTTCTTCCTTTAAAGCCTAAAAGATATAATAATATTTACATTTTTCTCATCCTTGCTCTTCTGTTTGGCAGTAAACTCTGAGATCTTTCCATAGGGGCACTGAGTATTTTTACTCAATCTTTGTAGGAAGCTTTCTTTGTAACGAGCAGGTACAAGGCGGCCCTGCTAAGGGAAGGGGAGCATAGTACCTGCCTGCGGCCACTGTAGGGAACTGACCTCTCAGTGCAGAGACCAGCTGGCTACTTCCACAGCCTTGGCCTGAGAGGCCCCTCCACCTCGGGCCCTCAGCCTGGGACAGCGGAACGTTTCCCACTCTTGGCCATGATTTCCCACCTGCCCGGAGACTGCTGGCCCCTGGACAGGAATTTCAGGCTGATGGCTGATGGCCTATCTTCAGCCTGTGTCCACTCACAATTCACTTCACCACACCAGCTATCCAGGTTGGTTGTCCAAGAACCTCTGTCCAACCCATTGGCCACCCATCTGAACGAAACGCAGGCCTGCTTTCGCCTGTATGCACGCAAAAAATACGACCGGGCATTCTGTAATGATGGTAACGGATAATTCAGTTTATTGCCTGCTACAGCTTGCCTTTATAAGCAAAATGACATCAGTTCCCAGAGCCAATCACAGACCCCCAATTCCATGCCACTGCACACCGTTGCCCCACCCAGCATCATGCACCTGGGCCAAGTTGTCTGCTCCTTCTTGGGGCGGGGTCAGAGAAATCCCCTGACTCCCATCCACGTGGTGCCCTGAGGGGTGCTAGCTGAGGACTAGCCCCCAATTCAAACTGGATCTTCCTACAAATCTTAGTTTTATATTTTCTATTGTATGGATATGTCATAATTTATTCAACTAGTCCCTTTGATAAACATTTATCTGTTTGCTATAGCAAATACTGCAATGTGTTTTCTGGTTGTTTTTATATGGACAAATATATTTATGGCTACATATTGATTTTTAAAAACCACCCCCTACACACACCAACCAGTTTCCTAGCTCTAAGTCTGTTCCCTTTGCTTTGAAAGTCTTCTTTCTTTTCTGACAGCCAAGGTGGACTTCACAAGACACAGCTGAGGAATCACTCTTTTGGGAGCCCTCTAGCCTCCTTGGGGCAGGTTGCCTTCTCTTTTTTCCTTGCAGTATTCCCTTCCTTACATCCTCCAAATCATCCTAACGCTGTTGCCCTACTAGACTGGGAACTGTTCCAGGATGTGCCCTGGTGGATTTGTGTCCAAATCCCTCAGTATTGGTACCAGGTAGGCACTGAGGAAGATGCCCCTTGCACTAAAGGAGAGTCTGGGGCCTGTGAAGGGGTGCAGTGCTACCTGGCAGCACTGTCATTAAACCTCTTGTGTAGCTAGGGCTGCCACCAGACAAAGGTGGGCTGTGGTTTGTTTTTGTCCCCCTCCACCCCTAATTCCTTCCTTCCTGCTCCACCCCTTTCCCCCCTTGGGATTTTGTCCACAGCTGCCCATGAAGCCTTGCTGGACCCACCCTGGACAGCAGCTATTACAGCTTTTAAGAAAAGAAATACTCTTTTTTCTCTCAAACTAAAAGGACAGATGGCTTGATAACCAAATTCATATCAAAGTTGCCCTCAAATATAACTTCTTAGACATGAGGTCAAAGACAAGAGTCTATTATGTTGCTGTTTGGAACATGGAAAACACTTGCTGCAATTAGGGTAATCATTGTTGAGTGATTTTTGAGACAACTTGTGTTATTCTTTAAGAACATTGGGTTAAGAGTCAGGCTTGGTAGTGCATGCCCATAATCCCAACACTTGGAAGGGTGGGCTATATATTGAGACCTTCTCTCATTTAAAAATTGAGTTAACACAGTGGTTAAGAGCACTGGCTGCTCTTGCAGAGGACCCAGGTTCAATTTCCAGCACCCTTATGGTGACTAATCACTGTCTGTAACTTCAGCTCCAGGGGAATCCAATACCGGCTTCTAACTCCAAGGGCTTTGCATGACACAGGTGCACTTACATACATGCAGGCAATACATTCATACACATAAAATAAAAATAGGAAATAAAATATTTTTTTAAATTGAGTTAACATTAAAATATCATGGCAGTAATGTGCCTGAAGCTGTCATCAGCTAGGCTGTTTCCATGGAATAGTTCATTTTGGTCTGTCCCTGGTGGTATTACTGGGGTGGGAGCTCTGCCTCTCCCTTCATAGAGAGCTAAAGCTCTGTAGTCCTCACTTCTGAGAAAGCTGTTAGTCCTAGGAGGTGGAGGATCCCCTAAATGACAAAAGGAACAGAACATTTTCAAGCCTCTGCCTGCACAGGTCAGAGGTGCGGGTGGTAATGGGGATATTTCACTAAGGAAAGCCCAGGAGGTGGGTGGCTTGGCTCGCTGTGTGTGCCTTGGGAACAACTGACTTCAAACTGCCTTGCTTGCTTGGCTGATAAAAGGAATTTGAGAAACTGTGTTTCATGTACTTTTAAAGGTCATATCTAAAGTGTTTCATCATAACTTTAAATGATGGCAAGTTTTATTATTTCTTTCATACTGTAAGTACTGGCATTTTAAAATAAGATTGTTACATCATTCCTTAAGTATATCCAAGGGAATCTAAATATCATAATGCATCTATCATCCATTTAAAAATACATGAATGAGCTTTTCTTTAAAAGAAATTTTATATCACTCTTTGGTCTCTGATCTTACATTTCCATTACACTTGTTTCTAAGCATTTTAGTGTAATATCCTAGGCTGGAAAGTCTTTTATTGATCCTCTTATATCATTTCTCGGTGATTAAAAAAAATTCTTTTAAAAGTGGGATCTCTTAAGCTTAATAAAACTCATCTTGATTATATAATGAATATAATGTTAATACCCAATTGATATAAAAAATATAAAATACTAGTTAAAAAATGGTCTCACTATGTAGTTTGGAACTAGCTTTGCAGCCCAAGCTGTCTTTGAACTCACAATAATTCTGCCTTAGCCTCTTAAACATATTCCTGTTATACAGGACCAGTGAGATGGTTCAGTGGGTAAGGACACTTGGCATCAAGCCTGAGTTCCAGGTTTGGATCCCACAAGGTAGAAGGAGATACCTGACTCATGGAAGTTGTTCTTGACCTCTTCTATATTTGTGCCATGGCAGGCATGCACATGAACACACACACACACACACACACATGCACACACATACACACACACTATTAAAAATTAAAGTATAAAATACAGTTGCTGAATGAAATAGTATTCAGCTCTATTCCTAGTTTTCATTTTTATAGAAAGAAGCATGAACACGTTGTTCATTCATTCTACAATATTTTGTTAGTGAATATGGGACTACCTACTCTAGTCACCTGGGATATATTAGTAATATTACAGATAAGTTGCTTTCCTCATGGAGCATACATTTCTAGTGTAGAGGGATGGCAGGAGATAACCAATGAACAAGATAATGGTTATGAAAGCCGGGCATGGTGGTACAGGCCTTTAATCTCAGGAGGCAGAGGCAGAGGCAGAGGCAGAGGGATTTCTGTAAAATCAAGGAAAGCCTGGTCCATAGTGAGTTCCAGCCTAGCTGGGGGCTACAAGAAGACCCTGTCTCAAAACAAACAAACAAACAAACAAAAAGAAGGGGTTACAGCTGAGTGGTGAAAGGGGTTATAGCCCAGTGGTGAAAGAGCTCAACTAGCATTCACAAAGCCCTAGGTTGGATCCCCAGCACTGGCAAGTAAAAGAATGGTCTGTGATTTTAAAAAGGCCACAGTGGGCCTCAGAGAGAAGGTCCTTATTGGGAGTCTGATCTGTGTGACTTCTGACCAATGAAGGCAAGGAGTTTGGAACATAGGTCTCTAGGATAAATGTGTATCGGGCAGAGAGCACAACTTGTGCAGAGGGAACAAGCATGGCATCTTGCATCAGAGGCCAGGAAGGTTGGAGCAGAGTGATCCAGAAAAATGATGGATAAAAGTAGAGGGGTATGATGGGGTGGTGCCAATCTTATAGAAGACTGCTATAACAACATATGTGTTTACTCTGAACAAGACAAGGATCATTTAACATAGAAATGCTTTCATTGTTGTTGCCGTACTGGAGATCAAACTCAAAGCCTTGTATGTGCTAGGCACATGCTTTATCATTGAGGCACATTCTTAGAACACCTCTTACCCTGTTTGTCACAGGGTGACAGTCTAGCTGGCCTAATCTCTCTATCCTGCTCTCAGCCTCTGGAGTGGTAGGATCACAGGTGTGTGCTACCCTGCCTGGCTGGCATGTTTCTGGCATGTTGTGAAGAGGCAAGCACAAGAACAGGGAAGGGCTGACCTGTATGAGGTCTTGAAAGCTCAGACCAGGTAGGGAGGTAGTGAGGGAAACTCTGACTTGGGACTAGACACAGGGGAAAGAGAGAGAGGGAAGCATGGTATGATTATGGGGAGTGTGAACTGAGCACTTGAGGGAATGACTTGTTATCAGCTTAGATGGAAAAGCTGGTGTGTTGAACAGGTTTGAGGGAGAACAATGCTCAGATTGTGACATGTTAAGTTTGAAATAGGCCAGATATCACAATCTGGAATTCAGATACAAGGCTCGAGCTGGAGATATAAATTAGAGAGTTGTCATCATATATGATGATATCATATATCTGAAATGGTATTGAAAGTCAAGAGACTGGATGAGATCACTAAGAAGTATAGATTTAAAAAAAAACTGCAAGGGATGAGCCTGGGGTCACTCATTGCAAGGTTAAATGGTTTGAGAGAAGAGACAGAGTCAGCAAAGATGACAGGGACAGAGGAATCAGGGAAGCGGAAAACCAATAGGCTGTGAAAACCAAACCAAACACCCAGCGATTAGCTGTGTCAGCTGTCATGAACCTGTCTGTCAGGATGAGAGTTGACTATCGGATTTAGCCAAAGTGAAGCTCATTGTAGACTGTGCAGGAGTAGTTTTGACACAGTAGTAAGGAGTGCATATGACAGGATGGGCTGAAGAGAGGGTGGACCTGCCACTTCAGCTGACAAACTAAAATAAGCTACATCTATGATCTCATGTGTGTTGCTATGATTATACTACATATATGTGTAGTCTTGTGTATGTGTGTTCGTTTGTTTCTGGGAGTACATGTCAGTGGCTGTGTACACGTTTGCACATGCATGTGGAGACCAGAGGTCGGCCTGAGTATCCTTCTTCAGGAGTTGTCCACCTTATTTTCTAGAGGGAAGATCTCTCATTGGGACTTAGGCCTTGCCAATTAGGCTAGCTGGCCAGCCAGCATGGCTGGCTTTTTATGTAAATGCTGATTTCAAACTCAGGTTCTCATGCTTGTGGGGAAAGTATATTACTGACTCAACTATATGCCCAACCATATGTTAGTCTTAACATGCAATGTTTGACATATTGTCTTTATAGAAACAGTATCATATTGTATGTATGCCACTTCACAGTAGGGGGGAGAACTAGGAACAAAGTATTATGTAGAATATTCTTATAGATGTTTTCTTGTAGATGAAACAGGAATGGGTGGTAGCTGACAGTGGAAAGAGCAGAGACCTCGTAAGCCTGGAAAAATAACAGCTGCTTGTGAGTTTATGGGAATAATCAGTGGAGAGGGAAACACCCATAATACATAGGAGGCAGAATGGTTGCTGGAGTGAAAGTGATGACCTTTATTAGGCAAAAGGGATTGGGATCCACCTCAGTGGAGAGCTGGCTGTCAGCCAGTGTCTTACAGTACTCCAAGAGGGAGTGTGAAACTCATGAGACTCAGGAGGCAAACAAAATATCACATGTCTGGTAAAATGGAAACTTGGACATTTCTAGAAGGCTTCTCCCCAGCTTCATAGAGGGGCAAACAAGTGCTGATCAGGAGACTGGCCAGCTGAGTTGCAGAGAAATTTCTGGGACCTGTTGAGCTGCCTGCAAATTGTGCAGAGAGCTCAAAGGTTGCAGCTTTCTTGAATCATTACCAGTGTGGGGATGGACTTTTCAATGATGCAGTTGGTTTTTTTTCTTAATTTTTTATTTATTTCTGTATGTGTATGAATGTACTGTCTGCATGCAGGTTTGTGCACCTGTGTCGTGCAATGCCGCGGAGGTCAGAAGAGGGTGTCGGATTCCCCTGGAACTGGAGTTAAAGACGGTTCTCAGCCACCATGTGGGTGCTGGGAATCGAACCCAGGTCCTCTGTAAGAGCCGTCAGTGCTCTTAACCACTAGGCCACCTCTCCAGCCCCAATACGGTTGTTTTTATGAGTCATCCCTGTCCTGTAAATAACCCCTCACCCATATTCCTGCTTGTAACCCTAAGAAAAACTGATTGATTCACCAAGTAACTTTGGTGCAGTTATTATGTTGGTCTGTCCTGGGCTCCCTTTCTGGGGTAAACTGATGTATGTTGATGTCTCTCCAGGAAAAGTCTCTAGTGGAACTGCTAGGTAGGTGGAAATCTAATTGTGTAATGAGGGGAAAGGCAGAGACTAGGTATGTGGATAACAGCAGATTTGATTTGTGTCTCACTACTTCAGTTTCTGCAAGGACATAGGAAGCAAGGTTATTTCCTGAAGAGGAGGATGTGTAGGTCACATGCAAGAGGGTATGAAATCTAGAAGGCCTGGGGGAAGGAAGTAGGGTTGCTTGGAGGGACTAAGGAAGGATCAAACTGATGCCCGCAGTGATGAACTTAAAATGAAATAGGAATTGTATTTTTGTCGAGACACATTCATATGCATGGGTGCTGATATCCAGGAGAACTGACTTGAATAAGGACTGTGTTTTTGTTGAACAAAAGGGGATGAAAACAAGGGGTTGATGATAGGTGACTGGCCAGCAGTTTAAGTTGGGGAAGGATCTGAGGAAGTCGAGGCAAGGGTTGAGGAATTGTCAAGGGCTTAAGAGTAGTGCAGAGTGCCCTGGAAATCATCAGAGTGTCAGGAGTTTGAAACTGATTATGAACTAACAGGGTTGATCAGACTCCCAAGAGTACCACCATCGGAGTGTGTGGCTGAGTTAGGGCAGAGAACAAGCACCCTGAGGGAGACGTCAGGGAACTGAGAGGCACAGGGTACACAGGTCACCTGTATGTAGCTTCTCTAGGACTAGGACAGAAATGGAACTAGGGTTATTGACAGTAGATGGTAAACAGCAGAAGGCAAAGGGTGTGCTGGATAGCTTCAGCCATCAGCTTGACACACCTGGGTTGAGAGAGTCTCAACTGAAGAAATGTGTCCATTGGATTGGCTTGCAGCCATGTCTGTGGGGCATTTTCTTAACTCCTGAGTGGTGTGAGAGAGCTCAGCTCACTGTGAGTGGTGCCACCCCTGGGAAGGTGGTCTTGGGTTGTGTAAGAAGGTAGGCTGTGCACAGGCCAGGGGTGCAGGCCAGTAAGCAGTGTTCCTCTATGGTCTGTGCTTCAGCTACTGCCTCAGTTGTGATGAAGACTCCCAGGACTGAAGGGGTTCACGGAGAGAATCTGAGGCTTTGCATCCTGAGAGGCCAGGAAAGGCCACTGGTGGTGGTGCAGCCTCAGTTTCAGTAGAGATCCCAGCATATTGGAGATGCCAGAACCATGAGACAACCACCAAGGGCAATAGCAGGTGTGGAGCCATCCTTAGCCAGAGACAAGCTTTGGTGTACTGTGGATGGCAGAGCCAAGGAAGTGGAGCTTTCCAAGGTCTTTGGAGCCCAGAACATTGTGAGTGAATCCCAGATGTCCAACATGGAGCTCCATTGCTAAACTTTGGCTTTACTTAAGTGTGCCCAGTTCTTCCCTTATGAAATAAACTGTATACAGTTTATTTTGGGTTTTATAAGAGCCCACAATTGAGAGACTTTGGATTATTTTAAAGAGACATTGAGCTTTTGAAATGTTAGGATTTTTAAGGACTGTGGGACTTTTAAAGTTCTTTGTTATGTTGTAAGGTTAAAAAGTTATGGTTTAATAGTGATGTGTTTGTGTATCAAGTTGACAAGGGGTGAATTGTGCTGGGTAGCTTCAGTTGCCAATGTGACACCAGAGTAGAGGGAACCTCAACTGAGTAATTGCTTCCATTGGACTGGCCAGTGGTCATGTCTGTGGGGCATTTTCTTGGTGTTGAGTGATGTGGGAGGGCCCAGCCTATTGTGATGGTGCCACCCCTGGGCAGGTGGTCCTGTGTTGTGTGTATAAGAAAGCAGGCTGAGCACAGGTGTGTGTGGGGCAAGCCAGTAAGCCGTGTTCCTCCATGGTCTGTGCTTCATTCAGTTCCAGCCTCCAGGCTCTTGCCCTGAGCTCCTGCTTTGGCTTCCCTTGATGATGGACTGTGATCTGTAAGTCGAATAACCCCTTTCCTTCCCAAGTTGGTGTTGGCCAGTGATTTTTACCACAGAAAGAAACTAAAGCAGAGGGCAATGATGGGAAACATTAATAACTCCATTTAAGGCTCCTGGTTTATAGTGGTGGTCTGAATGCATTGCTGAAGTTCAAGGAGGACATTCTAGGCACATTATAAGATGCTTATGGTAGAAAATACAGTTGTTACTGCTTGAGAGATGGAATGGGAAGCAGTGACTCAGGGAAAAGTCAAACTTCCCTTAAGTAAAAGAGCAAAGGGAATCTGAAGGGAAAGTTGAAAAGGCAGAACATGCCTAGCTCACATGGTCCTCACTGGATATGGTCCTTTCCTCCTGTGTTTATGTCCTTGTGTGGTCTCTTCCACTTTACAAATGAAACTTGTGCTTTGCTTTGGGTCCTATGTGATTCCCTGCATGTGACTATGTATCATAATATTGTAACCAAGGTGAGTCTCTGTAGTCCCTGATACTAAGGAGGCTGAGTTGGGAGGATCCCTTGATTCCAGGAGTTTAGGTCTAGCCTTGGCAAAACAGTGAGATACTATCTCTTTAAAAATCAGAAAAATGTAGGTTTAGAAAAATACTTGTTGCACTAAATGAGGACCAGAGCTTGATGCTCAGCACCCATGTTAGAAGGCCATGTGTTGGGGCTACAGAGATGGTTTCATGGTTAAGAGAACTGGCTACTGTTGTAGAAGACTGGGGCTCAGTTCCCAGCACCCACATGGCAGCTAACAACTGTCTCTAATTCCAGTTTCATGGGGATCCAACTCCTTCTAGCCACTGTTGGCACAGCACAACATGAAATGCACTTACACACATGGAGGCAAAACATTCATACATATAAAATTAAAATCTCCCAAAAACTTTTTTAAAAAGCCATGTGTGGGCTGGGAGTGCTGGTGCACGCCTTTAATCCCAGCACTCAGGAGGCAGAAGCAGGCGGAGCTCTGTGAGTTCCAGGCCAGCTGGGGCTACAGGGAGACCCTGTTTCAAAAACACCAAAAAAAAAAAAAAAGCTCTATGTGTTAGTGCATACCTGTAATCCCAGTACTGGAGAGGCAGAGAAGAGAGGATCTTCTGTAAAGCATGGCTCCCCTAGCAAAAAGGAATCTACTGCCATGCTTTGCAGAGGACCTCGATAAGGATAAGCTGTGTTTGGACTCTGTAGAGATAGGACAATAAGTGGGTACTGCCTTAACCTTCTAAATGTGTGGTAAGATTTTACACAGCAACAGATAACTGATACAGATGGGAGTTTAGTGATAACAATGCTACTCAATTCTAATATACTTCCTTCAGAGGCGTGTTCCTGAGGAGACATGCACTGGGCTACAACCAATCAGTTTTAATGATCTGCCAGCTGACAGATCTTCCTTTGATTTTTAAAATTTATTCTTTGGTAACTGTATACATTACAACTCCTAGACTTCTCTCTAGGAGTTGTAGAGTTCAATTAGCACACTTATGCTGCTCCCTTCAATTTTGTTGACAGCAAAGAATTGGAAACCGCCTGACTTGCAAAGGAATTTAATATCCATTCATTAAAGCCATTTCCTTTCTCATCATTGATACCAACTTTTGAATTGTCCCTTTGGGCTGCCCTGGGGTTTTATATATTGTGTCATCTTAGTAATGGAAGAGAATACTTTCTTTTGTAAGGTGTGAGGAGAGTTTTGAAAGGAAATGTTGTCCTCAACTGCCTTGTCTCATTGAGCAACTTTAGTAAACAATACATCTGATAATGGAGGATCTGAAAACTAGTCTTGAAAAGTATTTATAAATTATATTTCAGGGGTAAGAGAACACTAGTTTGCAGATGACAGCTTCAGGGACTTTCTGGTAGAAGAGGGAACAGAATAGGCTTGATTCCAGGTACCACAGAACGGGCACCAAGTGTGAAGAAAGGGTGAGTTTATGTAGAGTTTCTGGAGCAGAATCTAAGAAATGACTTAAAACCATCTAACAGCTAGTCTTGGAGGAGCCTGGTGGAAACATTTGCTGATTGGGGGAAAAAAAAAAAGACATAAGACACCATACCACATATGTTTTCAGAAACTTTTATTTTGTGTATGAGTGTTCTGCCTGCATTAAGTGCATCCATGTCATGCAATGCCCCCAGAGGCCAGAAGAGGGTGTCTAGATCCCCTGGAACTAGAGTTATGGATGGTTGTTAACAACCTTGTGGGCCCTGGGAATCGAACCCTGGTCCTGTGGAAGAGCAGCAGTGCTCTTAACCACTGAGCCATCTTTCCAGCTCCTAAATTTAATCAAATCCTTTTTAAAAGGCAGGATCTTACTATGTAGCTTTGGCCTGGGATGTCTATGTAGACCAAGATGGTGATCCTCCTGCCTCTGCCTCTGAACTTTAAAAAAAAAAAATTGCAGTGCTGGGAACTGAAGCCAGGGCGCGTATGTCAGATCTGTTTTGACCACTAAATACAAAAGAAATGCTGTTTTTTTTTTTTTTTTTTTGCTTTTTTTGGTCTTTTCGAGATAGGGTCTTCCTGTAGCCCCAGCTGTCCTGGAATTCGCTCTGTAGACCAGGCTGGCCTTGAACTCACAAAGATCCGCCTGCCTCTCCCTCCCAAGTACTAGGATTAAAGGCATGCACCACCACGCCCGGCAAGAAATGCATATGTTTTATAAAACTAACAAAGAAAAGCATAAAGTCGAAAGCAGAGATATGCCTTTTGTTTTAACTTGTGGTGCTGGGATGGAACCTAAGCTTTTGTACACAGACACCAATTTCTGAATTGTACTCTGGGTCTGCCTTCGGAGTTTTCTATACTGGGCCATCTTAGTAACAGGAGGGAATTTTGACTTTCTTTTGTAAAGTGTGAAGAGTTTTGAAACCAAGCTATATCCCTTATCGTAGCCCTAGCAACCCATTTAACAGGTGTGCGGGAGATCTTGAAGACCACTTCCAACTTGGAATTTCCGTCTCTTTTCCGACTGCTCACCTTTGGTGACACCCGGCAAAGCTCCGGAATGTGATCCCGTGACTGTCCTGAGCGCGTCCGAGTTTAAACATCCTTGAAGCTCATGGTTCTGAGCCGGCGGGAAGAAAGGCACACAGCCAGCGCAGGTGAGTAAACCGCAACAGCCACCCGCAGTTAGTGCGGCTATGGAAGTCTAGTGCGATGCCCACCGAGGTCAACCAGCCTAGGCCTGCAGGCCCGTCCCTCCGCTCCTCTTAGGCACTCTGAAGAGATGCCGGGTCCGGACAAGACCGGTGGAGCAGCAGCTCCCGCAGAGGCTGTGCGGAGCGGAGTGCGGCCTCGTCCCGGGACTAGGGCGACACGCACACTGCTGCTGCCCGCGGGCGCCTGCGCAGAGCGATCCTCCCGTCTCCGGGCGGGAGGCGGGGGCAGCCGGGAGAAAGGAGAGCTGCGGGGGGAATAGGGCCAAACCCTGAAATTACCCGGATGTGGTCTCCGCGCGCGCATGCTCAGTGTCCTTTCGACAAGTTGGCAGCAACAACACGGCCCTGGTCGTCGTCGCCGCTGCGGTAACGGAGCGGCTCGGGTGGCGGAGCCCGCGTTCGCGCCTGCCCGCTCTCCTCCAGAGGCCCTTCCCGCGCTCCGCTCGGCTCCGCGGCCGTCCCGGGGGCGGGAGCAGCGGAGGGGAGCCGGCGGCCCGCGAGAGAGGCCCCCCGCTGCGGGGCGGCCCGGGAGCTCGAGGCGGCCGGGCCCGCGCGCTCCGCCAAGAGGGGCTGCCTGGGCCGGACGCCCCGGGGCGGGGGCCGAGGAGCGCGGGGCTGCCGGGGACGCGCGGGGCGCGGCGGCCGAGGAACCGCGTCGGGAGAGCGAGTGGTCGCCAGCGCCCGAGCCCAGGTAACGCTCCATGTCCCTCTCGGGGCCGGCCAGCCGGCCCTCTCTGCCCGCGGCTTCTCCGCCCCGGGGCGGGCTCCTGGTGGCCCGGCCGAGCTCGGGCCCGCGGGGCTCGGGTGGGTCGCGGCCCAGCGCGGCCGAGTGGAGCGCCGCGCCCCCGTGCCGCGTGCTCGCGCGTGGGTCGGGGGCCCGAACTCCGCGCGCAGTTGGCCGGACTGTCCAGCGAACTCGGGCGGGACACCGCCGCGCCTCTTTGTTGTTCGGGAGCAGTTTCGCGGGCCGGCCGGGCAGAGCTTGCTGCCGAGGTCTCCATGAAAGTACCCGTGGTCCTCTTCTGGGCTTTCCCGGTGCCGTCTTTGTCCCACTTTCTCTTCTTGGTGGTACCCTCTCAGTTTACGTTTCCAGCTTTGATTTGTTTACTTTTAGGGTATGGTGGGCGATGGCGGCTTGCAGGAAACATTCTTAGCGCCTAACTGAACCTCCTCCCTTCCCTAATAAAACGTGTCTCCTAATAAAAGGCGTAGTTTATTTTATTGTTAGGGCTCCTTGCACTGAGCGTGAAATTGGTGGAGGGTGGAGGGCGTTGGCTTCATCACCCCAAACTGCTGTTATGATTTCTCAAGCTAGATTTTCAAAGACATGGGCGTGTTTAGTTAACTTGAAAGGTTCCTTCGCGGGTAGAGGCTTTAAAAAGCCTCGCTGATTGATGGTCTCTCCCCACTGTCCCACGGAAGCCATAGTGAACTTGGAATTTTCTTTTAAAGTTTATTTTTAGTTACCTTATTTTGAAATTAAGTTTTTAGTACCTTTAGGTTTTGATAGTTTCAGGTGGAATTGCCACTTATTTAGAGGTAATAACAAGATATGGAGGGAGTTATTTTTAAGCACCCTGAATTGACATTCCGCAGGCTTGTAATCTTGGCTAATTTTTAACAGTCTTGGCTTTTGCTAGTCTTAGCATCCTTTACCTCTCAGAAGTAGCCTGATTATTTGAACGCGCTAAGAATTAAGACTTTTCTGGCAGAAACTATGGGGAGTCAATTGAAAATCCAGAAATTCATTAATTCCATAAAGTAATTAGATTTAGAACACTGGATTGGAATAATTTTATTATAGATTTCATTAATTTTCTTTGCATTTAGTACCCGAAGTACTTGATGTTGAAATGTAGCATAGGAAGTTGTCAAATGTAACCCCCCCTTATTCTGTCTGTATTAGAAAGATCTGATACGATTAATACATATTTGAAAATGTAAGTGATATTAACATTTTTAAAACGCAGTTTCTCTTAATGTTTCTTCTATGGTGCTTCCGTAATTTTGTTCTGCTCCGGGCTGCTCTCTCATATTTCCCCGGCCTATAGAGTGCTAGCGTTACAGGCATGGGACGTGGAGCATGTCCACTTGCTCATGATTTTGTTTCCTTGAATGTGCTTACAAAATGCATGGAGGCCGACCAATACCTAATGACTTGGAGTAGCTTCAGATCTTGAGGTGATGAATTATGTAGGCTTAAGTTACTGGAATTAAAGCCTTCTAGAGAAAATTGACATAACATTTTGTGACTTTATTCATAGAAGTGGCTTTTTCTTTGCTTTCTAGGTTTTTGAGTGAGTTTGCTGTAAAGAGGTATTGAATCTTAATTTTTATTTTTAAAGCAGGGCATACTTTTGATTAGTTAAGTGCCTTCATTGTAAATCCTGAGTTTGGGGGAGGGGAAAGAACTGCAATTCTATTTCCACAGTTAATGAAGATTTGTGGAAGTCACTGAAGTATTTGGGAATATGTTTTCTATGGGCTTGACCTTCTGTGAGGGCTTTGCAGCCTCAGATGGTTTTGGGTACATTAGAATGCAGCAGATCTTAGTTTTGAAAATCAGTGTTTCACTTAAGCCACATGTTAAAGTATTTCTGTGTGTGAATTCTTTTTCTGGATTCCCCTTGAGACACCACCCCCCTTCCAAAATTAAAGGGCAAGCCTTAAGCTAATTTTTGTGGCCCAGTCACATCCCAGCTCTCATTTAGAACCTTTTTTTTTCCAACCAGAGTTACAGTAACATTGGTGCACACTACTCTAAGTGAGCTGTACACTTAACTAAATGAGCTGTACACTGAATTGAACTGGTTATTGGTGGGACCTCTGGTAGGGCTGTTAGCCCTGCAGGATCTGTAGTTGGTTACATTTAAAATGTTTATTTAGTGATTGAACATACAAGCCCCCCAGCTGGTGGGACCCTTGGCCTGTGTGGGTTTGGGCACAACTTGCAAATTGGTTTTACATGAAGGATGCTCGTACTCATAAATTATTACTTATTGTTAAAAAATGAAAAAAGAAAAGTAATAGAAAAAATGTTTATTTAGGCTCATTTAAAACTTAGTTCTTTGGTGAGAACATAGATTATTTTTCTGATGTTTAAACATTACCTATTTCAGTTCAATTTTGTTCCTACTAGTTGACATCCAGTTTTTTTCTTTTCCTTTTTCTTTAAAAAATTTTTTTTTTAATTTTATGTGTATGAGTGTACTGTCTGGATTTAAGTAGGTGCACCTGTGTGGTGCAATGCTGGGGAGGTCAGAAGAGAGTGTCAGATTCCCCTGGAACTGGAATTAAAGATGGTTCTTAGCTGCCATGTGGGTGCTGGGAATCAAACCCCGGTCTTCTGCAGGAGCGGTCAGTGCTCTTAACCTCTGAGCCATCTCTCCAGCCCCTTCTTTTCCTTTTTCATTCATCTAGAGTGAAGGCCTCTTTAAGCATCTTAAAATAACCATTTCGGGGCTGGAGAGATGGCCTAGCGGTTAAGAGCGCCGACCGCTCTTGCAGAGGACCCGGGTTCGATCCCCAGCACCCACCTGGCGGCCGAGAACCGTCCAAAACTCCAATTCCAGGAGAACTCCAGTTCCAGGGGAATCCGACGCCCTCTTCTGACCTCCGCGGCATTGCACGACACGGGTGCACAAACCTGCATGCAGACAGTACATTCATATATATACAGAAATAAAAAAATAATAATAATAAAATAAAATAAAAATAACCATTTCGGGGGCTGGAGAGATGGCCTAGCGGTTAAGAGCGCCGACCGCTCTTACAGAGGACCCGGGTTCGATCCCCAGCACCCACATGGTGGCCGAGAACCGTCTGAAACTCCAATTCCAGGAGAACTCCAGTTCCAGGGGAATCCGACACCCTCTTCTGACCTCCGCGGCATTGCACGACACAGGTGCACAAACTTGCATGCAGACAGTACATTCATACACGTACAGAAATAAGTAAAAATAAAAATTTAAACCAACCATTTCAGTGCTTCATTGTATGGCTGGGTTTCCTTTTTCCCCCAGAAGATTGTGTTTTGTTAAAGCATGAGGAAGAGTGACTTAGGTGATCCTTAATCTTGTATGCACTGGACTAAAATGGTTTCATTGATTTTGTTTTCTATGCTAAGTGAGTTACAGGAGTTGACCAGCCCAACACAACATTTAAGAACAGTCTTCTCAAATGATCATATTTTAAGTTTTTTTTTTTTTGCCCAGCAGTTGATGAAAAATCCGTTTAAAATGAGAAATTCAAACAGTCGATAGGTCTGTAGCTCATATGAGCTACTTTCAGTGTGATCGTATATACATCGTACTATCCCAAGCTTATGACAGTGAGTCAGATTTAGAATTGTTGGATTTTTTTCCTCTTATTTTAAAATGTGTAATTTTGATGATGAGAAATTTGGCTGAATTCCAGTTTCTCAGGAACAAGATATTTTAGATTGTGTCACCTTGACATCATTACATGATGTAATTGGCATTCGGGAAAATTTATTTTGAACATGAGAGTGAATCAGGACTAGGATGGTGCTTACATACTAGTATAACTAAGGAGGTAGGTGATCAGATTCTTAAAATTTATGAGGTTCTTATAGTTTCAGTCTTGATTAACTTGGTCATGCCAAATTTTCTTATAGGTCAGATACATACCTATGAGGGACTGATTGTACTTAATCTCAATTTAAAGTTAATAATTATAATGTCTTTCAGCACAAGGACTGTATAATATTTGCAACTTATATAGGATTTGTTTCTTAACTTGTTGCTATGTGGAATGTGACTTTTTAATGGCTCTATCCTCCTACTGTTTCTAGGGATAGAACTTAGGCCCTCATGGGTGCTACCTAAGTAAGTGGTCTACCAGTGAGCTGTGCCCACCAACTCTTTTTACTGCTTTTTTTTGTGTGTGTGTTTTTGAGACAGGGTCTCCCTGTAGCCCCAGTCTCTGGGGAACTCGCTCTGTAGACCAGGCTGGCCTTGAATTCAGAGCTCCGCCTCCCTCTGCCTCCCAAGTGCTGTGATTGCGCCCTCACGCCTGGCTCTACTGCTTTTTTTAATCCCAAAGTTTAGGGGCAGTGGTTTTCAGCCTTGTCTGAACATTGAGAGTCCTTGGAAAGCACTGATTGAATTGGACTGGAGTGTATAAATCAGAGAGCCATAGTAGTTGAGCCACTAAGGTCTTTAAACTATTCCATTGTGTTAACCTTACATTCCTCTTTCTCTCCTCTCCCTTCTCTCTCTCTCTCTCTCTCTCTCTCTCTCTGAGAAAGGGTTTCACTATATAGACATGGCTGGCCTCAAATTTGGGGTGTTCTTCCTACCTCTGCCTCCTCTGAATAATGGGATCACAGGCATGTGCCACCATGCCTGGTTCAACTTTATATTTAACACAGTGATACCCAATGTAATCATTGCAAATCTAAGGTTTTTGAAAGATATTGCCATGTTTGTTTTGCTTTCAGTCTTTCTGTTGTCTTCTTCCCATCCTTCTATCCCCTTTATTTTTCAATTTTTTTGTGTTGTTTAGTAGCAAGCTTTAGGAAGCTATATTTCCTATGATGAGAAGTTGGTATAAATCATTATTTTAAATAGACGGGTGGTCTTTTAAAATATTGTATTGTAAAATGCTTGCTTGTACTCTTTAGGGAGGGACAGCACCACTTTAGGTCCCAAAATTATTAAATTCTCAGTGGAATTTGGTTGTCTTAAGAGGTTAGTCTGCTTGGAAATGATAAAGTTTTCTAGCCACAGGAGTTTATGGTTATTTCACTGGTCCCATAGAGGAAAGTTGCATTTATTTAACTTTTACAGTTGGGGTTTAATTTATACACAGTGAGACAGTTGTTCAACTAGCCCAACTAGTTGGCAGTTCTTTAGAAACAGCATCTGGGCACATGGTCTTTTTTTACTTTTTATTTTTTCGTTGGTGCTGGGGATTGAATTCAGGGCCTCACACATGGGAGGATAGTGTTCTGCCACTGAGTTACATTCCCAGCCTTTCAGCTCTCCATTTACTTGTCTGAAGTAGCTCTAGAATGCTGGTCTATAGAGTTGGCCGCATCTCTGTCTTTGGAAGAGCTATTTAAAAATACAACTAAACGTTTTTGCCCACTAACGCCGCCCCCCTCTCCCCCCAGATTCTGGATGGGAGTGGAGTGGAGGAGGCATGGGAATCTATTAAGAAAAAAGAGCTACATTTGTTTATACCTTCGATCATCAGTATTTTGTTTATACCTTCTGATCATCAGTATTTTGGAGTGTTTTATTTAAAAATCTATCATTTCTAATTCACTTTTTTTTTTTTTTTTTTTTTTTTTTTTTTNTTTGGTCTTTACAGGGTCTCCCTGTAGCCCCAGCTGTCCTGGAACTCACTCTGTAGACCAGGCTGGCCCTGAACTCACAAAGATCCACCTGCCCCTGCCTCCCAAGTGCTAGGACCAAAGGTGTGCATCACCAGGCCCAGCTTATTTATTTATTTTTTATGTGTATGAATGTACTGTCTGCATGCAGGTCTGTGCACCCGTGTCGTGCAATGCCGCAGAGGTCAGAAGAGGGTGTCGGATTCCCCTGGAACTGGAGTTCTCCTGGAATTGGAGTTACAGACGGTTCTCGGCCACCATGTGGGTGCTGGGGATCGAACCCGGGTCCTCTGCAAGAGCAGTCGGTGCTCTTAACCGCTAGGCCAGCTCTCCAACCCCTCTAATTCACATTTTAAAATAAATTTCGAAAGATTTATTTCTATTGTATGTATTTGGGTGTTTATCCTGCGTGTATGTCGGTACACACGTGTGTAGTGACTTCCGAGCCCAGCAGAGGTTTTCAGATCCCCTGAAACTGGAATTAAAGACATTTGTGAGGCACCACGTGGGTGCTGGGAGCAAACCAGAACTGAACACTGACCTCTGAAACAGCCGCAAGCGCTCTTAACCTCTGAGCCATCTCTCCAGCCCCAATTTGCATGTTTTGAATGCAACTCTTATGATTAAATGAAAGGACTACTTCTAAATATTTGCCCTTGTAGTAAGGTCTGATTTCTGTAAATATGTATGAACTTCAGGTCTTTTTCAAGTCGTGTGTGTGTGTGTATATCCATTTGTTTTCAGATAGGATCTTACTAAGGCTGGCCTTGATTTTTCAGATCCTCTCCTCAGCCATTTGAATGCTAGGAATACAGGTATATGGCCCTGTACCTGAATAAAAGGGTGTTTATCAATGTGAACTGACTAGTTAATTCTAGAGAGTTTGTTGATAGTGATTTGTATTGTGACCAGTCACTGTAGCAGTTGACTCATTTGGTGAAAGGACGATAGAAGTCTTAAATAAGCTAAACTAAGCCAAGAATTGTTATACATAAATACACTAAGTATATCTGTAGTATAGCTATCCTCTGTTAAAATTAGTTGAAAGAAGAATTTTATGTGTATAGTTACTGCAGTGATGCTAATAATTATAAAAGCCCCACTTCTTTATAGTCTTTTAAATTAGCTTCATTTGTTTATGATGTTGTGATTTATTTTACTATCTTTTTGGTAATCTGTAAAGTGAAGTTTGTAAACTAGATAACTACCTTGTTTTTTTTTGTTGTTGTTGTTTTGGTTTGTTTTGGTTTGTTTTTTTTTGAGACAGAAACAAAAACCCTTTAGCCCCAGAACTTGCTCTGTAGACCAGGCTGGCCTTGATCTCACAGAGATTGCTTGCCTTGGAAACTGGGATTAAAGGCATGAACTACTATACTTTGTTAGATCAGTTCCTTGTAAAACTGACAGCATCTCTCACTTGTAGAGTACTGTTCAAAGGAAGGCCTTTACCTATGATAGCTACTTAGTAGAGCCTTCATGGAATTCTGATACAGTCCCCTTCCAGTTATCAGTTATTAAGATTCAGCTTAGTTTCCCAAAATATGCTCCATAGACCTCTGGGGAGCCCTATGATCTTTTTATTAAAGAGGTTCATGAACTTAAGGTGATTTTGATAATATGGCTGAGATATAGGTTGGCCTTTCTGTATGCTCCAAATGCACTGCTGGTATAGGAGCAGCAGTAGGTAGACTGTTGGCTTCTTGGTATGAATCAGGACGTTACACCAAACTGGGCATCTCTTTTGTGTTTTAAAAAAATATTGTATTTTTAAATTTTATGTGTATGAGTATTTTGCCTGCATGTATTTAAGTGTACCATGTGCATGCAATGCCTACAGAGGCCAGAAGAGGGTGTCAGATCCCCTGGAACTGGAGTAGTTGTTAGCTGTCATGTGGGTGCTGGGAATTGAACCCAGGTCCTCTGGAAGAACAATAAATCTTAACTACTAAGCCATATCTCTAGTCCCATCTTTTTTTGTGTTTTTCACATCTAGACACAAATTGAACATTTGAAAAGAAATGTCAGTTTCACTTAAGAATACCATTGGTGTAGAAGTAAACAGTTTTCATTTTTTAAAATGTCTACCTTGGAGTTCATGTCTTTACCATTTAGTGTGATTAAATAGGATGTGTACATAAGGCACTTTGGCATGAAGTGCAGTGTTCATTTCTAGGAAAAGCACTTGTGTGGCTGGGCTGCAGACTGAACTGGTTGCTTTTCAATGAGGCAGTTTTATTTCTACTTAACAGAATGACTGATAGATGTACTGTAGTAGACCTGTATATTTGATAAAAGTGAATGAAAGGAGCCCACTACTGAAGGACAACTATTAGTTGCCAGTGATAAAATCTAACCATTCAAATTAAAATTAGAGATTTGGCAGACATTGAGTATGTTAATATGAACTCATGAGTTTCCTAACACTTAAAAGATTTTTGTAATGCAATTGTGATTTTTTTAAGGAATATGAACATGGTGGTTATACTGTAATCCTAGTACTTTGGGAAGCCGAGAAGCTGAGGCAGGGAGGCTTATGGTGGGTTTGGGGTCAGCCTGGTCTACATAGTGAATTTTAAAACAGCCTAATTACTATTTGACCTTGTGTCCAAAAAAAAACAAAACAAAAAAAACTGTAAATAAATGAATAGGTAAGTATTCTATATGGAAATGTATCAACATTTAGAAAATCTGTGTAACTCATTGAATCAATATTTTCCCAAATGACCAATTCCTAATCTTATAAAATATGTGGGTAGTATATACTCTGGAGATTTATTTTGTGTGTGGCGGTATTTGTGTGTCCTGGTGTGGAGGCCAGGTGACAACCTTGGATGCTGGTTCTCAGAAACAATCCACTTTATTTTTCTTTGACACAGTGTCTCTCATCGGACTTGAGTTCACCAAGTAGTCCAGCCAGGCTGACCAATGAGCTCCAGGAATCTGCCAATTTCCTCTTCCCCAGCATTGGGATTACAAGTGAATCTACCGAGTCCAGCTTTTTTTCACATGGGTTCTGGGGCTCAAGCTCAGGTCCTCATGCTGGTAAAGCAAGCACGATACTCAGTGAGCATCTCTAGCTTCAGCCCAGTGGGTTTTTATAGTAAGTCCAGCAAGCTCATTGGTAAGGGTTCAGATTCCACATAGTAACTACTCTTTAAGAATTGTCACTTATCTAGCCGGGTGTGGTAGTGCGCGCCTTTAATCCTAGCACTTGGGAGGCAGAGACAGGTGGACCTTTGTAAGTTCAAGGATAGCTGGGGCTACAGGGAGACCCTGTCTTGAAAAGACAAAAAAAAAAAAAAAGAATTGTCACTTGTTGGGGCTGGAGAGATGGCTCAGTGGTTAAGAGCACTGGCAGTTCTTGCAGATCACCCACATTCAAATCCCGGCACCCATGAGGTGGCTAACAGTCATCTGTAACTCCAGTTTCAGGGGATCCAACACCTTCTCTTTTTTGGGCACTGCATGACACAGATGTACTTATACATGCAGACATAACACTCATAGACATAAAATAAAAATACATAAATCAAAATTTAAAAAAGAATAGTCACTTGTTGAATTTTGACATTGAGTAAAAGATGAATATCCATTTTTATCTAAGAAAACTATTAAAATACTCTTCTCTTTTCTAATTATCCTTACCTGTGTGGCACATTTTCTTTATATACCCTAAACAGAACAGCATACACCAGATTGAGTGCCAAGAACATAGGAGAATCCAGCTGCTTTCTGTTATCTAGTCAGTAAAAAAAATTTCAAAGATGTTAATAGTGTCAGTCTTACTAGCTTTTGTGTTCTGGAAGATTTTTCTTGTATTTTTCTTTTATGTTTAGGAGTGTATTTCCTTCGTGTATGTAAGTGTACCTGTGTCATGCAATGCCTGTGGAGGTCAGAGGAGGGTGTTGGATCCATTGGAACTGATGGGCATTAGCGGCCATGTGGATGCTGAGAACCCAACCTGGATCCTCAGCAAGAGCAGCCAGTACTCTTAATTGCTGAGCCATCTCTCCAACCCCTGAAAAGATTTTTTTAAATAAAATTAATACTATTAACATTAATGGATCTGTTAAATACATTAAAATTTATCCAAAATTTGATTAGTTTTAATTTGTAGTATGACAAATACTTACAGAACTACATTAAAGAAAAAAAATAGTTGGGACCTACAAATAACCAAGAACATAAATTGTGCTGGGTGTGGTAGTATGTACTTTTAATACCAGGACTCAGGAGGCAGAGGCAGGTGGGTCTCAAGGCCAGCCTTGTCTGTGTAGCAAGTTCTAGGCCAGCTGGGGCTACAGAGACCCTGTCTCAAAACAAAGCAACACACACACACACATAAAGGGAATCAGAGACCAGAGTTTGATAGCTGCTGTTTTATAGTAACTGATTCTGTAACTAATTCTCAGGAATTAGGATTGTTTTTTGTTGTTGTTGTTGGTTTTTTTTTTTTTTTTTTTCTTTGACAAGGTCTCTCATTGATCTGGAGCTCACCAAATGACTAGGTTATTGATGGGTCACATTATTTATGTATTTGTATTATGATATTTCTGAGATTGTAAATAATGGAAATTTTGTTCAGTTTTTATATTAGGGAACGTGTAGCAGTAAAATATAAGTATAAAAAAAGGGACTTCAGGGACTGGAGAGATGGCTCATCAATTAAGAGCACTAACTGTTGTTGCAGAGGACCTGGGTTTGATTTCCAGCACCGTGGTGGTGGCTAACAACTGTCCATAACTCCAGTTCCAGGGGAGCACATACTCTGGGCATTGCATGACATGGGTGCACTTACACACATGTGGGGAGTACACAATAAAAATAATAAATACTTAAAAAGGGGGTTGGGAGGACTTCATTGCTTCAGATTGATGGATTCAGGAACTTGACCAGTATTGTCAAAATTGTCTCTTGGCTTTGCTTTAACTTTTCTGTTAAATTCTTGGGTTGTTTCCAGGTTAACTATTGTCAGCTTTAGGTCTGGCATATAAAAAGACTCCCTCCTCCCTCCCCTTCACTCCCTCCCCTTCTTTCCCTCCCTTACTCCCTCCCCCCCTTCCCTCTCCCACCTCCCCTCTCCCCCATTATGTTACAAGTAGTTGAGCTTGGCCTGAACAAATTTTTCTGCCTGTGAAGCTTATGTTTAGAATTTCTTTTTTGTCATATGTATCATGAAGCCAGCATTACCCCCGGAAGCTCTTGATTACTTTTTTCAAATCTTTTTTTTTTGGTCTTTTTGAGACAGGGTCTCCCCATAGCCCCAGTTGTCCTGGAACTCACTCTGTAGACAAGGCTGGCCTTGAACTCACAAAGATCCGCCTGCCTCTGCCTCCCGAGTGCTAGGATTAAAGGCGTGCGCCACCATGCCTGGCTCTTCAAATATTTCTATATTAAGTAATTTTATCACTTATGAAAACACTTACTTGTAGAAGATAATAGCATTTGACATATGTAATACAGTTCCCTCCTCCCTCCCTCCATCTCCCCCATATGTAATACAGTTCCGTTCTTCTATCTCCCCATAAAACTACTCTAGACAGATATTGACTCTTGTTCCTCAGCTTTTTCCCTGTGATTTTCCTTTAGCATGCAGATTATTCTTCACATGGGTTAGCACTTGTACTCTTGAACCACTATTCTGGTGGCACTCCTCAGGCCTGTGGTTGAATTGGTTCTCCACCTCTTCACTCCCTTTCCTGAAATTTGTCACAGCTCTGGGTTTCTCAGCCTTGGAACTATTGTCATTTGGGGTTGGGTAATTTTTTTGTTTGATTTTTGTTTTGTTTTGGAGGATGAACTATCTATAGGAGGATGTTTAGTTGCAGCCTTGGCCTTTACTATTAGATGCCCAATAGTACTCTGCTTACCCTCCCCTCCTTATATCGGCGAGTATCAAAACATGTCACTAGACATTGCCAAATGTCCCCTAAGACACCAAGTTGCCCTGTTGAGGCTTATTGGCATGGCCATATGACTCTAACCACTCAAAGGCAAGGATAATTAATAG
This sequence comes from Rhizomys pruinosus, assembly GCA_009823505.1. Taxonomy (NCBI): domain Eukaryota; kingdom Metazoa; phylum Chordata; class Mammalia; order Rodentia; family Spalacidae; genus Rhizomys; species Rhizomys pruinosus. The sequence continues at coordinate 147,575 of VZQC01006199.1, read as the reverse complement.
CCCTTAAAAGATAATGCGTGAGCTGTCTAAAAGATAATGCGTGAGCTGTCCTGTCCCTTCCTCTGCTACTTAATAACATTGAGAGATGGAGTTGCTGTCAATCAACCTTAAAGGAGGGCACTAAACAGTGCTTCCATATGATCTGTGATGAACTAAGAACTTAAACAGAAAAAGTAAGTTTGTTTAAACTATTATTTTGGAAGTTAGTTATAACTGTAGCACCACGTGTTCTAACTTCAAGGATACAGGATGTGAAGATTCTAACTCTCAACTCATTTTAATACCTTTCTTTTCCCTTTTATTAGTATGATAATAGTCTTGGACAGTCTAGAACTTTGTTTTTTGTTTGGTGCTAGGGATTGAACCCAGTGTTTCATATGTTTTACCACTGAGCTAAACTCTCAACTGCCAGATGAAAATAGCATTTTTTTAGTTGAAATCTTGCACTTGTGATCCCTTTTTGCATTAAATTTTTATGACCCAGTTAGATATGCATATAACAGGTATATAAATCATTTAATGATAAAGCATAAAGTAATTTATCTTAAAATAATTATTTGTTGGGGTTGCAGAGATTCCTCAGTGGTTACAGCACTGGCTGCTTGGGTAGAGGATCTGGGTTTGGTTCCCAGTGGCTAAACACTGTCTGTAAGTCCAGTTACAGATCTGATGCCCTGTCTGGTCTCCACAGGTGTTGCATGAACAGGTACACTTACATACATGTAGGTAAGACACTCATATGCATAAAATAAAAATTTAAAATAATTTTATAATTTTACCTTTTATTAAAGATGAAAGTAAATTTGCATGCTGAGATGAATGTGCTTGTTAATTTTTATATAAAGAATTAAATGTTTGCTGGATATTGTGCAACATCATCAGTGTTTTCCAGAATTAATATTTTGATTTCATTATCAGTGCTGAGAACACTGCTTTACATATACACATAGTACAGATTGGCATAAGTATGTTTTAGGATCTGTTGGAAATTCTGTCCTAAGCCCAGATCCATTTAGTAATTTCAAAAATTATTTATTATGTGTATGAGTATTTTGCGTGCATGTTTGTAACTGTACCCATGTGTGCAGTGCTTGTAGAGGCCAGAAGAGGGCATCGGATCTGCCAAAACCAGAGTAGGGAAGGCCACCATGCAGGTGCTGGGAACTGAATTTGGGTTCTCTGAAAGAACAGTCAGCATTCTTAACCATCTCTTCAGCCCACAATAATTTTTTAAACTCATTCAGCTGAGCAATATCCTAGACTCAAGTCAGCAACTCAGTGGCAGGATTGATTGATTGTTTGGATTGATTGATTGATTGATTGATTGATTGATTGATTGGATTGATTTTATAGGGTCTCCCTAGTCCAGTCCCAGCCTGCCTATAAATCACTACTTGATCTGATAGTGATCTGCCTGCCTCTGTCCCCCACCTGACCCCCAGGGCTGGGATTAAAGGCTTGTAAATGAATGGCAGGTTTTAAAATCAAACATTCTAACAGAATATAATCCAAAAATATACTAATTTGATACTTACATGGTGCAAAATGCTGGTATTTGGTCTTTGTTTTCTGCAATAAACCATTAAGTTTCAGTAAAAGCAGAGAACTGTGTATTGTAAAAACACTACAATTCCTAACAAAATAATCTGGAATTGGACTACAGTGAAGTCACGCGTTGCAGCATGGGAGAGTGCTGCCAGAAACAACTTGGATTTATTCCTTGTTTGACTTTGAATAAATTTTTGGTTGGTGTAGGTTCAAAAACCTTTTACTACTGTCAGTATTTCTGTGACCTTCACCTTCAATTACAGGACCCTATCTGGGGTCATAACCCATAGTTTAAGAACCTATGGCCCAGGTGAGTCTCCTGTTTTAGCTTCCCTAGTAGCTGGGGCTGCAGGTGTGTACCATTGTATCCAGCCAGAAATGGTAGCTCTTACAGGAGTAATTAGTGTTCTTTAAGGGCTGTCATGGAAATTTGTGAGAAGGCCTTGGAGGTGGGGTCTAGGGTTGTCATTCTGGAAGAGGGTGAAGAGTTTTCTTGGTATTCCATAAGACTTGAAAATGTCCTAGAAATTCATATAGGAAATGATCTCATTAGCTCAGACCCCAATTCCACCTTGTGGTGGTTTGAATGAATGAGTGTGTCTCCCATAGGCTTCAAGTATTTAGACATTTTATCCCCAGTTGGTGGTGCTATTTTGGGAGATCTTAGATGTGGCCATGCTGGAGGAAGTATGGCATGGGGGTGTGTGGTGGGGGGGGGTGTGGTGGTGGTGGTGGTGGTGGTGGTTAGTGAATTCAACAAGCCTTGCAGGCTCCAGTTGCTCTCTCTCTTGACTTCCTGTACTCATTGTGAGATGTGAACTTTGGCTTTCTGCTCCAGCCCCGGCCACCATGCCTCCCGCCACAATGGACTCTAATTCCCTGGAACCATCAATCGTAAGCTCAAATAAACTCTTCCTTTTATAAGTTCCCTTGGTCATGGTGGTTTTATCTCAGCAACAGAAAAGTAACTAATACATGTAGCCCCATCTGGCTTTGAACTCACAGAGATCCTTGTGTCTCTGCCTCCAGAGTGCTGGGATTAAAGGGGTGTGCACTATGCCCAACAAAGTTCTTTTAATTAGTTGAGCTTTTTCTTCATAGTTTTTAATCAAGAGTTCACTGTTTGGGAAGTCCATGTCACTAACATGTGCCAACATATTGCCAAATAACACACATGTTTTTACAAGGTCTGAATTTATAACCATCATATTTCTATATATGGGTCTACATACAAGTACAAGCATTTGACTGCTTAAAAAAAATTGATTCCAGAGCTTCACCCATGATAAAAAACTCATTCAGTTGAGCAATATCCTAGGCCCCTAACTTCTTTGTCATACATTTTAATTTGGGGTATCTGGGCATTTATACATTGCAATACACATTTTATTGTATGTTAGTCTTTTCCTCCTTTATTTAACAGTTATGACATTGTTAAATGTCTTTAACTATCTGTAGTTAGAATTTAGATTCAATATATCTAAAGAGGTGTCATAAATTTTGTTACAGAAATGGGATGTTAGCTTGAGAGTTGAGTACCTTCTGATTATATGCCTATTAGTCTTTGTATCTATAGTGGTTTTGCACTTGGTAGATACAGTGTGTATTGTTTTCCTCAGTTTATGGCTCCCACTTTGCTTTCATGTACATTGTTGCATTTGATTACTACGGTAAGTCAGTAAAGTTGGCAGGACAGCTACTGTTCCCATTTTATAGATGATATAATTGAGAGAGATGTTAAGGAGGTTATTTATAATGCCAAAACTTGAATTAGGAGATATAATTTTATTTATATCAGTATTTGTCCATGTCTACCACATTCTCTAACCTAAAGCCTATGTAATGTAGGTATTATAACTCTTATGTCCCTGCTGGTATTTTTTTTTTTTCTTCTTGTGAGTAACTTCAAAATTACACTTAAGGCCTTCATGGTCATAGGAATACAACAAAGATGAAGATGTGAGAATGCTGGTTTTAAGGAAACAAAGTCATTTTAATTTGTGTTTAAAGAAACAATTAAGACAAGCTTTGTAATACCATCAGGTTCCCACTGTCTGGTCTAGTTTTAGAAAGGATAACCGGGGCTGGAGAGATGGCCTAGTGGTTAAGAGCACCGACTGCTCTTGCAGAGGACCTGGGTTCGTTCCCCAGCACCCGCATGGCGGCTGAGAACCATCTGTAACTCCAGTTCCAGGGGAATCTGACGCCCTCTTCTGACCCCTGAGGCATTGCATGACACAGGTGCACAGACCTACATGCAGACAATACATTCATACACATAAATAAATAAAATTAAATTAAAAAAAGAAAGGATAACCTTTGATGTTGACATTGTGGAGGAATAGTTACACTTGAACACTTACATTATAAATAAATACAAATTTATAAAAAATTATAGAACACAAGTGAGCTCAATAGAAGTATTTGCAATCTTAAATTTATTGTAAGAAAGTTCCACAGAAGAAAAGTGATGTAGTCAATCCATAAACACATGTCTGGTATATGCCAGGACCTGTGATAGTGCTGGGAATGTCAGATGAGAGTATTGCTTTTTTTTTTTTTTTTCTCTTTTTGAGACAGGGTCTCCCTGAAGCCCCAGCTGGCCTAGAACTCACTATGTAGACCAGGGGGGCCTTGAACTCACGGAGATCTGCCTGCCTCTGCCTCTGCCTCCCAAGTGCTAGCCATCATGCCCAGCTTGAAGATATATGTTTAAATTATGGTTTTTTTTTGTGTGTGTGTTTTTTTTTTTTTTTTTTTTTTTTTTTTTGTATTGGCTACAATAGTGTCACTACTTCTCCCTCTCTTTCTCCATGAAGAAATCACTATTATTTAAAAGTAAGACTGGGTACATGGCCATTCTTTGATTTTTCTGTAAGTTCAAGATCTAGTAGCAAATGCCACCTGGAAGTGAGACGTGGCTCTCCACTTAGACGGCGTAAGCTTGTGCTCCTCACTGCTTTACCTCGTGCTCACCTTGCACCGGGCTTCACTCTGTATCAGGCCTCTAGACTGCTTCTGAATTGTGAGTGACTTCTGTCACTGCTTTCCTGTTTTTTTTTTTTTTTTTTGACATGTCGAGACAATGCAGAGAAAGGTATAATGTGTTTTGGGATAGTATTCTTTAAAAACAAACCTCTTAGAATTCAAACAATAAGTCTGAATGCTTGTGTCACATTGATGTTCTCCTTTGACCTCTGCTATTATTTGGGATTCAGAGTTTAAGCAACTGTCCAACTGCCTAGTATCATAACTGGGATCCTAATCCAGATCTTTGATCCACCTCCCAGTCCCCTTGCAGTAATTTTAACTATCTGGAAAGCTGTCTTCAACATACATTTATTAGTCAGGGATGGTGGTTCATCTCTATAATCCCAACGCTTGGGAGATTGAGGTAGGGAGATTGGTGTGAGTTTCAGGCTAGCCTAGGCTACAGAGTAAGACCCTATCTCATAAACAACCCCCTTCATATATTTGTACATAAAGGTAAGTGATAAATATTGAAATACATGAAAATTTGCTTCTTTATGTAGGGGTATAATGAGTTGAGGAGAGAGGCACTTAAAAGAGATGTTTAGAGGAAACAAGTATTAAATACCAAGTGATCGGTATAAAGCCTAAGAAGCCTCAAAATTACAACATGGAAAATAGAAAGGAGACAGAAATAGCTAAGGTAAAGATTTTGGATTGAATGAGACTTGATTTAGTATGCTTCTGTACTAATGAGAAGGACTAACTTTAATGTTTTTGTGATACCAAAAGTCACGTTTTATAATTAGGTCATTTTAAACTTTAAGCATAATTTTTTAAACTATGGGCATTGAATCTTGGACTTAATTGGAAGTGGTTGGTCTTCCCCAAATAACTATCTACCTTGTGAAATTTATTCTCATCTCTCTCTCTCTCTCTCTCTCTCTCTCCCTTTTTTAGATTATCCTGGACACCAGATGTCTGGCCGTTTTTCTTGCAACATTAGCCATTGGTTTTTACTGCCTCCAAAAGATCATAATTGCCCCAGAAATTGGAGAATTTGATTTAAAAGAAAAAACTTGAACAAATGGACAATATGTCTATTACAAACACACCCACAAGTAATGATGCCTGTCTGAGCATTGTACATAGTTTGATGTGCCATAGACAAGGTGGAGAAAGTGAAACATTTGCAAAAAGAGCAATTGAAAGTTTGGTAAAGAAGCTGAAGGAGAAAAAAGATGAATTGGATTCTTTGATAACAGCTATAACTACAAATGGAGCTCATCCTAGCAAATGTGTTACCATACAGAGAACACTGGATGGAAGGCTTCAGGTAGAATTTTTATATGTCTTACGTGGTGGTAGATTAAAAGATATTGTAAGGGGCTAGAGAGATGGCTTAGTGACTACTAAGAGCACTGCTCCTCTTGCAGAGGACCTAACTTTGGTTTCCACTACTTCCCTCATGGCTAACAGCCATCGGCACTCCAGTTCCAGGAGATTAGGTGCACTCTTCATGGTATTCCGTGACATATGTGCACTTATATACATGTAGGCAAAACTCTCAAACACATAAAATAAAAATAAATCAGGAAAAGATATTTAAAAATTTTTCCTGAGTGGTGAGATTACAGGTGTATACTACTGTGCTTATCTTAGGTTAGTCATTTTGAGCTTTAGTTTTCTCGTTTATGAAAGGGTAGTTAAATAGTACTCCGAATATAGGAGAGAAACTCTAAAACCAGTTTTTATTGCTGTAACCTCAAGACATACCACTTCTGTGAATGCATAGGGTGTGAAGATTTTTTTTCATATCAGTAAATAAATGAGTTTGTGGCTGTCACCCACATGTCCTCGAATTCAGTTCTGATAACTGTACTTGGAGATGCAGGTCCTTTGGTTGTTTTACCTATGCTTCTGACCAATCAGCTTTTTGTCGCCTTTTGAGGTCCCACAGCCCTATCCTTAGGTTCATTTAATTTCCTCAAGCATCTCACATAATTGAAGGAGAAATAGTTACTGGTTAGTGTGAAGGATGTGGCAAACAAATGGAGAGAGATGCATAGGGCAAGGTAAACTTCATGCCATATGCTGATGTACCAGCCTTCAGGAACGTAAGCTCTGTCCTTGGTTTTTATTTTTGTTTTTCTTCCAGCCTCTCTTATATAGACACAGTTGATTAGTTATTGTTCTTTGGTGATCAGTTTTACTTAACAGCCATTTTCCCTTCCCCAGAGGTTCAGAAATAGGGCTGAAGTCCCAACTTCTAAACTCTTTTTGGTCTTTCCTGTGTCACGCCCCCATCCTGAAGGTACCTAGGGGCTGCCAATCTTCAGTCAGCTCACAGCACAGAAAAAAGACATGGTTTTTAGGAGTCCAAGATTTTAGGAGTTGTGTACAAGGATACATGAACAAAACCATATGTATATTTTGCAGTTTCACAGATAGTGATTTGAATAATAATGAGGGTTAAATGAGAACGTATATTAATTCTCTTCTGTAGCGTACATTACACAATTGATGCTTAATAAATGATTGTTTATAGGCCAGGCACTCGGGAGGCAGAGGCAGGCGGATCTTTGTGAGTTTAAGGCCAGCCTGGTCTACAGAGTGAGTTCCAGGACAGCTGGTGCTACAGGGAGACCCTGTCTCGAAAAGACAAAAAAAAAAAAAAGATTATTTATGCTGGGCCTGGTGGGACATGCCTTTAATCCCAGCACTCAGGAGGCAGAGGCAGGTGGATCTCTGTGAGTTCAAAGCCAGCCTGGTCTGCACAGTGAGTTCCAGGATAGCTGGGGCTACGGGAGACGCTATCTCAAAAAAAAAGACTAATAATAATAATAATAATAAATGATTATTTTTTTCGCAGGTGGCTGGTCGGAAAGGATTTCCTCATGTGATCTATGCTCGTCTGTGGAGGTGGCCTGATCTACACAAAAATGAACTAAAGCATGTTAAATATTGTCAGTATGCATTTGACTTAAAATGTGATAGTGTCTGTGTGAATCCATATCACTATGAACGAGTTGTTTCACCTGGAATCGGTACGTAGACTGTTACTGCAGTAGTTTCATAGATTTATAAAGGGAGAAGGCTCTAGTAGTGTTTTAATTTGTCTGAGTTAAAACTTGTATGTAAGGATTACTCAAAACTTAAAGAATCAGACTTCTTATTTTTTTCTTTGAGACAGTGTCTCATGTTCCAGGCTAGCCTTGAGCTGGCCACATAGCCAAAGATGACCTTGAATTCCTGATCCTATTTCCACTCTTGAGTACTAGGATTACAGGTGTGCACCACTATGTCCGGCTCACAATTCAGACATTTAAAATGAAATACAAGTACTTAAATCTGCATTTCAGGAGAAATTTGTTTTTTGACTGCTAAAACTACATATATATAAAAAAAACAAACCCTGCGTATATAAAATTGATGGTTTGCCTGCATAGCCCATTGTTTTTTAAAAATAAAGTGGAAAGCATTATAAATGTAAGCAATTTACATAGTTAGCATTTATCCTACTTCTGAATTGAAGTGGTTCATGAAGTTTTGCAACTTTGGGGTTAAATTGATATTATATAATTTAAAATGTAATTGAAGATATTTTAATGGTAATGATTGTTTCCCATTTTTTTCCCCTTAAAAATTAAGATCTCTCAGGATTAACACTGCAGAGTAATGGTAAGTAATATGTTCCTTGTAACTTTCTGTTTTCTTACCCTGTCTCCTATATTTTTTATTCATATATCTATAGTTTGTATAGGTGCTGGTAATATTAGTAAGGAAGAGAACTTACTACTTTGGAAATGTAGATTTTTTTGGGGGGGGATATACATTAGCAGTTAAAACTGAATTTAAGGGGGCTGGAGAGATAGCCTAGCGGTTAAGAGCACCGACGCTCTTGCAGAGGACCCGTGTTCGATCCCCAGGACCCACATGGCGGCTAAGAACCGTCTGTAACTCCAATTCCAGGAGAACTCCAGTTCCAGGGGAATCCGAGACCCTCTTCTGACCTCCGCGGCATTGCACGACACGGGTGCACAGACCTGCATGCAGACAGTACATTCATACACATATAAAAAATAAATAAATAAATAATAAAAAAAAATTAAAAAAAAACTGAATTTAAATAGACTGTTGACTCACTGAATTTGAGCTGCCACTTATGAACTAAAGTAGTCCTTAAATATGATAGAAGAATATACATGAACATACAAGTCCAATATTCAGTTTAATAATTTTTTAAAATCTATTTTTAAAAAATAGCTATTTTGGGGCTAGAAAGATTAAAGGCGTGCACCACCACACCTGTCTGATAAATAGATCTTTAAAAAAAAATTTCTGGCCGGGTGTGGTGGTGCATGCTTTTAATCCCAGTACTCAGCAGGCAGAGGCAGAGGCAGAGGCAGGTGGATCTCTGTGAGTTCAAAGCCAGCCTGGTCTACATTTAGTTCCAGGCCAGCTGGAGCTAAAAGGAGACGCTATCTCAAAAAAAAAAAAAAAAAAAAAAAAATCTGGAAGAAACTCAAACAGAGCCAGTGTAAATGGGTGTACGTATGTGTGATCATTTGGAATTATATGTGTGTGTGTATCATATCTTGTAAAAAAAATACTGTTCTAATTTTTCTTCATTTTACCCTAATTTACCCTTATGAATGATAATATGATAATGACTTAAAATTATGCATATTAGGGGTTAGAGAGATGGCTTAGCAGTTAAGAGCACTGGTTGTTCTTGAAGAGGACCTGGGTTTGGTTCCCAACACCCACATGGTGGCTAGCAACTACCTATAACTCTGCTTCCAGGGAATCTAACACCTCTGGCCTCCATGGGCATTGTATGGCATGGGTGCTTTACATACATGTAGGCAAAACACTCATACACATAAAACATGTAAAATTATGCATAGTAATATTTTTTGAGAAGTATTCAACTTAAGCAAATTGCTAAAATGTTTTGAAGTGAGAAAATCCAGTTGGAGTATGTTTTTTGGGTTTTGGTATTGTACTTGAAAATGGAGTTCTTTAAATCCGTAGATCTATTAATTAGAACTGGTTAATCAACTTTTTAAAAGCTCTGTAAAGGGCTGGAGAGATGGCCTAGCAGTTAAGAGCGCTGACTGCTCTTGCAGAGGACCTGGATTTGATCCCCAGCACCCACATGGTGGCTGAGAACTGTCTTTAACTCCACTTCCAGGGGAATCCGACACCCTCTTCTGACCTCTGCAGCATTGCATGACACGGGTGCACAAACCTACATGCAGACAGTACATTCATACACATAAAAAAAAAATAAATAAAAAATAAAAGCTCTAAAAAACTAATGTGTAGAGATATTCTGGTACAGAGGCACCATCATCTTAGAAAAATGGGTTATTTTTCTGAAGTCAAATTAGTAGCATGGTGTCTCTTTCATTCTGTAGAATCTTAGAGGTGAGTCAAAAATACCAAATGACTAGGAAGAACCTGAAAGCAGACTTGGCTACAGTCTGTACTTTTCTTCCATGAGACTGATAAAAGAGGCACACCATAATTAATAGTCAATAGAGTTTCATGACTTGTGAGTTGGTTGGTGGTAGTGAGTGAGAGCTGTGGTGGATATAGACAAGGTTTCTCTATAGCTCTGGCTGGCCTAGAACTCGCTATATGTTGACTATACTGGCCTCAAGTTCACAGAGATCATCTGTCTGGCAGAATGATAGCTTCAGGATTTTTGCAAGCCCTGCCTCCTCACCTACACTCATGATTCGTTGTCCTTTCTTTTTCTTGAAAGTAAACACCTTTAGGTCTTCATCATTCTCCATCCCTGTTTTTGGAGAACTGCATTTAGCTTAGTGAATACTAGAGTTTAGGAGATTGCAGTGATGATTTCAGAATTTCCATGTGGAGATGGTTGTGAAGGGATCCAAATTCTGAAGTGTTCTCACAGGTCTCAGTTTAAAAATTGTTGGTGCACGCCTTTAATCGCAGCACTCAGGAGGCTGCAGAGGCAGAGGCAGGTAGATCTCTGTGAGATCCAAGCCAGCCTGGTCTACATAGGGAGTTCCAGGCCAGCTGGGGCTGCAGGGAGACCCTGTTTCAATAACAAAAACAAAAACAAAAACAAACAAAAAAACAAAACAAACAAGAAAGCACACAAACAAAAAACCAACCTGGTAAATGCTAAAATGATTGCTGTTCTAGTGCTTGTTATTGATGGAATTGTCTGGTCAGAGCCTTCAGTGACACCAATGCCATAGGTGGCCTTGTGGATCCCCCTAGTGGTGGTTTAGTAAAGGCTGTCTTGCATGGTTTATTTACTCAGAAAACAGATTTTTCATAGTTCCTTTTAGATTTGGACAAAAAACTAGTAGAAGGCCAGATATAATAGGCTAAGAAAAATGGAGCAGTTCTCCCCTAGTGAGTTAGGGTCTTGTGGTTATTAATTCCAGCACAACTCATCTCTTTTGTGAGACTTTCATGACCACACAGACTTGAATATTCATTGTACATTGAGTGAGTGTGTATTGCCTGGTGCTGTGCTAGGGCTCAAGGGTATCAAGAAAATATGGCATGTTTTCTCCACTCAGAGTCAGTAGTCTTTTGGAGGGAAGAAAGGGTTAAGTCAGAGGGTGACAGTACCATTAGACAAGTGCTGGTGGCTTGTCCGCTGGTAATGATAGAGAACACACACCCAGGAAGTGAGTGATTTAAGCTTATTTTTGGTCACCTATGGCGAATAGGTAATACATTCTGTACCTCTTATAGAAAAGTTTACAATCTCTATGTATGACTATTCTAAAAATATGGTTGAATAATAATAGTTGACACAGAAGACTCCTTGTGTGTAAGGTACCAAGTGAAATGATTTTTGGATATTGTGCCATTGTTGTTCTTAATGCTTTTATGTGGGTGGGATTATCTACACTTCACGTTAAGAGACTGGTCCCTTGAGGGATGAAGGAGCTTGCACAGTGTAGACAGAAGGATTTGGAGTAGTATAGACTTTTGTTAAATATTTAAACAGAAAAGTGTTGGGAAAAAAGTAAGCTCTATGAGGGCAGGAATATTTGTTTTAATTGATAAACTTATCCCAATTGTTAAAACAGTACATGGACATAGGTGCTCAATAAATATTTCTCAGTGGATAAATTTGTTAAATGTTAGCCTGTAAAGAATAATTCAACTTGATGTCTCTTTTTTCCTGTACATCAAAAAATAAAAATTAAAAAGAGTGTATCATTAGGCTGAACATGGTGGTGCATGCCTTTAATCCCAGCACTTGGGAGATAGAGGCAGGCCAGCCTGGTCTACATATCAAGTTCCAAGCCAGCCAGTGAGATTCTGTCTCAAAGAAAAACAAAGTATACACCAGCCATATTTCTTAAGTTTTATTTTTTTGAATAGGCAACACATGATCCATAAATCAATGCGCTATAGAAGTACTATAATAAAGATCTACAGGAAAAGAAGTACTCCCATCCCTGTCCTCATCCCCCTTGCTTGTGTAAGCACTTTTGTTAGTTTCTGATATTTCCTTTCAGGGATTCTTCATGCAGAGAATACATGTGTTAATCTTTATTTCATAAGAAACACAACCTGGACATTGTTCTGAACCTAGCTTGTTGGGTGTTTGTTTGTTTGTAGCATATGAGTTTTTTTTTCCCACTATCAAGTCTGCTTTATTCAAGAGATGCAGGTATGCTTCAATATATGTAAGACAAAAAGTATAATAACACACATAAATGGACTTAAAGACAAAAATGACATGGTCATATCAATAGATGCAAAAAGGCCTTTGACAAAATCCATCATGCATTTACCTTAAAAGTCGTAGAGGGAACTGGACTGGAGTGAACATACCTCAACATTATTAAAGCTATATGCAACAAATCCATGAGCACAATCATTCTAAATGGAGAAAAACTGGAAGCAGTCCCATTAGGATCAGGACTCCAGTTTTAAAATTATAAAGTCATAGGTTTACCAGTTGGATAAAATATTCCAAGCCATGACTCAATGGCAGCTATAAGAAATTCACTTTAAGGAAATATCAGATGTTAAAAGTTTTTTTAATGTATTATCCAAAGGGTAACAATTGAAATGCATTCTTATATCAAACAACATAAACTTAAAAACAAGCAATACTATCAGAGATAGAGATGGACTTTTCTTTATTTCTTTTTTCTAAATGAACGTAAGGGAACTGGAGAGATGGCTCAGCAGTTAAGAGCATGGGCTATGCTTACAGAGGTTGCCAGCTGTGGGGGTTAATAACCATCTGTAACTCCAGTTCCAGGGGATCCAATGTCTTTTTTTTTTTAATTGTTATTAAACTTTTTCCATAGGTCATACATCATTTCTCAATGGAATCTAGAGTCACTCCCCTTTCCATGTCCCCCACCCCACCCCAGTCCCTGCACTCTGCCATACATGTCCTGCATCTTTTTCTGAGTCATTCCAGAGTGGTTTTTTTTTTCAGTTCTTTTGTTGTTCTCTCCAACTTGTATTGCTACAGTGTATATACATATGTATACATAGTTATATATATACATAAGTACATACATACATACATACACACACATATCAGTTGAATTGGAGGATTTTTTTTTTTTCTTTCCCTAAAAGATGTCATGTTTTCCTTAAGGAAGTTCTCAAAGGTTCCTCCTTGGCAACCCCAAACAACCATCAATCCTGCACTTTTGCTCCACATTGGGGTCTTTCCCTCCCATGGTCCCCCAAATGAAGTCCAATAAGCACACATCCTGTCTTGATCCCCCTGCACTGGCCTCCATGATACAGCCTAGGTAGTCCAACAATGGCAGTCTATATTCTGACGAGGCTGGCATACCCTTAGCTGTTTAGTCACAAGCTGGGTATTTCAGTAGTACCCATCTGGCATTGGAGGTTTGGAGGATTCTTTGAGAGACATGAGTCCTCAGTCCATATTGGAAGGTTGAAGGTTTTTTTTTAAGTGCATGCCTGCGCACGTGTGTGTGTGTGTGTGTGTGTGTGTGCGCGCGCGCGTGCAAAAACTTGCAGCAGTCTGTTCTGTGTGTGTGTGTGTGTGTGTGTGTGTGTGCAAAAACTTGCAGCAGTCTGTTCTTTCCTTCCTTCTCAGCTTCTGGGGATTGAACTCAGGTTGCCAGGCTTGGTGGCAAACACGTTTACCTGCTGAACATCTTGCCAGCCTCTAAAAGTTTTTAAATCACGCATGTTATTCTGTTATTCAGCAGTGTTTGATAGCACTTTTCTCTGAGCAAAAATATGTTGCAAATCTCTATCCTTATTACATTCAATTTTACCTGAGAGTTTCAAGTTAAATTGAAAAATCCATAAATTGGTGTTTTCAACTTATATTTGGGAAAGTTTAATCAACATACTACCAAACTTTTAGGAAGCTTAACTATTTAAAATAGACAACAGTTGGTTCTTCAAGATGTTGTGATCACTCATGCAGATTTTCTATGTCACTGAAGAGTAGAAGCATGGGTATCAGGCTGACCAGCTATAGCCTCAAGTCTGTAGTTTTTTTCCTTTTGTGTTAGTAATACCAGTCAGGTAAAAGATCTTTCAATTTAGCAAAACTCTCATTTGTCCAGGAAGTAAGTAGAGATGCCAGGATCTGTATGAAGAAAATTCTAGACTTTTTTGAGTATAGTAAAAGACCCACTTTATGTTCAAAACAGGGTTTTTTTAAAATTACTGTAATATGTCCAACATTAATGAATAGTTAAATTCAACTTTTTTATTGATACCTAATAATTTAAAAATATTTCATTGTGTTTATTTTATGTGTACGAGTATATTGCTTACATGTATGTAAGTGCACCCTTGTCATGCAATGCCTGCGGAGTTTGGGAGAGGGCATTGGATCTCCTGTGGGTACTGGAAACTGAATGTGGGTCCTCTGTAAGAAGAGCCAGGGCTCCTAACCACTGAGCCATCTCTCCAGCCCAAATAATTAAAAAAATTTTTTTTTAATTTATTTTATTTTCTTATGTGTATGAATGTATTTTCTGCATGTAGGTCTGTGCACCCGTGTCGTGCAACGCCACGGAGGTCAGAAGAGGGCATCGGATTCCCCTGGAACTGGAGTTCCAGACGGCCCTCAGTCGCCATGTGGGTGCTGGGGATCGAACCCGGGTCCTCTGCAAGAGCAGTCAGCGCTCTTAACTGCTAGGCTATCCCTCCAGCCCATACCTAATAATTTTTAAAGAGAAGATTTGAACTAGAATTTAAGGTCTTCAAAATGTCAATATTTTCTTGACTTTTGATACAAGAAAACAATAGGTTATATGTAGAGACTTGAACAGATGGATTATTCCTGCTGTTTGAAGAGCAGGCTTACTTAGTAGCCTTGTAACTAACTGACAAAGGGTAGGAAAGTGTTAAGGAGAGCAATATACTAGTTCTTCAAAGGGTATGTCTTCTCAGGGGCTTTTCTGCTCCAAAAAGATACCCTAGTTAGGGTGATATTAATTCAGAAAGAGTAAAGGATGGTTTTACTAAAGATAAGCAGCAAAACCCCAAACAACAGACCAAAAACAAATGGGGAGGTTCTGAACAGAGAGCTGACAGGAGTACCATTTACTTTCAAAAAGCAGTACATTTGGGGTTGGAGAGATAGCCTAGCAGTTAAGAGCACTGACTGCTCTTGCAGAGGACCCAGGTTCGATCCCCAGCACCCACATGGCGGCTAAGAACCGTCTGTAACTCCAATTCCAGGAGAACTCCAGTTCCAGGAGAATCCGACACCCTCTTCTAACCCCCGCGGCATTGCACGACATGGGTGCACAAACCTACATGCAGACAGTACATTCATACACATACAAAAAAAAAAAAAAAAGGCAGTACATTGTTCCCTAGTTTGTTAATGGAAAAGTATTACTCTTGTCATAAGCTAGAGTGTAGAGTGTAGCTTTGCTCACTAAAAGATAAAAGGTGTTAATTTTTTCATGTCATGTATTTATCAAGCATTCTTATTTGGATTGGATTTTCTAAATCAAAATTTCAGGTTGATTACTTGTTATCTTCCTGTCTTGTCTTCTGAATGCTGGGATTAGAGGCAAACACCACCAGGTCTGACTTCAGTTTGACTTTTTTAAGAGACTTTGAGTGTATGTTAATTTCGAGTAGTGTGTTAATTATAATTCTAGGTCCTGTCATTGAATACCTTTCAGATCCCACTTAATTTTTTTTTTCTTTTTTTTTTTTTTTTTTTTGGTCTTTTCGAGACAGGGTCTCCCTGTAGTCCCAGCTGTCCTGGAACTCACTCTGTAGACCCGGCTGGCCTTGAACTCACAAAGATCCGCCTGCCTCTGCCTCCCAAGTGCTAGGATTAAAGGTGTGCGCCACTACGCCCAGCTCAGATCCCACTTATATCACCACAGTTGAAGTTCAAAAAGCCAGAACTAAATATTCAGTCTCAATTTGTATTGAGGAATACTTGGTCTCAGCTGAATAAACATTTTGCTAGACATTTGGTTTTTACCTACCTCATGTATTTGTTTACATGGTTGTTCTAGGTTAATCAGGAAACTGAAGATTATTTCTTTCAGACCATTGTCAAAAGCTCTTAGCATATAGTCTAGCTTTATATTTCAGTGAGCTCATCAACTGTATGCTTTTCTATAATATAAAAAAAATTCCAGATTAAAATTTATGCTGTAGTTGATTTTAAATGTTGTCATATTACTTGTATATATATTTTTCATGGGAAAGGAAGACTGTTCTAAAATGTGGGCATGTGTATTTTTCATAGCTCCACCGAGTATGTTGGTGAAGGATGAATATGTTCATGACTTTGAGGGACAGCCATCCTTACCCACTGAAGGACATTCAATTCAAACCATCCAGCATCCGCCAAGTAATCGTGCGTCAACGGAGACCTACAGTGCTCCAGCTCTGTTAGCCCCATCTGAGTCTAATGCTACCAGCACCACCAACTTTCCCAACATTCCTGTGGCTTCCACAAGTGAGTTACTCATTTAGATGTAGTCATACACTGACTTCTCCTAACCTTTGAATGTTTATATGTAGTCACTTGGAAAAAACTGCCAAGTAAAAATTAAAATATTGTGTTAGCTTTGGTAGATAAACTCTTTTTTTTTTCTTTCCTTCTTGTGGTGCTGGGCATGGTACCCAGGGTCTGGTACATATTAGGTAAGTTCTGTACCACTGAATTACTGTAAATCAGCAGGTATATATGAAGTAGGTGTTTGAGTTGATGCTGGAAAAATGACATTCGTAATTTATTTAAAAGTTCTAATATTGATGTGCAAGTCATATAATTTAATGATTATCTTGACTTAATGATCTAACGTATGTTTCTTGTACTGTTAAATGCAGAAGTAACAAGTTTATTTTCTAGATTTTAGAGTAGTTAAGAAGTTTATTTTTATTGTATGTGTTTGTGTTGCGTATGTGTGTGCGTGTATATGTGTACATGCTCATGTGTGTGTGTGTGTGTGTGTGCATGCTATAGTGTACTTAATGGAGGTTGGAGGACAACTTTATGGAGTATTTCTCCCCTACCTTTATATGGGTTCTGGTGATCAAACTCAGCTCTCAAGCTTGCATGGGTAAGCACCTTTACCTCCTGAGCCATCTCACTAGCCAAACAAGTTTTAAAAAATTATTATTTTTTTATTTTTATATATTTAAAAAAATATTTTATTTTTTATGTGTACCTGGAACTGGAGATACAAATGATTGTTAGCTGCCATGTAGGTAACTGGAAATGAACCCGGGTCCTCTATAAGAGCAGTCAGTGCTCTTAACCACTGAGCCATCTCTCCAGCCCCCTTATTTATTATTTTTATTCTATGTGAGTGTATTGCCTGCATGTATGTAGGTGTACCTGTGTTCTACAATGCCTGTGGAGGTCAGAAGATGGTGTCAGATTCCCATGGAATTTAGCTACTGTGTGGGTACTGGGAATCTAACCCAGGTTCTCTGTAAGAGCAACCAGTACTCTTAGCTGCTGAGACATCTCTCCAGCCCTCCAACAAATTTTTTTTTTTAATTTATTTTGTAATGTGTATGAATGTACTGTCTGCATGTAGGTCTGTGCACTTGTGTCGTGCAATGCTGCGGAGGTCAGAAGAGGGCGTCAGATTCCCCTGGAACCGGAGTCAAAGACGGTTCTCAGCCGCCATGTGGGTGCTGGGGATCAAACCTGGGTCCTCTGCAAGAGCAGTTGCTTCTCTTAACCACTAGGCCATCTCTCCAGCCCCCAACAGTTTTTAATCAAGTTGCTTATATCTGTGTGGATGTGATTTCTTTTAGTCCATTATTATTTATCTTAGAAGATAGTACTTTTTAATGGTTATCTAACTTTCCTGTTGTGAATACTTGGAAAAGGTGATTAACAAACTTACCCATAACATTTATTGCCCCAGTTAGACTAAGTATTTTAGCCAGTTTCAATTTCAGGCTAAATTCTCCATATAACAAAAGGATTCTTGTGGCAGAGATGCTCTCTTCTCCACCTCGTCCTGGGAGGGTCCATCATTCTGTCCTTTTCTGTTCTTTTTTTCCTTTCTGACTTTGTCATTTCACTTGAATCTAGGAGCTCACATGGTAGGTAAACCCTTTGATATTGAGCTACATCCCCAACCCAGGCTGAGCTTTTCTTGAAGCCTAATTAAGACAGAGTGATCCAATTATGTTTGTATTGCTATTTATTTTCATAGTACCAAAGGTTGAAGAGTTTCTTGGCAAGTAGAATAATTTGTTTTCCTTACTTAAAAAATTAAAAAACGTTTATGTGTATGATGTATGTGCATATATGTGCTTATATATATGTGTGAGTAAAGGTCGTGGTGGTGGTGGTGGTGTGTCTCCCACTGGTCATAGGAGGAATTATAGATGCATACCACTGCATCTAGCTTTATGTGGATTCTGGGGATTTGGACTCAGGTCCTCATGCTTTCAAGGCAACTGCTTTACCCACTGAGCTATCTTCCCAACCCATACTTTTTCAAAAAATTTAAATTATGTACAGAGCATATTTATATATGGTATTAATTGCATTTGATTGCTAAGAGTATTGTATTTAAGCCTATATCAGCAATAGATTGTTGGTAAAGCTGGATTGATACTTAGGTGCTTGCTACCAAAGTATCAATTATTCATTATCAAGTATCAAAATCAATATCAGATTCAACATTAAATTTTAATAACTGGGATAAATAGGAGATTGGGTTCTGTAATTCTGTCTGTCTCCCGTATCCTTCCTCCCCTTTCCTAGTGCCAAATAGCCAGCCCAGTGCCTTCCTCCATGATGGGCAAGCACTTTACTCCAGCTCTCAAAATTGTGTTTTCAAACTTCTCTTTTTTTTTTGGTCTTTTGAGACAGGGTCACCAGTTCCAAGCAGTATCTTTTTGGTTTGCTGCACTAGAGGTGGCAGTCTTACCAAAGATCTGTGTGTGCATTTGGCATATATGCATATGTATATAATTGGAGGGGTTGAGACAAGGTTTCACTCCATAGGCCAGGCTTGCCTCAGACTTGTGATTCTCTTGTCTCAGTCTCTCAGGTGTTAGGATTACAGGTATGTAACATGGCACCTAGTGTGTATCTCTACCTTGCCTGTCTTATTTTCTAATTTAGAATAGGGTTGACAAAAATGATGGTAATAGAAAATAAAAGGTACATGGCAGCCACTTGAATATAGAGTAGTGCTGGATCCTGGGTGTCTATCCATTTTATATTATCTGGAGATTGAACTTTTATTCAGTATTTCCTATAGTGACTTCATTTTGACTTTCTTTTCCTCCTTGGGGGAACGTTGTACTTGAAGACCAGAAAAGATGCTATGAATGAAATATATCTAATTCTATTTTTTAATAGATTTTTATAATTGAAGTATAAATATTATAAGTTCTAGAACTTGGAGTGTTCCTTTGATCTCAGAAGATACCCTGATAGTGAATTTAAAGAAAAGAAATTGGATTAAAATAGAAGAACCATAAGTATTTTATATGAGCTGATTTTATATTATTTAACATTATCTTATATACTTAAAATTCTGTGATAGAAATACTCAGATAAACTCAGTGATTTTTGTAGTTCTTAGTTTTAAGTAAATGTGATATGTGGGGGGGGTGTGCCTTGTTTTTGTCCTTTTAAATTTTTTAAATATTTTATGTATATGGTATATTGCCTACGTGTATGGAAGTCCACCTGTGTTGCGCAGTGCTCACAGAGGTCAGAAGAGGGTGTTGGATTCCTCTGGAACTAGACTTAGGGGTAACTGATTGTTAGCTGCCATGTGAGTAGATGGGAATTGAACCTGGGTCTTTTTTTGGGGTCCTTTGTTTTTTTTTTTTTTTTTTTTTTTTTTTTTTTTTTTTTTTTTTTTTTTTTTTTTTTTTTTGTTTTGTTTTTTTTTTTTTTTTTTTTTTTTTTTTTTTTTTCTTTTTGAGACAGGGTCTCTCTTTATTCCCAGCTGTCCTGGAGCTCGCTCTGTAGATCAGGCTGGCCTTGAACTCACAGAGATCTGCCTAAACCTGGGTCTTTTCTAAGAACAGTTGGTGCTCTTCACTACAGAGCCATCTCTCCAGCCTCTTTTGTCCCTTTTTTAAAGACATGGTCCTACCATTGTAGCTCAGCTGCCCTCAAATTCTTCTTGCCTTAGCGTTCCCGATGCGGGTATTATACCCATAGCACTGTACATTCTTGATACTTTGAGTCATGCTACTACTCCCATTTATATGGGGAAAGAAAGTTGATGTCACTGACAAATAACAATAGGGAAAATTTAGTGTTTTCCAAATGGGACAAGCAATGAATTAATGTTTACTTAAGAAATACGTTTTTTCCACTTAGAAAATAAAGTATTAAACACGCCAAATAATAAAACATTATAGAATCTTTTTTGAGTAAAATAAAGGACAGATGAAATAATCTGCTTGGTATATTACAGAGAGAGAGAGAGAATAACTCATTTCACATAGCTGTGAGCATATACTGCTATTCTTGAAAAGACATAGTTCTGGGTTTGTAAAAGGTACAGGAAAAAGTTTCAGAGTAGATTGGCAGGTTTTTATTGTTGTTGTTTTATTTGTTTTATCAAATACTATATTGATTAGATAGTAGAGCTAGTTCTCTCTTCCTCCCCCCCCAACTTTCTCACCTCCATTGCATTCCATTTAAAATATTTGTCTGCTCTGCTTTTTATTTTATTAAACTCCATTATTCTACCATTACTAGTACCAATGCCAAGAATAATTAATTTTTCAGTTGTCAACATTTTCTTGCCTAGGTTTTGGAGGTCCAGATCAGGAAAGAACAGTAGTCTGGGAGAGGTAGCCAGGGATCGAACTGCTTCTCAAGTTATGGAGGTCTAGACACGCAGAGGGATTTCCTTGACAGTGAAGAGTATCTGTGAAGAAACTGGCCATTGAAGTTAGGCAAACATCCCTTAATAAGGGAACATTTTTAAAAACTTCTGATATGCTTTTACAGATGCTTAGCTTTTTTATTTTATAGGCAAGGGGTGAGCTCTCCTTCTGGCCCACCTTTGTGGAATATCAGATATTATTGGTCCTTCTTTTTTGAATAAAAGTATAGACTTGCATCTATACATGCACCATGTTTAATGTCTTCTTGTTTCTCTAGGTCAGCCGGCCAGTATTCTGGCAGGCAGCCATAGTGAAGGACTGTTGCAGATAGCTTCAGGGCCTCAGCCAGGACAGCAGCAGAATGGATTTACTGGTCAGCCAGCTACTTACCATCATAGTATGTACATTCTTTTTAAAATCTTTTAACTAGTTGAGAAAAAAACCAGGCAGCCTTTATGAAAGCAAATTAATCCATGTGGGCCTTAATTTTTAGACAGCACTACCACCTGGACTGGAAGTAGGACTGCACCATACACACCTAATTTGCCTCACCACCAAAACGGCCATCTTCAGCACCACCCGCCTATGCCGCCCCATCCTGGACATTACTGTAAGCTCTTGTTTTTGTTGTAAACAGGGCTTTTTCTTCTCTAGGAATTTGGATTCCTTCCTTCCTTCCTTCCTTCCTTCCTTCCTTCCTTCCTTCCTTCCTTCCTTCCTTCCTTCCTTCCTTCCTTCCTTCCCTTTTTCTTTTTTTTAATGGCTTGCATCTTTTCTTCATTCTACAATTTAATTCTATTAAATGATTAGTGCTTTTACCTTTTCAGTATTTTTAGTAAACAGTTTTTTACAGTTATCATACCTTTGTTTTACAATGACAATGACTAAAATGTATTGACTTTTCTGTTGCTGATGTTTCATCAACACCTCATTGAATTCCATTCATTTGTTTGTTTGCTTTATATGTGTTTTAGAGCTCTTCGTGTAGACCCACCACAGTGTACCTTTGAGTGCTGTGATCTCAAGCTTTCTTTCACCATAGAAGTCAGTGCTGTAGATACTCAGATGTTGAATCTCTAATGCTCTGTATAGGCATGATTGGGAGGGATACACTAGAGATAGACTACAGTTTCAGACAGAGTAGGGACACTGTTCATTTGACTTTTAAAATCAATATACATTTCCCATGAATATTAAATCCTTTTCCATTTTACAGTTAATAACACCAAAAAGTTTGAAAATACCAAGAAGCATAAATAATAAAATTACCTACAATCTGAAAACTCAGACCTATTCACTTCTGGTGTTGGTCCTTTTCCTTCCAGTCATATAAATAGGTATATAAATATGTATATACACATACATAGGGGAGGATCATGGCATATGTATATTGTTATATATCATTTATGTTACTGTCTTTCCCTGTATTCAGAGAATAATTTCTAATGGCTGCCTGGACCAGCATAGTAGTAAAGAATGTTGGGTTTGCTTATATAAGATTATTGGCAAAAAAAACCCCAAAAGATTATTGGCCACTTATTTAAATTCACTAAGCCTCAAAAGTAGTAATATTATAATAGTAATTCATGTCAAGTTTTTAACAATGTGTTGACAAACAATAAGCTTTCAATTTTACAATTATGTAAATATCCTTGGTTCAATAAATAAGCACTTTTTAGACTAAATTAGCAATTTAAGTTATATATTGCATTATAAATTATACTAGTATATATTACATTATTAGTTTGGTTGTAATCTGCATTATATATTGAGTGTATAACTATTTGTAAATTGTCAGCTAACACTAAAGGGTTAGCTAGTATCACAAACTAATTCTGGAATATTTGCTTATTATAATGTAGTCAGAACTTATAACTTCTTAAACATAAGCTTGATCTAAACAAGCCCTAAGGTATATGATAGCTACATTTAAGATTTATTAAAAGTTTAGCATTTGAAAAACTTTAATAAGTAAAAATGGGGTTTTATTGTCTCTTCTTTAGGGCCAGTTCACAATGAGCTTGCATTCCAGCCTCCTATTTCTAATCATCCTGGTAAGTGTATTTCAAAACAGATTCCCTGTATATATGTTTTCATTATGGTAATTGGAACATAGACTCTGGTTAATTAACTTACATGGTAACTGAGCCTAGACAAGTGTAACATTCATTATGACTTAATCAGTTTAAGAGTATCTGATAGTCACACATAGACTATATTTGATTCATTTTTAACTGTCTCTGAAAGAAAGGACAAGAACTAAGCTTTAAAATAAAATGTTAAGTCCAAAGTGCTGGGTTTTAACATTAATACATAATGTATAGCAAAATGAAGCTAAACTTCAAAATAGAACAGCTACAAAACTAGCTTTAAAAGCTAGGGAAGGGCTGGAGAGCTGGTGCAGTGGTTAAGAGCACTGGCTGCTCTTGCAGAGGACCCGGGTTTGACTGCCAGCACTCACATGGCAGTTGACAGTCGTCCTTAACTGCAATTCCAGGGAATTCAACCTCTTCTGGCCTCCCTGGGAATTGCACACATGTGGTGCACTTATATATACATGTAGGCAAAATACTCATACACACGAAATAAAAATAAGTAAATTAAAACAAACGAACCAGGGAAGAGGGCAAGATGGTTCAGTGGATAAATGCACTTTCTACCAAGCCTGACAAGACCTGAGTTTGATCCCTAGGATCTACATGATGAAAGGAGACAATGACTTCCATGAGTTGTTCTCTGACTTCCGCACATGTTGTATGTCCATGTACAAAATAACTAAATGTAATTTTTTTTTTTAAAGCCAGGGAATAATTGTAAGTAGATGGTAAAAAGAAAAGTTAGATTGAGGAATCTCTAACTAGAATTCAGAAGAGGAAGCTAAGTAATTTTCCTCAATTAAAAGTTTGTTTATAATTTTTAAAGTATTTTTTTTTTATTTTATTTATTTTTGTATGTGTGTGAATGTACTGTCTGCATATAGGTTTGTGCACCCGTGTCGTGCAATGTCACAGAGGTCAGAAGAGAGTGTCGGAATTCCCCTGGAACTGGAGTTAAAGATGGTTCTCAGCTGCCATGTGGGTGCTGGGGATCAAACACAGGTCCTCTGCAAGAGCAGTTGCTTCTCTTAACCGCTAGGCCATCTCTTCAGCCCCATGTTTATAATTTTTTAAATTATGGAAATAGTAAAACAGAAAAAGTATGAAAATCTTTTTTGACAGTACCAAAGACTCATTGAAACTCAAACAATAGAAATTTGAGCTTTTCTTATTCTACTTTCATAACTATTTTTCTTCACTTAAAAAAGATGCACATACAGCTGCCTCTCTGTATTTGCAGGGGTTTGATGTCCTCAGATACCAAAATCTATATAGATGCTCAAGTGGTTTATATAAAATGGTATAGTATTTGCATATAACCATGTCTTCTCACATACTTTAAGGCACCATCCTTTGATTATTTGCAAATATGGCATCATTTTACATAAGAAACAGTATCTACAGATTTTGGTGTCTTAGGGTTCTTTTGGAACCACCTCATGTGACACAGAAGGACATTGTATATGTTTCCAATGAAGACTTAAAAAAAATAGCTGCAATGACCATAATGGTTAAAGGATTACAGTTCTGAATAGCCGTGCAAGTAGGGTTTGTTATTTATGTTGATTGCAGTTTTTCTTCTAGCTGTTTAAAAATAACTGTAGGGAAAATCTGTGTGCTTAGAACTTTTCTCATTTTAAGAGAGATTTAACACAGTTTCTGGCCTTATTAACAACATCAGAAGTATGAGAACCAGTTTTACCATGCTCACTAATAGTATATGTAATTGCTTGTGTGAATATGAGACAAATAATACTTGCTTTGGCTGAGAGAAAATTGCTTTTGTAAATTTTATATATGGAATTAATTGTATCAAGATCTAATTTATATGTGAATAAATATATTGTAAGGGGAAAATCTAGAGTTGCCAGAAAGAGGATTTTTGCTTGCTCTGAGGCAGCACCCTTGAGAGTCAGTAGTGGTTCCTGACAGCTTGAGGGACTCTATGTTTTATGTAGTTTAGTGGGAGATGGTCTGAAGGAATGAGGGTGGCTAGGCTTCTAAAGACAGTCCTGTCCTGAATGGAATGTACTGTAGTAGTAAATAGTGGCAGTTGACTATGCATTTGGACTTGATTTTAGGTTCAGCAGTTGCCTTTGGACTCTTGATAAATTTGCTTCACTCTTTTCATGGTAGAACTGATGATGAGTTTGAATACCCCTGATGTTTAGGGAATAGTGTGGACTAGATGGGGATTTGTATCTGAAGCAGCATGCATTGACAGTGAATACATGTCTTTCAATAGAGTAAGGGAGCAGCTTGATGGTGAAGATTACCCAGAGGGGTCTCTGTCCAGCTGGTTGCAGGAAGGGATTAGTTTCGCAGTTACACTTCTAATGATGTCTGCAGGTTAGAACTCAGGTGGTCTTAGATTATAGATGCTAATGAGCCCCTGTGAAGTTTTACCTTGTCTTTCCTCTGTTTTGTTATGGAATAATTGAACTGGTCTTCCTTAGGAGAACCTCTACTCCTGGCACTTTTTTCTTCAGTAATTACTCTTTACTTGTTATTCAGTATTTCTTTTAAAATTTGAATCTAGGTGTATTTATTTTTCTGCTCAAGAACTTGTCTGAATTCCCCTACTCATTGCTTGGTTGTAGTGTTAAATCCAAATGTCTTAGCTTGTCAGGAAAACAATCGCTGATGCTAGTCCCTGCATACTTAAGCTTTATTTCCTTATTCTTTAACTGTCTTGCTTTATTTACCTAAGCTTGCTAGGTAGATCATCCCTCTCTAGTGGTTTTGTTTTTGTTTTTTGTATATGTCGTTCCTTTTGCCTGATCTGTCATACTTTATGTTAGTTATGTGGACCTGTGCAGCAGATGATCTCAAAATTTGACAGGTTACCATAATTTTTCATATCACTTAGTTTCTGTGAGTAGACATTTGAGAGCAGCTTAGCTAGATAGTTCTGGTTGGAGGTCTTTTGCAGTTATAATGAAATTTTTGCTGGCCCTGCTATCGTTTCTTATTTAAGAGAATCTTTGTTGTTGGGTTTTTTTTTTTGTTGGGTTTTTTTTTTCTTGTCTTTTCAGGACAGGGTCTCCCTGTAGCCCCAGCTGTCCTGGAACTCACTCTGTAGACCAGGCTGGCCTTGAACTCACAAAGATCCGCCTGCCTCTGCCTCCCAAGTGCTAGGATTAAAGGCGTGTGCCACCACATCCACGAATCACACCATATCTGTAAGATCCTGTGCCATGGGAGGGATAGACAAAGATGCTAATAATAGGAAGCAGGAAACCTTGGGGCCATCTTGAATGCTAGTACCATGCACCCCTTTCTTTGCCTAAATGTAGCTCAAGCACACCAGTGTAGGGAAGCCCTTGGTGCCCTTTGTTCCTTGCTACCTCATGCTAATCATACTAAATTAGTTTAGCGTATTTAGTGNACCAAAAAAAAAATAAAAAAAAAAAAAAAAAAAAAAAAAAACAAAAAAAAAAAAAAAAAAAAAAAAAAAAAAAAAGAAATGTACAACTTACTAACTTAAGACACGTTCCCAGAGAGCACCTTATGTGCTCATAGGAAACTCTCATGGCATCTCATTCAGATTTGAACAATGAATGAAAATAATGATTTGCAATGAGTTTTTAAAATAGTCATCCAGATTTTTAACTTTTTCTTGAATTATATTTTACTTATTTTTATTTTATATGTATGAGTGTATTGCCTGCATGTAAGTACACTCCTGGTGTACAGTACCTGTGAAGGTCAAAAGAGGCTGTTGGATACCCTGGAACTGGAGTTATAGACAGTTATTAGCTGCCGTGTGGGCGCTGGGAACCAGATCCTCTGTAAGAGCAGTCAGTGCTCTTAACCACTGAGCCATCTCTCCAGCCCCTTAATTATATTATTTCAGAAATTAAAGAAAATACTTTGGAGAGATAAATTTTCAATTATAATCAATATTTATTTGTTAAAACTGCTTTAAGAGCTAACAACCAAAACTGTGCTTTATAATCCGTTTTCCTATTATGAACATATTTAACTAAGTTTTATATTGTAAAAACCAAACCAAAACAACCCCTAAAATCAAGTTATTAGCATTTTCTTTTTAAACTTTTTTTGTAGCTATTGATGAGCATAGGCTTCATGAAGTTGACTTCTTTAATTTAGGAGCAAAAATTGGGGAAAAAAATAACAAAATTAGCACCAGTTTTGCTCCTTCTCAGCTGACTTGGGACATTACAGAAGCACTCCCTGAACTGTGTAATTCCAGCCTCTTCTTCACACTAATCTGGAGAAAGTGCAGAGTTGCCATTTATGTGGCATTTGGTCCTTAGGGCAAAAGAACGAAGAGATATCCAGAAAGGTTTAGGAGATATTTCTTATTACCTTCCCTGCTTTTACAATAAAATGTTCCTTTCTCTTAAGCAAAATGAGAATGGAAATTTTATTTTTATATTCCAGGTCGCCCAATACAATCAAATACAGTTCCCATTAAGATCACCTCAGGCCGGGCGTGGTGGCGCACACCTTTAATCCTAGCACTTGGGAGGCAGAGGCAGGCGGATCTTTGTGAGTTCAAGGCCAGCCTGGTCTACAGAGTGATAATACACTCAGGCCGGGATACAGGAAGTAGCCGGCTGGTCTCTGCACCAAGACGCCAGTTCACTACAGCAGCTGCTAGCAGGTACTGTGTAGGCTGGGCATGGTGGTGTGCGCCTTTAATCCTAGAACTCGGGAGGCAGAGGCAGGTGGATCTTTGTGAGTTCAAGGCCAGCCTGGTCTACAGAGTGAGTTGCAGGACAGCTGGGGCTACAGGGAGACCATGTCTCAAAAAGACCAAAAAAACAAAAAATACCATATTACATCAAAAGTTCAGTTTTGTAATAATAACATAATAATTTTTACTATGGGTATAGTTACTCTTTTTAAATATTTATTTTGACAGAAATTGTTAGGACTTATATAATAAAATTGATTTTTCTCATTCAAATATCATATGTGACATACATTATATCTAGTATTATAATTAATGGAGAGAATCAGAGACAGGGAACTATCAGTACAAAATTAAAGATTATATATGCAGAGTCTAATAATATCCCTGTGTCCAGTGCCACCTTCCTCTGCCCTCCCAAACCCATCAGAGTCACTGAAAACAACATATATGCATATATATATATATATATATATATATATATACCAGGATTCTATATCCTGCTTACATATATATTTTAGATAGATATAGATGGATAAATAAAAATACACACATATATACATACATACATATGTTGTGTTTTCATGCTTTTGAATTAAGGAAGAGATGAAGTTAGGAAATGAAAGATTAGCTGTCATTTATTAAGAATGCTAACTCTGTCACTTTTGAAATGAGAAATTTCTAACTGAGCTCAAGTAAAATAAAATGCTATAACATCATTTAAGTCAGGAGATTAGNGGGGGAACGTTGTACTTGAAGACCAGAAAAGATGCTATGAATGAAATAGATCCTAATTCTTTTTTTAATAGATTTTTATAATTGAAGTATAAATATTATAAGTTCTAGAACTTGGAGTGTTCCTTTGATCTCAGAAGATACCCTGATAGTGAATTTAAAGAAAAGAAATTGGAAAAATAGAAGAACCATAAGTATTTTATATGAGCTGATTTTATATTATTTAACATTATCTTATATACTTAAAATTCGTGATAGAAATACTCAGATAAAAGTGATTTTTTGTAGTTCTTAGTTTTAAGTAAATGTGATGTGGGGGGGGTGTGCCTGTTTTTGTCCTTTTAATTTTTTAAATATTTTATTATATGGTATTTTTTTAATTGCTACGTGTATGGAAGTCCACCTGTGTTGCGCAGTGCTCACAGAGGTCAGAAAGGGTGTGGGATTCCTCTGGAACAATAGACGTTAGGGGTAACGGATTGTAGCTGCCATGTGGAGATGGGAATTGAACCTGGTCTTTTTTTGTTTTTTTTTTTTTTTTGTTGTGAGACAGAAGGGTCTCTTTATTTCCAGCTTGTCCGAAGCTCGCTCTGTAGACACAGGCGGCCTTGGCTTGAACTCACAAGATAGCTCCTAAAACGCGGGGTCTTTTTCTAAGAACAGTGTGGGGCTCTATCACTCAGAGCCACTCTCCAGCCCTCTTTTGGCCCTTTTTAAAGACATGGTCCTACCATTGTAGCTCAGCTGCCCTCAAATTCTTCTTGCCTTAGCGTTCCCGATGCGGGTATTATACCCATAGCACTGTACATTCTTGATACTTTGAGTCATGCTACTACTCCCATTTATATGGGGAAAGAAAGTTGATGTCACTGACAAATAACAATAGGGAAAATTTAGTGTTTTCCAAATGGGACAAGCAATGAATTAATGTTTACTTAAGAAATACGTTTTTTTTTCCACTTAGAAAAAAAAGTATTAAACACGCCAAATAATAAAACATGTATAGAAATCTTTTTTGAGCTAAAAATAAAAGGACAGAGTGAAATAATACTGCTGTGTAATTCCAAGAGAGAGAGAGAATAACTCATTTCACATAGCTGATGGAGCATATACTGCTATTCTGGAAAAGACATAGTTTCTGGGTTTGTAAAAGTACAGGAAAAAGTTTCAGAGTAGAAATTGGCAGGGTTTATTGTTTGTTGTTTTATCTTGTTTTATTCAAATACTATATTGATTAGATAGTAGAGCTAGTTCTCTCTTCCTCCCCCCCCAACTTTCTCACCTCCATTGCATTCCATTTAAAATATTTGTCTGCTCTGCTTTTTATTTTATATAAACTCCATTATTCTATCACATTACTAGTACCAAATGCCAAGAATAATTAATTTTTCAGTTGTCAACATTTTCTTGCCTAGGTTTTGGAGGTCCAGATCAGGAAAGAACAGTAGTCTGGGAGAGGTAGCCAGGGATCGAACTGCTTCTCAAGTTATGGAGGTCTAGACACGCAGAGGGATTTCCTTGACAGTGAAGAGTATCTGTGAAGAAACTGGCCATTGAAGTTAGGCAAACATCCCTTAATAAGGGAACATTTTTAAAAAAACTTCTGATATGCTTTTACGATGCTTAGCTTTTTTTATTTTATAGGCAAGGGGTGAGCTCTCCTTCTGGCCCACCTTTGTGGAATATCAGATATTATTGGTCCTTCTTTTTTGAATAAAAGTATAGACTTGCATCTATACATGCACCATGTTTAATGTCTTCTTGTTTCTCTAGGTCAGCCGGCCAGTATTCTGGCAGGCAGCCATAGTGAAGGACTGTTGCAGATAGCTTCAGGGCCTCAGCCAGGACAGCAGCAGAATGGATTTACTGGTCAGCCAGCTACTTACCATCATAGTATGTACATTCTTTTTAAAATCTTTTAACTAGTTGAGAAAAAAACCAGGCAGCCTTTATGAAAGCAAATTAATCCATGTGGGCCTTAATTTTTAGACAGCACTACCACCTGGACTGGAAGTAGGACTGCACCATACACACCTAATTTGCCTCACCACCAAAACGGCCATCTTCAGCACCACCCGCCTATGCCGCCCCATCCTGGACATTACTGTAAGCTCTTGTTTTTGTTGTAAACAGGGCTTTTTCTTCTCTAGGAATTTGGATTCCGTTCCTTCCTTCCTTCCTTCCTTTCCTTTCTCCTTTCCTTCCTTCCTTCCTTCCTTCCTTCCTTCCTTCCTCCTTCCCTTTTTCTTTTTTTAATGGCTTGCATCTTTTCTGTCATTCTACAATTTAATTCTATTAAATGATTAGTGCTTTTACCTTTTCAGTATTTTTAGTAAACAGTTTTTTACAGTTATCATACCTTTGTTTTACAATGACAATGACTAAAATGTATTGACTTTTCTGTTGCTGATGTTTCATCAACACCTCATTGAATTCCATTCATTTGTTTGTTTGCTTTATATGTGTTTTAGAGCTCTTCGTGTAGACCCACCACAGTGTACCTTTGAGTGCTGTGATCTCAAGCTTTCTTTCACCATAGAAGTCAGTGCTGTAGATACTCAGATGTTGAATCTCTAATGCTCTGTATAGGCATGATTGGGAGGGATACACTAGAGATAGACTACAGTTTCAGACAGAGTAGGGACACTGTTCATTTGACTTTTAAAATCAATATACATTTCCCATGAATATTAAATCCTTTTCCATTTTACAGTTAATAACACCAAAAAGTTTGAAAATACCAAGAAGCATAAATAATAAAAATTACATACAATCTGAAAACTCAGACCTATTCACTTCTGGTGTTGGTCCTTTTCCTGTCATGTATATAGGTATATAAATATGTATATACACATACATAGGGGAGGATCATGGCATA
Organism: Rhizomys pruinosus; assembly: GCA_009823505.1. Taxonomy (NCBI): domain Eukaryota; kingdom Metazoa; phylum Chordata; class Mammalia; order Rodentia; family Spalacidae; genus Rhizomys; species Rhizomys pruinosus. The sequence continues at coordinate 116,359 of VZQC01006199.1, read as the reverse complement.
TGTATATTGTTATATATCATTTATGTTACTGTCTTTCCCTGTATTCAGAGAATAATTTCTAATGGCTGCCTGGACCAGCATAGTAGTAAAGAATGTTGGGTTTGCTTATATACAGATTATTGGCAAAAAAAACCCCAAAAGATTATTGGCCACTTATTTAAATTCACTAAGCCTCAAAAGTAGTAATATTATAATAGTAATTCATGTCAAGTTTTTAACAATGTGTTGACAAACAATAAGCTTTCAATTTTACAATTATGTAAATATCCTTGGTTCAATAAATAAGCACTTTTTAGACTAAATTAGCAATTTAAGTTATATATTGCATTATAAATTATACTAGTATATATTACATTATTAGTTTGGTTGTAATCTGCATTATATATTGAGTGTATAACTATTTGTAAATTGTCAGCTAACACTAAAGGGTTAGCTAGTATCACAAACTAATTCTGGAATATTTGCTTATTATAATGTAGTCAGAACTTATAACTTCTTAAACATAAGCTTGATCTAAACAAGCCCTAAGGTATATGATAGCTACATTTAAGATTTATTAAAAGTTTAGCATTTGAAAAACTTTAATAAGTAAAAATGGGGTTTATGTCTCTTCTTTAGGGCCAGTTCACAATGAGCTTGCATTCCAGCCTCCTATTTCTAATCATCCTGGTAAGTGTATTTCAAAACAGATTCCCTGTATATATGTTTTCATTATGGTAATTGGAACATAGACTCTGGTTAATTAACTTACATGGTAACTGAGCCTAGACAAGTGTAACATTCATTATGACTTAATCAGTTTAAGAGTATCTGATAGTCACACATAGACTATATTTGATTCATTTTTAACTGTCTCTGAAAGAAAGGACAAGAACTAAGCTTTAAAATAAAATGTTAAGTCCAAAGTGCTGGGTTTTAACATTAATACATAATGTATAGCAAAATGAAGCTAAACTTCAAAATAGAACAGCTAACAAAACTAGCTTTAAAAGCTAGGAAGGGCTGGGAGCTGGTGCAGTGGTTAAGAGCACTGGCTGCTCTTGCAGAGGACCCGGGTTTGACTGCCAGCACTCCACATGGCAGTTGACAGTCTCCTTAACTGCAATTCCAGGGAATTCGAACCTCTTCTGGCCTCCCTGGGAATTGCACACATGTGGTGCACTTATATATACATGTAGGCAAAATACTCATACACACGAAATAAAAAAAGTAAATTAAAAACAACGAACCAGGGAAGAGGGCAAAATGGTTCAGTGGATAAATGCACTTTCTACCAAGCCTGACAAGACCTGAGTTTGCATTCCCTAGGATCTACATGATGAAAGGAGACAATGACTTCCATGAGTTGTTCTCTGACTTCCGCACATGTTGTATGTCCATGTACAAAATAACTAAATGTAATTTTTTTTTTAAAGCCAGGGAATAATTGTAAGTAGATGGTAAAAAGAAAAGTTAGATTGAGGAATCTCTAACTAGAATTCAGAAGAGGAAGCTAAGTAATTTTCCTCAATTAAAAGTTTGTTTATAATTTTTAAAGTATTTTTTTTATTTTTATTTATTTTGTATGTGTGTGAATGTACTGTCTGCATATAGGTTTGTGCACCCGTGCGTGCAATGTCACAGAGGTCAGAAGAGAGTGTCTGATCCCCTGGAAACTGGAGTTAAAGATGGTTCTCAGCTGCCATGTGGGTGCTGGGGATCAAAACACAGGTCCTCTGCAAGAGCAGTTTCTTGCTCTTAACCGCTAGGCCATCTCTTCAGCCCCATGATTATAATTAAATTATGGAAATAAGTAAAACAGAAAAAGTATGAAAATCTTTTTTGACAGTACCAAAGACTCATTGAAACTCAAACAATAGAAATTTGAGCTTTTCTTATTCTACTTTCATAACTATTTTTCTTCACTTAAAAAAGATGCACATACAGCTGCCTCTCTGTATTTGCAGGGGTTTGATGTCCTCAGATACCAAAATCTATATAGATGCTCAAGTGGTTTATATAAAATGGTATAGTATTTGCATATAACCATGTCTTCTCACATACTTTAAGGCACCATCCTTTGATTATTTGCAAATATGGCATCATTTTACATAAGAAACAGTATCTACAGATTTTGGTGTCTTAGGGTTCTTTTGGAACCACCTCATGTGACACAGAAGGACATTGTATATGTTTCCAATGAAGACTTAAAAAAAATAGCTGCAATGACCATAATGGTTAAAGGATTACAGTTCTGAATAGCCGTGCAAGTAGGGTTTGTTATTTATGTTGATTGCAGTTTTTCTTCTAGCTGTTTAAAAATAACTGTAGGGAAAATCTGTGTGCTTAGAACTTTTCTCATTTTAAGAGAGATTTAACACAGTTTCTGGCCTTATTAACAACATCAGAAGTATGAGAACCAGTTTTACCATGCTCACTAATAGTATATGTAATTGCTTGTGTGAATATGAGACAAATAATACTTGCTTTGGCTGAAGAAAAAATGCTTTTGTAAATTTTATATATGGAATTAATTGTATCAAGATCTAATTTATATGTGAATAAATATATTGTAAGGGGAAAATCTAGAGTTGCCAGAAAGAGGATTTTTGCTTGCTCTGAGGCAGCACCCTTGAGAGTCAGTAGTGGTTCCTGACAGCTTGAGGGACTCTATGTTTTATGTAGTTTAGTGGGAGATGGTCTGAAGGAATGAGGGTGGCTAGGCTTCTAAAGACAGTCCTGTCCTGAATGGAATGTACTGTAGTAGTAAATAGTGGCAGTTGACTATGCATTTGGACTTGATTTTAGGTTCAGCAGTTGCCTTTGGACTCTTGATAAATTTGCTTCACTCTTTTCATGGTAGAACTGATGATGAGTTTGAATACCCCTGATGTTTAGGGAATAGTGTGGACTAGATGGGGATTTGTATCTGAAGCAGCATGCATTGACAGTGAATACATGTCTTTCAATAGAGTAAGGGAGCAGCTGATTGTGAAGATTACCCAGAGGGTCTCCTGTCCAGCTGGTTGCAGGAAGGGATTAGTTTCGCAGTTACACTTCTAATGATGTCTGCAGGTTAGAACTCAGGTGGTCTTAGATTATAGATGCTAATGAGCCCCTGTGAAGTTTTACCTTGTCTTTCCTCTGTTTTGTTATGGAATAATTGAACTGGTCTTCCTTAGGAGAACCTCTACTCCTGGCACTTTTTTCTTTCAGTAATTACTCTTTACTTGTTATTCAGTATTTCTTTTAAAATTTGAATCTAGGTGTATTTATTTTTCTGCTCAAGAACTTGTCTGAATTCCCCTACTCATTGCTTGGTTGTAGTGTTAAATCCAAATGTCTTAGCTTGTCAGGAAAACAATCGCTGATGCTAGTCCCTGCATACTTAAGCTTTATTTCCTTATTCTTTAACTGTCTTGCTTTATTTACCTAAGCTTGCTAGGTAGATCATCCCTCTCAGTAGTTTTGTTTTTTTTTTTGTATATGTCGTTCCTTTTGCCTGATCTGTCATACTTTATGTTAGTTATGTGGACCTGTGCAGCAGATGATCTCAAAATTTGACAGGTTACCATAATTTTTCATATCACTTAGTTTCTGTGAGTAGACATTTGAGAGCAGCTTAGCTAGATAGTTCTGGTTGGAGGTCTTTTGCAGTTATAATGAAATTTTTGCTGGCCCTGCTATCGTTTTTATTTAAGAGAATCTTTGTTGTTGGGTTTTTTTTTTTGTTGGTTTTTTTTCTTTTCTTTTAAAAAGGGTCTCCCTGTAGCCCCAGCTGTCCTGGAACTCACTCTGTAGACCAGGCTGGCCTTGAACTCACAAATCCGCCTGCCTCTGCCTCCCAAGTGCTAGGATTAAAGGCGTGTGCCACCACATCCACAATCACACCATATCTGTAAGATCCTGTGCCATGGGAGGGATAGACAAAGATGCTAATAATAGGAAGCAGGAAACCTTGGGGCCATCTTGAATGCTAGTACCATGCACCCCTTTCTTTGCCTAAATGTAGCTCAAGCACACCAGTGTAGGGAAGCCCTTGGTGCCCTTTGTTCCTTGCTACCTCATGCTAATCATACTAAATTAGTTTAGCGTATTTAGTGAACAAGTAAAATGAGAACCAAAGTTTTAAATGTTTTAAATTTGTTCTATGTGTATGAGTGTTTTGCTTCCATGTAAGTTACCATGTGTGTGCATGCCCATGGAGGCCAGAGAGGGCATTGGATCCCACAGAATGCCAAGAACCAAATCTGGATTCTCTGAGAGCACAAGGTGCTCCTAACCACTGAGCCATCCTTTCCAGCTCCCCCCCCCCCCCAGTCCTTACATAGTTTTTAAAATAACTTTTCGGGCTGGAGAGATGGCCTAGCAGTTAAGAGCGCTGACTGCTCTTGCAGGGGACCCGAGTTCGATCCCCAGCCCCACATGGCGACTGAGAACCGTCTTTAGCTCCGGTTCCAGGGGAATCCGACGCCCTCTTCTGACCTCCTCGGCATTGCATGACATGGGTGCACAGACCTACATGCAGGCAATACATTCATACAAATAAATAAATAAATAAATAAATAAATAAATAAATAAATAAATAAATAAAATAACTTTTCAGCTGGGTGTGGTGGTGCACACCTTTAATCCTAGCACTTGGGAGGCAGAGGCAGGTGGATCTTTGTGAGTTCAAGGCCAGCCTGGTCTATAGAGTGAGTTCTAGGACAGCTGGGGCTACAGGGAGACCCTGTCTTAAAAAGACCAAAAAAAAGTAACTTTTCAAAAAAAAATTTTTTTTTTAAAAGATGTCATCAATCTTTTATTTAACTGAGCACTGCCCTTCATTTTGAAGGAAATGATACAATTTCAAATCGGAACTTCCTTCTCAAGAAGTGGTAAAAGAACATAACTGATTTAACATACAACTGCCAACAAAAATAATGTTCATATAGTTCACCAGGAGATAAAATGCAAATGGAGTTTATCCTGTTGGTAATTCTCCATGGGTCACAAATTTATAGACAACAACAAAACAACATAACAAAAAGTTGAATAAATCAATCAAGTTCATAGGTATCCTGATTTTGTAAAACTCACAAATAAAATCAAACTTTCTAAACAAATCCATTAAATGACCATGATCACACTGTAATTTATATTTAATTTTGAAAAATAATACTGGCTTAGACAAGCACATAATATCAAGAGTCTTCATTCAACACAGTGAATCCTATTTTAGGGAGAAAAAAAATAGAAAAACCAAGTAGTCCTTAATTTTTCTTAGCTTTCCATAGCATATGTCATATAAAATTAAAGTTTTGTTCCCAAAAAATATGTTTTCATGTGGTTGTGTTCTTGTCCGATGGTGCCACAGGCCCAGAGGCACCAGAGCTTTGAGAAGCTTAATCCACGGAACATTCTCATAAAAACATAAAAAGTTTTCTTCAAGATCTGGAATAAAGTCTTCTTGCTAGATATTTTAGTGCTCAAAGTCATTTTAAATTAAATGTGGAATAAAAGCTACAAAAAGTATGAGTTCTTCCAATACAAAAACTTGTATAGCTGAACTTGTAGGTTCCTTTGACATACATAAGCAGTCCAATAAAATATTTGCTTCAGATAAAAAATAGAATGTCTGTTTCATTTAGTGGGTTTGGTTCCAGTGGTGTGCTGCTTACCCATCCGAGAGCTTCCAAAGAGTGCTGGAACTCAAGATTTCTTTCCTTCAAAGACCATCCGTAATTCACAGTACAAAATAGTTCTAAGTTTTAGTCCTAAGGAGAAACAAAAATTTTACTCTTTTTCCCCCTAAAGTGCTAGATATACCAATGTTGGGCCAACCAGAAGTACAAAAAAACGGAGAGGGAGGCAGGGAGGGAGAGGAGGGAGGGGCTGTTAATCCGTTCTTAAAGCTGAGATCTCTCAATTTCACTATTGGTTGAAGATTAAAGTTTTTTTTGCAATGTCTTTGAGGTTGTTTGTGTTCAAAATCACAAATGGATTTGAAATGTACAACTTACCGGGACTGGAGAGATGGCTCAGTGGTTAAGAGCGTCAACTGCTTTTGCAAAGGTTCCGGGTTTGATTCCCAGCACCCACGTGGCGGCTAAGAACTGCCTTTAAGCAGGGCGTGGTGGTGCACACCTTTAATCCCAGCACTCTGGAGGCAGAGGCAGGCAGATCTCTGTGAGTTCAAGGCCAGCCTGGTCTGCAGAGTGAGCTCCAGGCCAATTGGGGCTAAAGGGAGACCTTGTCTCAAAAAAATACAAAAAAAAAAAAAAAAAGAAATGGTACAACTTACTAACTTAAGACACGTTCCCAGAGAGCACCTTATGTGCTCATAGGAAACTCTCATGGCATCTCATTCAGATTTGAACAATGAATGAAAATAATGATTTGCATGAGTTTTTAAAATAGTCATCCAGATTTTTAACTGTTTTCTTGAATTATATTTTACTTATTTTTATTTTATGTATGAGTGTATTGCCTGCATGTAAGTACACTCCTGGTGTACAGTACCTGTGAAGGTCAAAAGAGGCTGTGGATACCTTGGAACTGGAGTTATAGACAGTTTATTAGCTGCCGTGTAGGGGCTGGAACCAGGATCCTCGTGTAAGAGCAGTCAGTGCTCTTAACCACTGAGCCATCTCTCCAGCCCCCCTTAATTATATTATTTTCAGAAATTAAAGAAAATACTTTGGAGAGATAAATTTTCAATTATAATCAATATTTATTTGTTAAAACTGCTTTAAGAGCTAACAACCAAAACTGTGCTTTATAATCCGTTTTCCTATTATGAACATATTTAACTAAGTTTTATTGTAAAAACCAAACCAAAACAACCCCTTAAAATCAAGTTATTAGCATTTTCTTTTTAAACTTTTTTTTGTAGCTATTGATGAGCATAGGCTTCATGAAGTTGACTTCTTTTTAATTTTTTAAAAAAAAAAAAAAAAAAAAAAAAAATAACAAAATAGCACAGTTTTTGCTCCTTTCTCAGCTGACCTGGGACATTACAGAAGCACTCCCTGAACTGTGTAATTCCAGCCTCTTCTTCACACTAATCTGGAGAAAGTGCAGAGTTGCCATTTATGTGGCATTTGGTCCTTAGGGCAAAAGAACGAAGAGATATCCAGAAAGGTTTAGGAGATATTTCTTTTTTCCTGCTTATACACAATAACAATGTTTCCTCTTTTCTTAAGCAAATTGAAGAATGAAATTTTATTTTATAATTCCAGGTCGCCCATACAATCAAATACAGTTCCCATTAAGATCACCTCAGGCCGGGCGTGGTGGCGCACACCTTTAATCTAGCACTTGGGAGGCAGAGGGCAGGCGGATCTTTGTGAGTTCAAGGCCAGGCCTGGTCTACAGAGCGAGTTCCAGGACAGCTGGGGCTACAGGGAAGACCCTTGTCTCGAAAAGACCAACAAAAAAAAAAAAAAAAAATGCCTCTAGCCCTTGCCTTGACATAGAGTAACTCTCGTCTTCCTGCTTTCTCGGGTCTTCAGTTTTCATCCCTGATCTCTGGCATAACTCCAGTGCCACTTTGTTTTAATTCTCATTTCTTAAAACTCTTCTTCCCACTATTAGCAGATCACCTCTCATTAAACCTGCTCAGAGATGCAGCTTTATATAACCATTGCTGCTGTATATTGTCTGAAATCTTAGGCAAACAAAAACTTTTGCTGACAGGGAAGTAATAAAGTTGAAATGCGTTTGCAGATATTCCAGTCAGTCATGATAAAGGTGCATTTTTCTTAAAACATGGAGGCTGTAAAATTTCACTTTTTTCTTTCTTGAGTTGACTCTACCTAAAAAGGTTGCCTCTAGTGAAACTTCTGGATGATGTCCTTCAGTAGAAACTAGGAAATGCATTATACTTGGATGTTGATGCCAGCACCCCAGTTGTATTAATTTTGTAACAAAATTTCATTTTTTGGACTATACTCAAAGATCTCTTAAGTGCTATTAGTGCTTGTTGCTGTCAGACAGCTTTAGCTTCAATCAGTGTCCCTGAGACTTATTTGCTGATGCTTCTTGTCCATAGCATAATATAATATCTTCATTTAAGATTTTTACTGGTAGGACTCAAGTGCTCAGAGCTTAGATCGGGGGATTTTGCCAGACCATCTGAAGCCCAGGGAGGGGCCTAGTGCTTCAGCCAGGCGAATTGTTGGATAATTGAATCATTGTCTTGCGTGGCTGTGGGGGTGGAGGGGCCCTGCTAGCCCATATAAAAGGTGGGACTGCCCCGTTGCCACGAGTGCTCAGAGCTTAGATCAGGGGATTTTGTCAGACTGCCTGAAGCACAGAGTACAGGGGCAGGGGCTAAGCCAGGCATTCACACCCTCCACCCCACCCCCACCCCCACCCCCACCCCCACCAACTGGAATTGCAGAGGGAGTGTTCAAGTGGACCACAGTAGTGACCAAGCCCTACAAACAACCTAGAGGAACTGGCTGGCAGGAAGCAGAGTGAGCACAGTGCTCAGCAGGGTACCCACTGGGTTGTTACCTACCCAGTTTTTGGAGAACATTCAGAACAGAAAGGTAAGAGTGAGTTAGACTTCCAATATATAACTAAAATTGAAAGCCTGGAACATAGACAAGTCAACATTCCATAAACAAGTAGAAAACAATGAAGGAAGCAAAGCAAGCCTTCAACACAGTGAAGAAATATTTGAAGTTCACATCAGAATACAAACAAAAAGAAACCCACATGCCAAAAGCACAATGAAAGAACAACATGGGAAAAGCACAGAATAATTCCACACCAAGTTCTACCAACCCTATAGAAGATTCCTACAATGAAATCTCCCTAGACGTAACCCAGGACACAGATCTTTGAAGAACAATTGCAGACATATTCAAAGAAATCAAAGAATATAATGAACAAGCCAGAGAACTAAAGAGAGAGAATGAGAAACAAAAGAAGGACCTAGAGGGAGAGAATGATAAACTCTGGAAGGAAGTGGAAACACTGAGAAGATCCTATGCTGAAATAAAAAAGGAAACTAACCACCGAAGCAAGGAGCTACAGGAAGAGATTGAGAAGCTCCAAAAGGAAGTGGAAATACTAAAGAAACCACAGGAGGAAATGAAAAAGGAAATTGAACACTCATCCAATCAAGAGGAAAGGATGGGAAAAAGCCTCAGAAGTAGAATGGAGGAACCAGCAAAAAGAATATCAGACCTGGAAGATAACAAAGAACAACTAAAAAGCTCAAGTAAAGATTATGAAAAACTTAAAAATACACAAAAGTGAAACAACCAGGAAATGTGGGACACTATGAAAAGATCAAACTCCACATTCTAGGGATAGAGGAAGAAGAATCCCAAGAAAATGGTATTGACCAGATCCTCAACAGAATAATATATGAAAATTTCCCCAAACTAAAAAAAGACAAAACCATACAAATACAGGAAGCACATAGAACTCCTAACAGACAAGATCAGAAAAGAAACTCCCCACCCCATATCACAGTTAAAACAATAGATGTGCAAAACAAAGACAAAATTCTGAAAGCCACAGAGAAAAACAACAAGGTACATATAAGAGGAAACCCAGCAGAATTACAGCTGACTTTTCAGTGCAAACTATAAAAGCAAGAACATGGAGCAAAGCATTCCCAGTGTTAAAGGACTATGGATGCCAACCCAGGTTACTATACCCAGGAAAAATGTCGATTATAGTTGAAGGAGAGAGAAAAATCTTCCATGACATAAACAAGATTATAGAATACATGTCCAGAAAACCAAACCTTCAGAAAATACTTGAAGCAATTCAAAGGACAGAGAGAGGAGCAACTATCCCCAGGCATCTAAAAAGAGAAATTAATAAAAACATAACTGCAGAAGTAGAAACTGAGACTAAAAATGCAAATGAATAATAAGGTGAAAAGAAGTGACACGTATCTTTCAATTATAACCTTAAATATTAATGGACTAAACTCCCCAATCAAAAGACATAGACTGGGAGAATGGATTAGGAAACAGAACCCTTCTATATGCTGTCTACAAGAAACCCATCTTACTCTCAAAAGATAGGCACCAACTTAAGGTGAAAGGATGGAAAAAAGTATTCCAAGCAAATGGTACCAAAAGGAAAGCAGGATTTGATATTTTAATATCAGACAAATTAGACTTCAAAATAAAGTAATCAGAAGAGACAAAGAAGGTGTGCTGGATAGCTTTAGTGTCAGCTTGACACACATGGGTTGAGGGAGCCTCAATTGGGGAATAGGCTCCATTGGACTGGCCTGTGGCCACGTCTGTGGAGTATTGTATTGATTGTTGAGCAGTGTGGGAGGGACCAGCCCACTATGGGTGGTTGTTGTGTACTGTATAAGAGGTCAGGCTGGGCATGGGCCAGGGGAGCAAGCCAGTGAACAGCATTCCTCCATGGCCTGTGCTTCAGCTCCTGCCTCCAGGTTCCTGCCCTGAGTTCCTGCCTTGGGCTCCCTAAGTGATGAACTGTGACCCAGGAGATGTAAGCTGAATAAATCCTTTCCTCCCCAAGTTGGTGTTGGTCAGAGTGTTTTGTCACAGCAATGGAAGACAAACTAGGACAGAGGGCCATTACATCTTTATCAAAGGAACAATTAACCATGAAGATTTCACAATCCTGAATATATATGCACCAAACTCTGGTGCACCCAACTTTATAAAGGATTCTCCAGAACCTCAAGGCATAGTTTAACCCAAGCACACTCACAGTAACCAAGAAGAGACTGACAGCTTAAACAGACCCATAATTTACGAAGAAATTGAAAAGGTAATAAGAAACCTCCCAACTAAAAGCCCAGGCCCATATGGTTTCAAGGTAGAATTCTATAAAACATTTAAAAAAGACTTACAACCATTATTAGCCAAACTGTTCAGAAGTATACAAGCAGAGGGAAATCTCCCAATTTCCTTTTGTGAGGCCAGCACCACTCTAATACCAAAACCAGGCAAAGATACAACCAAAAAAGAAAACTATACACCCATGTCATTAATGAATACAGATGCAAAAATTCTCAACAAAATACTTGCAGACCACATACAAACCCACATCAAATAGATCATCCATCATGACCCAAGTTGGATTCATACCAGAGATGCAGGGATAGTTCAGCATATGAAAATCAATAAATATCATAAAACACATAAATGGACTGAAAGACAAAAACCACACGATCATCTCAATTGACGCAGAAAAAGCCTTCAACAAAATCCAGCATCCCTTCATGCTTAAAGTCCTAGAGGGAATTGAATTGGAGGGATCATTCCTCAATGTAATCAAAGCCATATACAGGAAACCCACAGCCAACATCATCCTTAATGGAGATAAGTCAGAAGCATTCCCCTTAAAGGTAGGAAGTTGGCAAGGCTGCCCCCTGTCTCCACTTCTCATCAAATTAGTGCTTGAACCACTTGCTAGGGCAATAAGGCAAGAAAATGAAATTAAAGGAGTACTAATTGGAAAAGAGGAAGTCAAGCTATCCTTTTTTTGCAGACGATATGATAGTTTACCTAAGGGATGCTAAAACTCCACCAGAAAACTCGTAGAAACAATTGAGATTTTCAATAAAGTGATGGGATACAAAATTGACTAGAAAAATCAGTAGCCTTTCTTTACACCAACAACAACTGAAAAAGGAATACAAGGAGAACTTCCCAGTCACAGTAACTTTAAAAACAATAAAATACCTAGGAACAAACCTAACCAAAGACACCAAAGATCTCTTCAACAAAAATTTTAAACCCCTGAAGAAGGAAATGAAGACATCAGAAGATGGAAAGACCTCCCATGCTCATGGACTGGAAAAATTAATATAGTAAAAATGTCCATTCTACCCAAATTAATATACAGATTCAGCACAATCCCAATTAAAATCCCCAAGAGTTTCTTCACAGGCTTGGAAAAAACAATCCTTAATTTTATATGGAAAAACAAAAGACCCCAAATATCCAAAGCAGCCCTGAGAGAAAAGAACAATACAGGGGGGAATCTCTATACCAAACTTCAAACTATACTACAGGGCTATAGTCATAAAAACAGCTTGGTACTGGCACAAATACAGACCTGTATACCAGTGGAACAAAACTGAAGATCCAAATCTGAGCACATCCAATTTCAGCCATCTCATATTTCACAAGGGGGCCAACAAGACACAATGGAGGAAAGACAGCATCTTCAGCAAATGGTGTTGGCAAAACTGGATCACCACTTGTAAAAGAATATAAAGTTAAACCTCTCCCTCTCAACCCATACAAAAATTAACTCCAAATGGATCATAGACCTCAATATCAAACCCAAAACTCTGAAGGTGATAGAAGAAAAAGTTGACAGTAACCTTAAAGACACACCTGTAGGAAAAGATTTTCTAAATCACAGACAGCAGCTGCGCAGGAAATAAGGCCAACAATTGACAGATTAGACTTCATTAAACTCAAAAGTTTCTGTACATCAAAAGAAACAAGGAAGTGAAGAGAACCCACAGAATGGGAGGAAACCTTCACTGCCAATACATCTGACAAAGCATTAATTTCCAGAATATATAAACTACCCAAAAAACAAAGAAGAAAGAAAATAAATGACTCAAAGATGGAGTAAAGAGCTGAACAGAGACTTCACAAGTGAAGAATTAGAGATGGCTGAGAAACATCTTAAAAAGTGTTCAACATAGCTAATATTTAGGGAAATGCAAATTAAAACCACTTTAGGATATCATCTCACTCTGATTAAGACTGATTAGGATCAAGAAAACAAATGATACCAAATGCTAGAGAGGGTGTGGGGAAAGGGGAACAAAACACTCATCCACTGCTGGTGGGAATGTAAACTCATACAACCACTATGGAAAGCAGTGTGGAGAACCCTTAAGAGACTCAAAATTAGCCTACCACCTGACCCAGTCATACCACTCCTGGGTATATACCCACAAGACTCATCCTACCGCAGAGATACATGCACAGCCTTGTTTATTGCAACTCTCTTCACAATAGCAAAGAGCTGGAACCAACCCAAGTATCCCTCAGCTGATGGGTGGATAGAGAAAATGTGGTACATCTACACAATGGAGTTCTGTGCAGTGGTAAAGAAAGATGACATCATGAGCTTTGCAGGTAAATGGATGGAACTAGAAGATAGTATGTTGAGTGAAGTATCACAGTCCCAGAAAAACAAACAAACGAATGGTATCCCTCATCTATGGATGCTAGCACCAAGTACCTAGCTGTAAGGCAGACTAAGCAACATTAATGTTTTGTTCCTCATGATCTGAAAACAACTATGCTCTTTTATTGTGACTCCCTTAACAGGTTTTAGAATTAAGCTACCATTTATTGTCAGACTTAGGCCGTTTTGGTATATTGGTGGAGGGTATGTATGCACAAGGTCAAAAGAATGAGGGAAAACAGAAACTAGTTTGTTATGACATTGTGTTTAACCACAGTATTTCTCTTATGGGAGTGCTTCTTAGTATTTCTTATACAAGGCTGCTTGAGCTTTTGTCCAAGCCTTTTCTAAAATACTACATAGTAGTTAAAAGTATCAGGCTGGTGTAACTTATCCTTTCTGGATGCTTAACAACCATACTTAATGCCCATACCAATTTGACTGAGGGACTTAAGGGATAACTTTGTTCCTTGCCCTCAGAGGTCAACTAAGTCCCAAGGGGACTATGCATGGGGTCATCTCTTGAAATGTCCTGCAAATGTGAGTCACCAGTCTTCCTGTGCAAGGAGGTCTTGGAGATCCACTAATGGGACTTCAGCCAGTGTCCAGTCTGTAAAGAGGAAAGTCTGCTCCTGCTTCAAAAAGGAAAGCCTGGTCTAGCAGGACAGGACTTTGTCCTGGAGTGGATGGAACTGGTAAATGAAAAGCCAAAAGGAATCAGGGCCCCCCCTCCAAAAAAAAAACAACAACAAAAAACCCCCTGAAGACCAGATCCTTAACTGACCTTGAGAAAACAAAAACCTTGGTTAATCTGGGCTAACAGTGTGGCCTTAAGTGTCCAAAAGGAAAGTATACCCAGAAATAAATAATCGGTAAGGTCTGAGAAGTTAACAATGGCACGTGAAGCTAGACACAGCTTTTCAACCTTCCAATATGGACTGAAGACTCATGTCTCTCCAAGAATCCTCGAAACCTTCAGTGCCAGATGGGGACTGCTGAGATATCCAGCTTGTGGACTGAGCTACTACTGGGGTTTCTGCCTCTTCAGAGTATTGATTGCCATTGTCAGACTACCTAGGCTGTATCATGGAGACCAGTGCAGGAGGATCAAGACAGGACACGGTGCTTACTGGACCTCATTGGTGACCATAGGAAGGGAAGACCCCAGTGTGGAGCACAAGTGCAGGACAGATGGTTATTTGGACTTACCAAGGAGGAGCCTTCAAACATGACATCTTTCAGCCTAATAAAAAAAAGAAAAAAGAAAGAAATCATAAGTGAAGATGCTAAAAGATATATGTGGCATGTGTGTATGCATATTTTGGAGTGATGCAGGTTGGAAGGAACAGCAACAACAACAACAAAAGACTGGGTCAAAGAACCGACTGAAGCAGTGAACTTCTTTTTTTTTTCTTTTTTTTTGTCTTTTTGAGTCAGGGTCTCCCTTTAGTCCCAGCTGGCCTGGAGCTCACTATGTAGACCAGGCTGGCCTTGAACTCACAGAGATCCACCTGCCTCTGCCTCCCAAGTGCTAAGATTAAAGGCGTGTGCCACCACGCCTGGCTTGCAGTGAACTTCTGCTCAAAAACATAAACTTCTGCATTGAAAATTTTAAGAGACTGAGAAAAAGATGAGAAACATGTTTGGAAGAACACCAAAAAAATTTTCTGTATTTTGTTGTTACTGTGACAAAAATGTGTGAAGAAAAGACAGCATTATTTTGGCTTACATCACAGTTCATCATAGATGAGATGTCCTTGTGGTAGGAGAATTAAATTAATTAGCTAGCTGATTACAGTGCATTTGCAGTCAGGAAGAGGAGAGATGCTTGCTTTATCATTTTTATTCCATCCAGGACTCCAGCCCATAGAACGGTGCTATTCACATTTAGAGTTGACCCAGTTTAGAAATATTCTCAAAGATGTGCCCAAAGGTTGGTTCGTTAGATGATTCTAGACCCTGTCAAGTTGATAATTGTTAACCATCACACCTTTCTAAGTTCTTTTTCTTTTCTTAGTGTCAGTCATACTTTTTTTCTTGGGGGAACTTGAAATGTTTTTGTTTGTCATTTTGAGTGTCTTCAGAATGTTGAAAATTTTGATTCAAATCGTAATACAAAATTCATAACACATTGAGATACAGATAAATCTGCAGAAAATACTCTTTTCCTTTGGATTTTCTAGCAAGTTCTTACTCTGCAGCTTGGCTTTTGTTTCCCTTTTAGAGATGTTCTTTCCACAGATAATGAAGCTTTTTGTGTCTTGATTTTTCAGATAGACTGTCCTCCAACCATGCAGGCTGAAGTATTCTTCCCAGTTATCTTCTGTTCCATAATCTTTTCTTTTCTTCCCTTCCACAATGTATTCTATTTCTCTTTGGAGTGTTGATCATGATCTGAGTTACGTTCATTTGTTTACTTTTTCGCCCCTTGAACCTCCTTGAGAGACTGTGTACTATTTTGTTTACCACTGTGCATACAGTACCAAAATGATCCCTGTTCCTCTGTGCATACTTGTTAAATAAATTATAAAAGGAAAACCAAGTTCTTTTCATGTGTGTGAGCTTAACATGATAATTCAAAGAAAATCAGAAATACTTGACTATATTTACAACCAAAACTAAGTATATCTCTTTTACCCCAAGTCACTTAAAATTGTTATTTAAATGAATACACTAAGTGTGTCTTCAGAGTGGAAATTGTAATAGCCTGAATTGACTTTAGTAAAAATATCCCTTCTGGATATGGGATGTAAGGTTGGGCAAATGACCTTTGACCTGTGAGACGGTATTCTAGTTTGTCTTCCATTGCTGTGACAAAAACACTCTGACCGACACCAATTTGGGGAGGAAAGGGTTTATTCAGCTTACATCTGCTGGGTCACAGATCCTCACTTAGGGAGCCCAAGGCAGGAACTCAGGGCAGGAACCTGGAGGCAGGAACCTGGAGGCAGGAGCTGAAGCACAGGCCATGGAGGAATGTTCACTGGCTTGCTCCCTTGGCTCATGCCCAGCCTGCCTTCTTATATGGTACACAACAACCTGCCCAGGGTGGCACCACTCACTGTGGGCTGAGCCCTCCTACACTGCTCGATAATCAGACAGTACTCCACAGATGTGGCCACGGGCCAATCCAATGGAGCCAATTCCCCAATTGAGGCTCCCTCAACCCAGGTGTGTCAAGTTGACACTAAAGCTATCCAGCACAGACTGTTATGACTGTCTTTGTACAGCAGCTGTGTACTTAGAGTCTAATTCTAATTAGAAGCAGGTATGTGCAGGTTGACTTGGGTACCTCCTTTTAATTAGGAATCTGCAAAACTACAATGGAGTATGTCTTAGGGTCAGTGTATTTCTTTCTTTTTAAATAAAAGTTCAGACAACAGAACAAGTGCAATCAAATGAACCATCATGATAAGATTATTTATTATAGATTCCCATTACTTGTGTTTTTTAAATTCTCATTTGACTTGGTCCTTTGAGATGAAAACTAAATTCCAGTTATAAAATGTATCTTTACAGCTTTTAAGAATAGGTGTAGGTACTAATCTGAAAAAAAAAGAAAATATGGAAAGTACTTCTTTTTAAACTAATTTTGTTATTTTATGTGTTTCATTTCCCTGTTGTCACCTTTTCTTTTAGGAAAAGCTTTGTCTGGTGGGGTGAAAGTGAAGGCTTGTATTTGTCATATGGATGGATGTTCTTTTTATTTCCTACAGCTCCTGAGTATTGGTGTTCCATTGCTTACTTTGAAATGGATGTTCAGGTAGGAGAGACATTTAAGGTTCCTTCGAGCTGCCCTGTTGTAACTGTTGATGGATACGTGGATCCTTCTGGAGGAGATCGCTTTTGCTTGGGTCAACTCTCCAATGTCCACAGGACAGAAGCCATTGAGAGAGCAAGGTATATTTAGAGAGAAAAAATTAAACATAGTACCTTATTTTTTATTTAAGATTATTATTTTATATGTAGGATATGTTTTAAATGTAAAGGATTAAAGATTATTCTAAAAATTCAGAACTTGTAGGCATTCCATCTTAATTATAGATGTTTACTTAATATATAAAAGCCACTGAGGTTTCTATGTTTTGTTTTTTTTTTTTTTTTTCAGACAAAGTCGCCCTTTGTAGCCCCAACTGGCCTACTACTTGCCATATAGAATAAGGTGGCTTCAATCTCACAGAGATCTGCCTGCCTCTGTCTTGCAAATACTGAGTTTAAAGGCATGTTCCACTACATCCAGCAGCGGCTATGTTATGAATAGTAATTTCTTTCTGGCTGTCTAGTTTAATAGTCATTAGCCAGAGGTGGCTTTTGAGCAGTTAAAATATAGCTCATATGATTGAGTAGCTGAATTTTAAACTTAATTCAGATAGCTGTGTGTTGTTAGTGGCTGTTGATTTGGGTAGTATAGCATATAATAATCCTCAGCTTCCTCATAAAAAATAGAAATTATATGGAGCTGGAGAGATTGCTCAGCAGTTTAGTGCTGCTTTTGACTGTATTTGCAATCCAAACTAAGAAGATTGTGGAGTTCAGTTCTTAGCACCCACACCCAATTAGGCAGCTCATAGCTGCCTGTAGCTCAAGCTCTAGGGTATCTGATGCCATCTTTTGGCCTCTGGACATCCCCCCCTCCCCACGGAGTTCCACACACATATACACATAACTAAACCCATTTTAGAAATTGTAGAATTTACCTCGCTGAGTTGGGGTGGGTGGGGAGGGAGTCGGTGAAATTTGTTTTACTTGCTTCTAATATAGTAAGCACTGCATATACATGCACATTATTATTGTGTATGAAAAGGAAAATAAGGAAATATAGACTATATTAACAGTGGCTGTCTTGTAGCTATTGTATCATGTCCTTATTTTATCTACTATGCAATATAATCTGAATTAAAATTAATTTGTAAATAACTAAGATGAGATGTGATTCCATTTTCCTTCCTAAGGTTGCACATAGGCAAAGGTGTGCAGTTGGAATGTAAAGGTGAAGGCGACGTCTGGGTCAGGTGCCTTAGCGACCATGCAGTCTTTGTACAGAGTTACTACCTGGACAGAGAAGCTGGACGTGCCCCTGGAGATGCTGTTCATAAGATCTACCCAAGTGCATATATAAAGGTTAGTTGAAATTTTATTTGAATATTAGACTTAAAACCTGTTTATTCAGTAAAAAGTAGAAATGAAGGTGAGAGGAGTAGAAACATCTTTTTTTTTTAAACAGTTTTTTAATTTATTTCTGTATTAATAGATCGTGGCCAGTAGTGCTTGTAAATATAGCACTGAGTAAGTAGAGATAGTAGAATTATGAGTTCAAAGCCATCTTTTGCCCCTTAGTGCTATCTTATTTTAAAAAATACAAAGCAACTACCACAACAAAAATTGTACATGTTTTGAAAATAAAATGCATTTCCTGGGATCTATGTGCTTCTGTCATGAGCTATCTAGTTTAATGGATACCTTTTATGACTAGTATTTTAAAAATTGCAATGGTTTAGAGTAGTATATAGACTTTTGAAAACATTGAAGAACACCTCCAAAGTTGTATTCTTTTGACATGAAATTCATAAAAATCATGTTCTAGAATTTCATTTAGCTAATGTTTATGAGTTATGGAAGGCAATTCTCATTAATAGCTTTTCAGAGATGGGATTTTTTTTCCTTTTTCTTTTTCAGAATTAGGCAAACACTCCACCACTGAGCTAGATCCTCAACCTTTAGTAACACTTTAAAATCCTGAGAAGCCAGAGATATTTTTCACTAATTCTTGCATATTTAATCCATTTAAAATTTCTTTTTTTTTTTGAGACAGTATCTCCCTATAGCTCCAGCTGGCCTGGAACTCACTCTGTAGACCAGGCTGGCCTTGAACTCACAGAGATCTGCCTGCCTCTGCCTCTTGAGTGCTAGGATTAAAGGTGTATGCCACCACGCCTGGCTTAAAGATGGTTCTTAGCTGCCATGTGGGTGCTGGGAATCGAACCTGGGTCCTCTGCAAGGGCAGTCGGCGCTCTTAACTGCTGAGTCATCTCTCCAACCCCTAAAATTTCTTTTATAACATAATGCTGTTTTGAGAAGAGAAAAATAGATGTGATTAACTTAAATATATTTTCTTTTTTGTTTGTTTATTATTTTTTTAAGGGCTTCACAGTATAAGAGCACAGTTGTTTTCGGATCACATTGACGTTGCTCAGTTTGCCATACAATTAGGTAATTGGCGCTAGCATCCACAGATGAGGGGATACCATTCATCATCGTTTGTTTTTCTGGGACTGGGACTTCACTCAGCATGTTATCTTCTAGCTCCAGCCATTTACTTCCAAAGCTCATGATGTCATCTTTCTTTACCACTGCATAGAACTCCACTGTGTAGATGAACCACATTTTCTCTATCCACTCGTCAGTTGAGGGGCACTTGGGTTGGTTCCAGCTCCTTGCTGTGCTTCAGGTGGTCCCCGGAAATCCCCTAGATATATTTTCAAATTCAGATTTTTCAATTATCCTGAGCATCTTCATTATTAGCTGTTGTACCTTAGTAAAATGAAGTATTTATCTATTTCTAGGAAGTTTCTTTTTTTATTGTTTTATATGTATGAGTGTATTGCCTGCATGTGTGTAAGTGCAATGCCCTCGAAGGTCAGAAGAGGGTATTGGATTCCCCAGGAACTGGAATTATAGATGATTATTAGCTGCCACGTGGGGGCTGGGAATGGAACCTGGGTCCTCAGCAACAGCAGTGCCTGTGCTCTTAGCTGCTAAGCCATCTCTCCAGCCCCCTGTAGGAAGTTTTTAAAGATGTAAACACTACATCTACAAAAATGGAAATGTTTTATTGCCGTATACTAGCAAATCCAGTGTTTCATTTTTAGTTACATTACAGTTCAGTTAAGTGATATTGGTGGTTTGTTTTTGTTTTTGTCATTTCCCCCTCTCAGTTCTTTGGAAGACACCAGTGTCTCATTGTATAACCCTGTCTGATATTGAACCTCTTGATTCTCCTACTTCAGCCTGCACCATGTCTGGCTTGTTTTGTGAAGCTCTGAGAACATACATACAGAGGAAATGAACACTCTCACGTACTCATCAACTTGAATTATTTGTATCTTATAACTTCTCTACAGGGAATTTTCATATTTTGTCATTTGTATTACTCTTTTGTTTTGAAACAGGCCTATGTAGTTCAGGCTAGCCTTAAACTTGATACGTAGCTGAGGATGAAGTTGAACTTCAGGTCCTCTTCCTTCTATCCCCTGCACTGTCCTAAGTATCGGGATTACACTATGAATTTGCCACTATGTCTAGTTCCTGGTGTGCTAGGATTGAACTCAGAGTTTTGGCAAGCACTGAGCAACATTCTTAGCCTTGTCTTGTTAGTGGCAATAGATTTTCTTACATGATTTGTGGTCTGTTTTGTTTGTTTGGTTTGTTTTGGAAAGAATTAATTCTTTTTATTTTTTATTTTTTCCTGTCATTGCTTTTCCCTATAGGGAAATTTTGCCTGGCATCTGGAATCCACACTTCCTTTCAGATCTTATAATTAGGAGGTAGGCAGACTATCTTTTGGAGAAATTGAGTTTTGATCACCAGGAATGCACAGAATCGAATTCCCATTAAATTTGTTTCTCTGATAGATTCGCCGTGCCAGGAGCATTTGAAAATTTGCCTGTCAAATCTTTTTTTTTTTTTTTTTTTTGTGTTTTTGAGACAGTCTCCCTGTAGCCTCAGCTGTCCTGGAACTCAATACATAGACCAGGCTGCCCTTGAACTCACAGAGATCCGTCTTCCTCTACCTCCTGAGTGCTGGGATTACGGCATGCACCACTATGCCTGGCCTGTCAAATCTTTTACTAGCATTTGGTTCACTGGCAGGTGCCCAGTTGAGGCCTCAGTGCTCCTCAGCTTTCCCTAGACCAAAAGCTCCAGTAGTGGAGAAAACTAAAGAGGAGCCACATTCTTTTTCATAGTCGGTCTCATAAGCAGCATTTTTTTCATTTTGCAGCATTGTTTTTGTTGGAAATAAGTCACTAGTTCCAGTCCGTATTTAAGAGATTTTTTATTTTAATTTAATTTAATTTAATTATTTTTTATATGTAAGAGTGCACTGTCTGCATGTAGGTTGGCGCACTTGTGTCGTGCAGTCTGTGGAGGTCAGAAGAGGGTTTCGGATTCCCCTGGAACTGGAGTTAAAGACAGTTCTTAGCTGCCATGTGGGTGCTGGGAATCCAACCCGGGTCCTCTGTAAGAGCAGTTGGTGCTCTTAACCGCTGAGCCATCTCTCCAGCCCCCAAGTCTGTATTTAATAGGGAGCAGATTATACAGTTGTGTTTATTCCTCTAGCCCCAGATGGCCTGAAAATTTGCTATGTAGACCAGACTGGCCTTGATCTCACAGAAATCTGCCTACCTCTGCCTTTGCCTCTGGGATTAAAGGTGTGGCATGCATCACCATGCCTGGCCATGCCACCTTGTCTGGCCTGGAACATGTTATATTGCCACAGATGACCGTGAACTCCTGATCTTTCTTCCTCTACCTGTTGGGTACTGGGATTATAAGTGTGCTTCACTACACCTGGCTTTTAAGCTTTAAATGAAGCAAATGTGTGGCTTGTCTCTACATGGTCTTGCTTTTTTTACTTTTAAAACTGAAGTTTTAGTTTGCCTTGCACTGAGATTCTGGCTTTTAATAGCTTTATTGATAGAGTTAGAATTCATATACCATACCCAGGAGTGGTGGCACACACCTTTAATCCTAGCACTTGGGAGGCAGAGGCAGGCGGATCTTTGTGAGTTCAAGGCCAGCCTGGTCTACAGAAGTGAATTCCAGGCCAGCTGGGGCTACAGGGAGACCCTGTCTCAAAAAGACCAAAAAAAAAAAAAAGTTCATATGCCATAAAATGGCCTATTTAAGTATATAATTTGGGAATTTTTAATGTGTCCACAGAATTGTACAACTGCCACCAAACCATTTTAGAATATCTCAAGCTTCATCAGCATGTAGCATATATAGGTATATTTTTTCCCTCTTTTTTTTAATGTGTATGAATGTACAGTAAAACTGCCAAATCCTTTTTTTGTGAATATCCTTTTTTAAATTAAAGTTTTACTAGCATATACTAATTGTATATAATTATTACATTTTCAGATGTGTAGATAATTACTGATTCTTTTTTTGAGGGGGTGTGATTCAGTGAGTTTCATTAGGTTGATTATGGGAGTGGTTAGCAGTGGTTATGCCACTGAAGAAAATATCTCTCCCTTATTAGCCAGTGACTGCAAATCTTCCAAGAAGGGTAGGGCTACATGAGCCCCTTCCTCTTCCATGACAGGATGTTGATGGGTCCCATCTTGCATAGATCTTGGGCAGGTAATCGCAGCTTCTGTCAAGTTCAAGAGTACAACAGCCAGTCAGTGCTTGAAGCCAGCATTCCACACCATTTCTTCCTCTTCAGCTCTTACATTCTTTTTTTTTTTATTTAATTTTTATTTTTTATGTGTATGAATGTACTGTCTGCATGTAGGTTTGTGCACCCGTGTCGTGCAATGCCTCGGAGGTCAGAAGAGGATGTTGGATTCCCCTGGAACTGGAGTTAAAGACGATTCTCAGCCATGTGGGTGCTGGGAATCGAACCTGGGTCCTCTGCAAGAGCATTCGGTGCTCTTAATTGCTAGGCCATCTCTCCAGCCCCTCAGCTCTTACATTCTTTCCACCCCCTTCTTCTGCATTTTTCCCTGAGCCTTGGAGAAAGCAATAGAGATGTTCTGTTTCTGGATGAGCATTCAGCAGTCACTTATTCCCAGCACTTTAATCAGTTACGAGTCTCTGTAGTTAGCATCAGCCACTGAGAAAAAGAAGCTTCTTTGAACAAGGTTGCCAGCAACACTCGTCTACGGGAATAGAGGTATTGAGAAGGCAATTTGATGGGCACATCTTCTCCATTTAGCAGAATAGCAGCAGTAGCTTCTCTAGGGCCTCTGACCTCCCCAGTCATGGGTTTTTGTCTAAGTTTACAGTACCAGATATGAATTTCTTGTAGAGTGAGCTTCAAAATGTAATCAGAAAGTGGTTGGTTACCTCTATAACAGACATTCTAATAACTTGTACCAGTGGGCATCTTGCCTGATTAGTTAGTGGTATTATACCCAGGATCTACAACTGCAAGCCTGGTGACAGACCTCCACTAGCAGCCTGCACAGCACTTCAGCATGGTGGCTAGCCAGTAGGGAAGAAACTTCTAGCCCAGTTCCAGCTTGATTTCTGTATCCTGTAGTCAGGGAATGTGATGTCTTCAGGATAGTGTCTGACCATTTAAAGGCTACCAGATTTTAAAGTAACTATGTGTAACTTTTGAAGATCTGCTAAATTGTTTTCCAAAAAATAATTCCATATTATATTCCTAATAGCAGTTTGTGAAGGTTGTGAAGGTTCCAATCTATTCAAAAAGTTGTACTTTTTTTTTTTTGCTACTACCTTTTTTTAATTGAAGACAGTTTTTTAATTGAAGACTTTTAAAAATCCTTTTTAAAGTTTAATTTTTTGTGTCTGTCATTCATAAGCATAGTCTTCTCATTTCCATCCCTTCCAGTCCCCCTCCTACTCCTTCCACATCCCCTCCCCCTCCGACTCCTTCCACATCCCCTCCCACCCCCTCAGTTTCTCCCTCTTTTTCTCCTGTCCCCTTCTTTGATTATTATTGCTACACATATATGCGTACATTTCTTTGAGCCCATTCAGTGTATTCCTGTATTTAGGGATGCCCACTTGGTTACCTTTTAAAACAGTTACAGCTATCCTTTTGGGTATGAAGTGGAATCACATTGTAGTTGTTTTTTTTTTTCTTTTTGGAGACAGGGTCTCCCTGTAGCTCCAGCTGTCCTGAAATTCACTATGTAAATCTGGCTGGCCTTGAACTCACAGAGGTCCGCCTGCCTCTGCCTCCCAAATGCTAGGATTAAAGGTGTGTGCCACCATACCCAGTTTCTTTTTTTCTTTTTTCTTTTTTTTTTTGTCTTTTTTGTACATTGTAGTTTTGATTTACATTTCCCCAATTATTTTGAATCAGGTTTGATTTTGAACACATACATGTTAGTGGAAGAAAGCAAAAGATACTTTTTTTTTTTTTTTTTTTTTTTTTTTTTTTTTTTTTTTTTTTTTCTGAGAGAAAGATGCAGGACAGTTATGGCAGAATGCATGATCTGGGTTGGGGTGGGGGTGGGGTGGGGGGAAAGGGAAAGGGATATTGCCTGAACTGAATTGGAAAATGATGTATGAAATACACAAAGCATCAATAAAAAAAAAAAAAAAGAAATATTAATACCTTTGAACAAGATAACACAACCAAGGCTTGTTCTTAAATGCTCCAGAGAAGGGAAAAAAAAAAAGGACAAACCAACAATTACAAACCTAGTACTTCATCTAAGTGATGGGCATGTGGAATTTCATAAACTAGGTTCATTTTCCTGTTTGAAATATTTATACTTTTAGAATTTAACAGAAAAAGACCAGTTTTGGATCCTATTGCCAACTAATTATATGAATTAAACTTCTTAAACTCCTTTGAAGCCTTAACCTTCTATCTATAGAATATGAGAACAGTAAGTACACATAACTTTCATAGGGTTACTGTTAACTTACTGTAGATACAGTAAGCTACCAAATATTACACATTGTTCTAGATTTTGGCTGTCCTAAATAGGTCTTTTTCTTTCAAGATGAGGCTTTATGGAAAGACCCTGAAGTATTCTTCATGTTCTATTCACAAAAGCGACAGAAAAGGAGGAGTTAATGGCACTGTTACCTCCTCCGTTGTCAAAGACATGGAGGAACAAACTATGGATAACAAATCACCTTCTTACTCGAAAGAAACATATTCCATTTTATTTCCCAAAATAATAACATTTAATAGGCCCCATGTAAGATTATCACGGAAATCCGAGTTAGTCATTGCAGAAAATTAGAAAAAAGAGGACAAGGAGACGCCATAACGGCTTAAACGCCCAGGGCTGTAAACAGCTCCTCAGCGTCTAGGCGGAGGTGCGGCAGGGGGCAGCTGGGAGAGGTGTCTCGCTGTGAACTCCGTCTAGGGGTCCCCGCCTGAGAGGACCGCGCTCGGGTGAGCTGGGTTCGCGTTTCCTTCTGCTCTGTTCCGGCAGGAATTGGTGGGTCGGGAACCGGGGTCGCAGGGGAACGCCATAACGCGCCAGGCCAGGTAACAGGACTCCTCAGCTCTATGCGGGTTGCGGGGGGCATTAGCGGTGGAGAGGGGTCTCGCTGTCAACCCGTCTACGAGGGGTCCCCGGCCCAGAGGGAACTGGGGCGCGGGCTAGATCAAGGCACACATAACCCCCCACCCACCCCCGCGCTGAAAAAAAAGAATCAAAGAATCCAAGTGGTCGATTCATTTTGGAGAAACTTCAGAACAGAAGGAAGACTAACTTAGGCTATCCAAAGCCAATTATATACACAAACTGAAACTGAAACCTAAGCCAAGTCAATACCAATAAAAAAAAAAAAAAAAAAAAAAAAAAAAAGCATTCGGAAGGAGGCAACAAACCCTCCTGATAGATATAGTGAAAAGTCGTTTGTGACTATGAACCACAAAAGGGAAATCCATATGCCAGGGAAACGACAAAGGAACAACATGGGGAAAAGCACAGGATAATCCCAACCAGGCTCTACCAAACCTGGAGGAGAAAGCCACAATGGGATCCCCCTGGAGGAGAACCAAGGAACAGCTAGAACGAATAATTGCAGACCTATGTCAAGAAATTAAAGAAAATAAAGAAGTCAGGACTAAAGAGAGAGAATGAAAAACTCAAAAAGACCTAGAAGGATACAATGACAAACTTCAGAAGAACTAAAGGAACAGAATGACAACGCCAGAAAGAACTAAGGGGAAAAAAACAAACTCCCGAATGGGAAGTTGAAACACTGAAAAAAGGAAGCCAACCAAAGAAGAAAGGATCACCAAGAAGAGATTGAGAAGCACAAAGAAGAGAATTGAGAAAGCTCAAAAGGGAAATGGAGGTACTAAAGAAAAAACAGGAGGAAACAAAAAGGAATTAGAACACTCAGTTAATCAAGAATGAAAGAAAAGG
This sequence comes from Rhizomys pruinosus, assembly GCA_009823505.1. NCBI lineage: Eukaryota > Metazoa > Chordata > Mammalia > Rodentia > Spalacidae > Rhizomys > Rhizomys pruinosus. Next base: position 90,137 of record VZQC01006199.1, on the reverse strand, counting down.
AAAAAAGCCTCAGAGGTAAAATGGAGGGAAGCAGAACAAGAAATATCAACCCTGGAAGATAACCAGATCAATTAAAAAGCTCAAATAAGATTAAATGAAAATTTAAAAAATAACACAAAGTGGAACAACCAGGAAATTGGGACACTATAAAGACCCAAAACCTCCGCATAATAGGAATAGAGGAATGAGAAGAATATCAAGAGAATAGTATTGGAATCAATCTGTCAACAGAATAATAATGAAAATTTTCCCCAAACTAAGAAATAGCAAGGCCCCCATTACAAATCAAAAGCAACATAGAGCCGCAAAGAGACAATATCAGAAAAGAAAGTCCCCACGCCATAATCACATAGTAAATGCATAAAAATGCCCAAACAAAAGACAAATGCTGAGGGCCACAAAGAAAACAAGTTCACTACAAAGGGAAACCCATCAGAATGACAACTGATTTCTTCGCCTCAAACCATGAAGCAAGAAGAACATGGAGCGCAAAGCATTCCCCTGTGTTAAGGGACTATGAATGCCAACCCAGAAAATCTTTACACCCCAGCAAAAATGTCAACTACTTGAAGGAAAGAAAAATCTTCCATGACATAAAACAAGATGATGGAATACAAGTCTGGAAAAAACCAACTCTTCATAAAAATACTTGAAGCAATTCAAAGGCAGAAGAGAGGAGGCAACAATCCCAAACACCTAGAAAATAAACGACAAAAACAGTAACCAAGGACAAATCAAAGGCGAGAAAGTCCAAATGGACAAATAAAGTGAAAGGAAGCAACATCCCATCTTTCAATTGTAGCCTTGGAATATTAGGGGCTAAACTCCCAATCAAAAGGCATAGACGTGAGAATGGATGAGGAAACAAAACCAATCTATATGCTGTCTACAAAACCCATCGCATTTCAAGGATAGGCCACCAACTTAAGGTGAAGGTTTGGAAGAAAGTATTCCAAGGAGGTAAAGGAAGCAAATGGTACCAAAAAGAAAGCGGGTGTTGGGGCTATTCTAATATCAACAAACTAGACTTCAAGCAAAAGAAATCAAAGAGACAAAGAGGGCCAGTACAACCTTATTAAGGAACAATTGACGATGAAGTTTTCACAATCATAAATATAATATGCACCAACATCGTGCCAACAAAATTTATAGAAGACAATTCTTCAAATGAGCTCAAGGGCACAGATTAACACCCGCACACTAATTACAGGGGACCTTCAATACCCCAGTATCCCTTAGACTGATCAACAGGACAAGGATAAACAGAGAGAAATTGAACTAAATACAACATACAACAAATGGACCTCACAGACATCTACCGAATATGTCACACAACCACCAGAGAATACACTTTCTACTCAGCACCTCATGGAACATTCTCCGAAATAGACCATACTGGGACACAGGGAAAAACTCAACAAATATAAAAAGGTTGAAATAATCCCATGCATTCCAAATCAGACACAGTGCAATAAAAATCAATAATAACACCAGAATAAACCCTACAACCTACAGGAACACATGGAGACTAACACACTCTTGAATAATGAGTGGGTCAAGGAAGAATAAAAAAAGAAAAAAAACAGTCCTGGAAACTGAATGACAGATGAGAAACAAAACACAAAATCTATGGGGACACTCTTAAAGCAATCCGAAGAGGGAAGTTTATAAAATAGCTCTAAGAGTTCCCACGATTAAAAAAACAAAAGAGCACAAGTGAGCGAGCTAACACATGCAAGGTAAACTTAAAAGAAGAACTTGAGAGACACAACACGAAAATGAACCCTAAACGAGCAGACAAAGAAAAAGAAAACAAAATCAGAGCAAAGAGGATCAATGAAATAGAAACAAAGAAAACCATACAAAAAATCATGAATCCAAAAGTTGGTTTCTTTGAAAGAATAAACAAGATAGACAAGACCTCTAGCCCAGTTAACCAAGAAAGAGGAACAACTCCAAGTTCAATAGAATCTGTGATGAAAGGGGAAAATATCACAACAGACAATGAAAAAGATCCAGACAATCATATGGGACTAATTAAAAAAACTTATACTCTACAAAAACTTCTACTCTAAGTTTGAAAACCTAGAAGAATGGATGAATATCTGAAACCCTGGGAAGCACCAAAGCGCAACCAAGAAGAGAGCGACAGCCTAAACAGACCAAAAATACAGGAAGAAAATCGAAAGATGTAATAAGTAGGCCTCCCAACCAAAAAATGCCGCAGGCCCGATGGATTCACGGCAGAATTCCTATAAAATATTTCGTAAAGACTTACAACCATTGCTACTTAAATTGTTTAGAAGGATACAAAGGAGGGAATTCTCCCAAACTCATTCTAATGAAGACACATTATCCTAATACCCAAACCAGGGAAGATACAACCAAAAAGGAAACTTAACACAGCTCCCTAATGAACACGATGCCAAAATTCTAAACAGGAATACTGGCAAATTGCCAGACAGACTCACATCAAGGAAATCGTCCACCATGACCAAGTTGGATTCATACCAGCATGCAGGATGTATCAACATAAAATAAAATCAATAAACATCATCAAACATATCAATGAACTGAAGGACAAAAAGCACGCCATCATCTCAATTGATGCGAGGAAAGGCCTTTGAACAAAATCATGAAAATCAGCAACGCTTTTTCATTGTTAAATTCCTGGAGGGAATTGGTCCTGAGGATCATTCCTCAATGTATCAAAGCCATATACGGGAACCACAGTCAATATCATCCGAAATGGGGAAATGACAGAAGCATTCCCCTTAAAGGTAGGGAACTCGGCAAGGGCTGCCCCCTGTCAACCACTCCTCTTCAATATGGCTAGAAACCCTAGCCAGGCATAAGGCAAGAAAAGGAAATGAAAGGAGTTCGAAATTGGAAAAGAGGAAGTCAAGCTATCCCTTTTTTGCTGATTGAGATGATTTTCTACCTAAGGGAATGCTAAGAACGCCACCAGAAAACTCCTAGAAAAAGATTAAGAGCTTTTGGTAAGTGGCAGGATAAAAAAATAAACCTAGAAAAAATCAGTAGCCTTTCTGACACAACAACAAGAAATTGAAGAAGGACTACAAGGAGACATTCCAACTCACAATAGCCTCACAAAAACAATAAAAGACCTAGGAACAAAACCTAACCCAAAGACACCAAGGGAGTCTCTACAACAAAAAATTTTAAAGCCCTGAAAAAGAAATTGAGGAAGACATCAGAAGATGGACAAACCTCCATGCCCATGGATTGGGAAAATAATATAGTAAAAATGTCCACTCTACCCTAACTTTTGTACAGATTTAATGGAATCTCTTGTACAGATTTAACGCGATCCCAGTTAAATTCCCCAAGATTTTCTTTACAGGCCTGGAAAAAAAAATCCTCAATTTCATTTGGGAAAAAAAAAGACCCCAATAGGCCCAAAGCAACCCGGAGTGAAAAGAGCAATACAGGGGGGATCGCTAGACCAGACATCAAACTAATACTATAGGGCTATAGTCATTAAAACACCTGGTACTGGCACAAAACAGACCCAGGNGAGAACCGTCTGTGAATCCAATTCCAGGAGAACCTCAGATCCAGGGGAATCCGAGGGAAGAGAGACCCTCTCTGCGGGACCGCCGCGGCAGGGCCGACACGGGGGGGCACAAAACCGGCATGGCACAGGACAGGACAGGGAGACCACAGGGACGAAAAGAAAGAAAGGAAAAAAAACAAAAAAATAGAATAGAAAAAAAAAGTAACGTAATAAAGTAGGGAAAAGTACACAGTTGTAGAGTAAACAACTTGTTGACAGAAAGCTGATACAAAATTGTAAGGCCATTTCTGAAATTACATGGCGGATTATAAGTCACTGTTGCCCACCATTTGCCTTTACATTAAAGATCTGTTAGTTAAGTTAGAGCACGAACTTTGGGATTTTGCTTGGACAACATACAAATGTTCTCTATAATTTCTCTGTTGTACTAGTATCACCTTGTAGCCTTTTCTCTTTAAGATGATTTTTTTAACTGTAAAAAATTAAGTTTGCTTTCCCAAGTTAATCACATAAAATCACCCAAAACAAACAATGGGTGACATTCTGATGAATGATGACATCTGTGCCTTGACTCCCCAACCTATAGTCAGTTATAATACAACTGTCTCTGGAGACTCATTACGCGAAAAAAAGGGGGGGGGGGGTATATACAGGACGGAGGGTGGGACTACCGAGATTACAGATTAGGAGGGGGAGATACAGAAGAGGGGGGGAGGGGAGGAATACTTTAGATACGGGGGGATCGATGGGAGGGAGAGGAGGAGGGCGTGATGGGGGAGGGGGGTAGGGCATGATACGGGGGATTATACAGATAAGACATGAAATCCCGTCTTTTCCTCAAAAACCCTTGCAAATTAAAAGCCTTACACACTAAACTATGGGAAAACGATTGGTTGTTCCAACCGGACCAAAACGTTCACCAATTCTTTTCTTACTTAACGGCTGAGGTTGTGAGAACGCTGAGACTGAGAATGAGAAAAGAAATGAGCCAGAAAATGGGGAAAGAATAGACTGCTGAGAAAGAAAAGGTACAGGTTTGCATTGAGTAGGATGTCCCAAAAAGTGGCAACGGGAAAAGCTTGTTTTGAACCCGGTCGGAGAAGATTCAAAGAGAAGACGGAAAAAAAGCCCTCAAATGGGCATAGGCGAGAAACAGGAACCCCCCTCGTGGGGAGGCCGACAGACAACAAACGAGGGCGAAGGGAAGGCCTGGAAGGATGAAACGGACGGCTCGAGGGGCACAAAAAGGGGCGGCTAGGAGAGACGGGCTGGCCGGCCCCACACAGAGAAGTGGTAGAACCAAGGCAGATAAAGCTTGACAAGGAGGAGGTCGCGCCCCATACGGGGGAAAGGGGAGACAAACGGAGGGGAGAGGGAGCGTGAGTTAAAACCGGGGCGGGGGAATGAGTGGATAGGAGAAAAAGGATGTGGGGAAAGGTGATGATATGATATAATAGAATTGAGACAACTATTATAGAGTTAACATCTTAATATAAAATATAAAAACTGCTTCTTTAATTGACGATAGACAGGGAACTGTGGAAGGCTTTACCTCAGTTTAGAACCAAAATATACTAAAGTCTTTAGAAGGCTATGCACTCAGGAAAATATATTAATACGGAGCTCTGACATCAGCAATGGATTGTTTCACCAGGTGATGTTGGCCAGGGGATCCAAGGCCCCCCACAAAAGGTTAAGGGCTCCGCCTCTAAAGTTAGCGAGCGGTACCTACAGGGAGAGAGGCAATAAGGCATAGGCCCTGCTGACCAGACCTGACGTTAACATGGAAAGATGTATTGAGACCACACATGCAAGTTGTACAGATGGGCTCTGGAATGCAAAGAGAGTGTTACCAAAGGCCACTAACCAATACAAGGCCAATAAAGCAAATATTGGTCTCTTGAGTCACGCAAGACTCCACCGTCAGCACCAGCTACACTCACCTGCCTGGAAATACTGGCAGCAGCAGAGGCAGCCAGTGCCTGTATTATCCAAAATCTAATTGGCTATTGGCTCTCCCCTTGAAGAAATAACCCATGCTGATGCCCAAGCTCTTAATCCTCTACGGTTAGGAGATGTTATACAGCCATAGTAAGACCCCTGTCATATTTAACAGAAAAGGGGAAAAGAAAATTGTAATTCATGGATTGAATTAACATATCCAAACATATGTGTCTATGCCAAAGTAACCTACCAAACTTAATATTAGTGCTGCTGTTCTCTTAAACCTCTTCTCTAATGCTTGTTCTTCATTAGTAGGATCGAAAAGGTTTATTCCTGGACAAACTGTCAGCCCATGAGACAAGGAAAACAGCCAGAATTGACAGAGTCCAAGTCAACAGCTCCAGAGAGAGAGGACTGTTTGTACTTCTCATCCACCTGTCCCCTTCTAAGCATAGGAACATCTGGAAGAGGGGGCGGATATTGTACTGTGTGATTATTATATAGATCGAGTACTCGGAGTAGTAGTAGAAGAATTGTCATGGAATTAAAGAATTGTTGATAAATGGCTGCGATTGGGTGTGAAATGTGATGATGAACACTACAGCGATTTCGTCTGGACATCTTCATTTGATCTAACTGGTGTGAACAAATCAACCTGTCCACCCCCCACGGAGGTGGGGGCTTGGTGTAGGTGGTTGGGCACAACAGCCTGCGTTGCTTACGGGATGAGGCTGGCAGGTGACGCCATTGGACGAAGGATAAAATACGATTGAGAGCGAAGGAGTCGGAGCAAGGAACGGGGGGGGGGTTGTGGCAAAATGAGGGGGAGAGCAAGAGACAGAAATGGAGAAAGTCGCAAGGCCGTAGGCAGAATGCATGATCTGATGGGAAAAAAAGGGGGGGAGGAAGGAAAAGGAAAAGATCAATAAGCTCAAAAAATCTGGAAAATGTATAAATCAATCATAAAAATAATTAAAAAAAAAAAAAAAAATCAAAAAACAAAAAAAAAAAACAAAAAAAAAAAAAAAAAAAAAGAGGACAAGGAGAGAACAGAGTGGGGAAGGTGACTAGCAAATTCCAAACTATTTTTTGTAGTCAGTGTAGTTTCTGAACTATATAACTACATTCCCTATTCAAAACACAAACTAACTCCTTAAATCTTCTAGCATACTTGTGTTAAGTATGCACTGCCACACTTACCACTGAAAATGGGAAATCAAAGAGTGAACAACTTACTACTTGGTGACAACAGCTTTAGAACCCAACCATAAAGTTCTGATGCTTGAAAAAATTTGATTGTGTTAACCATGGCATTTACCTAAAACCTAATACAATCACTATAATAACGCCAGGGTGGTGCACATGCCTTAATCCCAGCCCCCGTCAGGCAAGGCAGGTGGATCTCGTGTCGGGTTTGAGGCCCAGCCTGGTCTACTATCGTGAGTTCCGGCAGCTGGGGGCTACAGGGCAAACCCTGTCTCAACAAGAAAGAAAAAAAAACCTCCCCCCCCCCAAAAAAACAAAAAGCAGTCATCATTTTGTAAGTACCTTTCCAGATGCCTGCAGGCCAGCTGTGCTCTCTTATTAAAATAGATATTGACTTATAGTGTTTGAATGTGTATGATACATGCATGAAGTCACATGTGTGGAGGTCAGAGGATAACTTTCAAGAGTTGCTTCTCTCCTTCCACTGTGGGTTCTGGGGACTGCACTCAGTCTTGCATGGCAAACACTTTTACTGCAGAGTCATTTCACTGAGAGTTTTTTTTTCTAATCGTTGGGTTTCAAGAGTCTTTGACATTTTGGTAAATGTCCCTACCAATGTTGTTTTTGAGAAATATTTTTCCTGTCTGTTGCTTATCTTTCTTATTCCCTTGACAGTGCTTTCCACAGAGTAGAAGTAGTTGTATGTTGTCTCTATTATTGTTGTGTGTGTGCACAGATATGTATGCAGATGTGCATTGTGCGCACGTGTATGTGTGGAGGCCAGAGGTCAACACTGTTGTCTGACTCAGTTGTTCTTTACTCTGACTCTGCTTTCATTTGTTTATAATCATGTTTTCTGTTGTTACACCCATAATTTATTACAAATATTACATAAAACATGTGAGTGTAACATCTTCAGGATATTCTTTCAATCAAGAGCTAAATTTTTATTTTTCTGTCATAGGTCTGGATTATATTATTGCATCATCTTGAATTAACACCAGAAAATAATAATCTGAAAGGAGAGACACATAGTGCTGTTGGTATTTAGCACCTGGGTTATTAAGACTACATTAAGGATTTACTAGTTAACTGACCTAAAGGTAAGAATCACAATATTCAAGAGTTTGGAATACATTTGAGTGGGGTTCATAATACCTTTAAATATAGCCCCTCATTACACATATCTGTTGTTTCACAGTTCAAGGCCAGCCTGGATCTCCAGGTGAGTTCCAGACAGCCGGGATACAGGGAGACCCTGTCTCGACAAAGACCTTTTTTTTCATTTTTTAACAGTAAGTGATAATTTATGAGTACAAGCATCCTTCATGCAAAACCAACTTGCAAGCAGTTGTGTCCAAACCCACACAGCCCCTTGGTCCCACCATCCAGCAGGGAGGGGCTTGTATGTTCAATCAAGTTGATCAAATGTGTGTCCAGGTTACATTGCTGCAGTTTCACCATTCACCCCAATCGCAGCCCTTACAGTCTACCACACCCCCTCTTCCGCAGATTGTTCCTTATGCTTAGAAAAGGGACACAGGTGGATGAGAAGCAAAACAGTCTACTTTCTCTGGAGCTGCTGTCTTGGTCTCTGGTCAATTCTGGCTGTTTTCTTTCATGGGCTGACAGTTTGTCCAGGAATAACCTTTCGATCCTACTAATGAAGCACAAGCAATTAAATATATAGGTATTTAAACAGTATTAATTGTTATCGTAGGTTACTTTGGTATAGACACAGATGTTTGGATGGTATGTTAATCCATGAATTACATTTTTTTTCTGTTAAATATGATAGGGTCTTACTGTGGCTTATAACATCTCCTGACCATTAGAGCTTGCAAGCTTGTGGCATCAGCCGTGGGTTATTCCTCCAAGGAGAGAGCCAATAGCCAATTAGATTTGGGATATACAGGCATATGGCTGCCTCTGCTGCACTGTATTTCCAGGCAGGTGAGGTGTAGCTGGTGCCGACGGAGGAGTCTTGCATGACTCAAGGAGACCCATATTTGCTTTATTGGTATAGTGGCCTTTGGTAACACTCTCTGGTATTCCAGAGACCATCTGTACACTTGCATGTGTGGTCTCAATACATCTTTCCCTTGTTAACGTCAGGTCTTCGACAGTAGGGCCTTATCGCCTCTGTTCTTGCAGGTATCCCAGTTTAGAGGCAAGGAGCCTTTACCTTTTGTGGGGGCTTGGATCCCCTGGCCAACATCTCCTTGGTAGAATAATCCATTGCCGATGTCAGAGCTCCTGCATTAATATATTTTGCTTAAGTGCATAGCTTAAGGAGACTTTAGTATTATATTTGGTTCTGAATAGAGAATAATCTTTTTCACAGTTCCTATGTCTCTTAGTCAATTCAAGAAGGCAGTTTTACTGGTTTTATAAGAGATTACCTCTATAATAGTTGTCTCCAATTTACAGTTGGAAAACGACATCATCATCATATTTCTCCTTGTTCTATTGGGGGGGGTAAGAAAGTCTCTCATATTAAAACCTTTGCGGCTCCTAGAGGGTAAGTTTCGTTATTAATATTTCTTATAAAAGTGTAGATGTTGGGGCTAGAGAGATGGCTCAGTGGTTAAGAGCATTTGCTCCTTTTCAAGAGGACCTGAGTTCCATTTCCAGCACTCCTGTGGGATGCCTCACAAACCACCTGTAACTCCAGCACCCAGGAACCCAACCTCCACTTCCAGTTGCCATGGGCACTCACACACATGGCATACACTCATAGAATCACATATGCCCATAAATAAAAGTAAAAATAAAAATAAGTCTTTTAGGGTTGGAGAGATGTCTCAGCAGTTAGGAATATATGGTGAGCTTGCAGAGGACCTGGGTTTGCTTCACAGCACATACATTGCAGCTAACAACCTTCTGTAATTCCAGTTCCAGGGGATCTGATGCCGTCTTCTGGCCTCTTGGCAGTGCATGCACTTGGTGTATTATTAACATATGCAGGCAAAATAGTAGATATAAAAAAAAACACTTAAAAATATTAATAATAATAATAATAATGTAGGTGTTTTCCTATATACTGACAATGCAGTTTGCTGTGTTTGTAATCACAAACCTTGGATAAATAATTAAAGCCAGTACTGCCATCATGAAGAACATTCAAGAATGTTCTTGGATCTGAAGGATGGGGTAATTTCTTAACCATTCACATAACACAGACAGTAACAGTTGGCCCACATAAAACTAGAAAAGGTATGTGGCAGCCAGAGTCATCCTGACCAGTGAAGTGTATGTACCTTTTGGTGATCTGTAACCTGTCTTTTCTAGTTTTATACCAGTCACAATTTACATAGAAATAATTCTCATGAGAGGTAAATGAAGCTCTGAGTTTTCAGAATATTGCTTGTTGGCTTTTGATAAATGCCATTATTTTTGATGGATGCATAACATTACATTTACATGTTTTTTTTTTAAAAAGGTCTTTGATTTGCGTCAGTGTCATCGGCAGATGCAGCAGCAGGCAGCCACTGCCCAGGCAGCAGCCGCTGCCCAGGCAGCAGCCGTGGCAGGAAACATCCCTGGTCCTGGCTCAGTAGGTGGAATAGCTCCAGCCATCAGTAAGTATGTTTTTAATTTTTTTTAAGTATAGTAGTGGCTTAAAATTTTGATTCACTCAGTTGAGTGGATAATTGACCAATTATTTTAGGCAATAATATAAGTTAAAATTTTTCGTGGGGTGATAAATCTGTAAAAACCTTTTTCCTATAGTAGTTGCCCTTTGCCTGGGATAGGACTCTGTATTTTTTTTATAAAAAGGGAGTAGGGGATAAGGTGGCTATTATACTGCTAGTCTCCCCATTTTGGTTGATGCTTATTACAGTTCCTTCCTACTAGCCAAGGGAATTAATTACAGGCACTAAGTGCTTGGCTTTATACTGGTAAGAAAAGCCTTTTTCAGTTCCAGAATTGGATACTCTCCTTTAAAAGAAAAGGAAAAAAAAAAAGTGTGCTAAGCGTGGAGAGAAAACTAAGTGAGGGTGGTATTTGATAACTTGTAGACTTTTTTTTTAATTTTAGGGTAAAATTGAACTGTGTGCCAGGTTTCACACTGATGGGGAATTTTTTACTGCAGAGTTAAACTCCTGACTATAGACTTTTATGATGGAAACACGTGGCACCCATCTTCCACGTCTGAAGGCATAACTAGTGATTCATTCAACCCCTGTTCTTAACCTCTTCAGTGTGGTAAGCAAATCACACTGGCTAAGAAAACTGCAGTGGCCCTGCAGGTTTCTACACAGTACATGCAAATGCCTCCCATTAGTTTTGTGGTAATAATGATTAATGTGGATCAACTATATAACTGTATGTTCTAACTGGAAAATTATATATAGAATTTGTGTTGTGACATGTTCAGGAGTTTATAATTTAGATACATAATGAGATACACTCATTAGTTCATTTTTTACAAAAATTGGGAATCTTAATTATTTGCTAGTTTTAATGTTAAAGATTTTTTTTTCTAAAATGTTCAGACTAATTTTAAGTTTCTTATATTTAAGTATTGCCTAATTGTGTATTGTCCCTGTTAGTATCAAAATAGGGAGACAGACATGTGAGTCATTTGAGAGGTCTTAGTGAAACCAGGTGTGTGGAGTGCCTAATTATTAGTCATGTCTTACTTTGGCATGCAAGTTTAGACACTGAGGTTCTTAGAACTAGCATGTGTACATGCCCTGCCTTTCCCAAACAAGTTGATTCTTATTTCAACATCTCCACTTCTAAAGAGGAAAATAAGTAAAATGTTGGTGGATTGCGGCAATATACTTTATAATGAGCTAAAAGACACATGTAGAGTGTCTTAACTAAAAGTTTTCAGTCCTTGTTAATAAGGTTTAGATCTACAGTTACTTCTTGACACTTTGACAGAGAAGTTGTGTGCTGAGGAAAATAAGTAAAGAAGGCAGCATGTAGGGAGGATGGGAAGAGATCATCCTGTCCGTCTGATGTCTTCAAACTTTTCTTTAGGTCTGTCAGCTGCTGCCGGCATTGGTGTGGATGACCTCCGTCGATTGTGTATACTCAGGATGAGCTTTGTGAAAGGCTGGGGACCCGATTACCCAAGACAGAGTATCAAAGAGACGCCATGCTGGATTGAGATTCATTTACACCGGGCTCTCCAGCTGCTAGATGAAGTCCTTCACACCATGCCTATTGCAGACCCACAACCATTAGACTGAGATCTCTCACCATGGAGGCCCTAGCCATTTTCAGGATGGTGGACTATGAAATATAATCCTGTTTATAATCTGAAGATCTATTTCATTTTTGTTCTGCTTTATCTTTTCATAAAGGGTTGAAAAATGTGTTTGCTGCCTTGCTCCTAGCAGACAGAAACTGGATTAAAACAATTTTCCCCATTTTAGAAATTTGCAGGCATGGCTCAGAGCTTAGAAAGAACCAATTCTTATAAAATCCTGACAAGTTCTGTATGAAGGAGTCATTCCAGTGCTGGAAAACTTCTCCCTTTACAATGTCTTAGACTCTTATATGCAGAACATTGGTATGTGTTATTCTACAGAATAAATTCAATATTGCTGATTTTTTTTTAAGGCAGAGAAGTTCTCAAAGTTAATTCACCTGTGTTATTTTGTGTGCAAGTTATTGTTGAACATACTTTACTCCAAAATACTCTGCCATGTAGGTGAGTTAACTTTACCAAGAGCAACTTTACTGTTTAAAAATAAGATAGTAATGTATTATAACCTATCCAAAATACTTTTTTGCGAGTTAAACTAGTGAAGATTGTTTCAATTCAGATTGTCTTGCAAACTCGAGTTTTCTTTTTGCCAAGACAAAACACTAATATGTATATATATTGACAATTCCTTGAAATTATCAAATATTTGTCATTTAAAATTACATTTGTTATCCTAATGGGTGACTGTTATCAAGACATATACTTCTGCCCTATTAAACAGTAGATGGATTCTATATTTCTAGGCGCAAGTTTGGTTATAAAGATGCCTAGGGAGGAATTTCTTTCCCTTTGTTAATTCATAGGGAGAAGGTTTTGTATTTATAAAAACACTAAAAGCAGTGTCACTCTGCCTGATAGTTCACTGTTATGCAAGGTGGCAGTGCTTAAACTAAAATAATGAGTATTTTGGAAACTGCTAAATTCCATGTTAAATACTGTGCAGAATAATGGAAACATTGCAGTTCATAATAGGTAGTTTGGATATTTTTGTACTTGATTTGATGTGTGACTTTTTTTTTCATATACTGTTTAAATCATGTATGTTTCAACATTGTTTAAAATTCAGTTTTTGTATCTTGGGGCAAGACTGCAAACTTTTTTATACCTTTTGGTTATTCTAAGCCCTTTGACATCAATGATCATATCAGTCGGCAGTGACTTTGTATAGAGAATTTAAGTAGAAAAGTTGCAGATGTATTGACTGTACCACAGACAAATATGTATGCTTTTTACCTAGTTAGCGTAAATAAAACTGACTCTCAACATACAAGTTGAATTCTAGGTTTGATTTTTAAAATGCTTTTCTTTTGCACTTTTGAGTCCAATCTTAGTGGCGAGACACCTTCTACCAAATGACCGGCAGCAGCCAGTTGTATTGGGCAGCTTTGTTTTCGTTCCTCACACCCTACCAGGACTTTCCCATGTACATTACAGATCATGTGTAGAGTTGGTTAGTTTTGAATTTTTATTGTACTGTAGCAAAAAATAGGCCTAGGATCAATAGTGTGAAATAGAATTGAGATCATCATCAAGATGTTTTTACTCTTGCTTGGGGGGCTTTTTATGAGCTTTTTAAGAGCTTTTAAAGTATGGTAGTTTTGGAAACATGACTACTAGTTTTCTCTGTATCAGTCTAAATGAGCATGTCCTCTACAGCCTGGTTCAGAAGGTCTCAGTGAGACTCCTAGAAACCACTGAATGTGTATGATTGAAATGCAGATCTCAATCCAAGTTACACATCTTTTTTTAAAAGCTTCTCTACCAATTCATTTCTACTCTTGAGTACTTATAAATACTTTTGGTAAAGACCTAGTTAGTTATCTGTATAAGTTTGATGATTCTTGGTGATTTCTTAAAAAAGTTTTATTGGCAGAATTATACAAAGCAATTTTTGTCTTTAAGTCCATTTTATTATGAATGGAGAATTAGAATGAAAGGAAAGAGTTTTAGTATAATAGATTTTTTAAAAATCTGTGTTATTTGACTTGAACCGTAACCATGCAGTGGTACCGTTTTTTGCCTCTTTTTCTACTTTACAGAATGTTTTCCATGTTTAATCATCTTCAGAAAAATATGTGGAAAATATTTGCTAAGATACTGCAGAGCCAAGTACCTGTCTTGGTTTCTTTTACTAAGAGCCATAAAATATAGAAGTACTTCTAGTTATTGATTATATTTGTACTTATTGATTTTCATATGCTTTTAAGAAATCTAGTAAGATACCAATTCCTGGGAGCTTAGTTGCTAAATGATATTTCCTTCTGTTCTTTAGAGGTTGCCATTTTCGATGTGTAAGACTGACAAAAAACTCCCTAGGTTTAAATTTTTGTGTCCATTTTAGGATAAAATAATTTCTTCAGTTCTTAGAGTCTGATTATTATGTGGATATGGTTTTGGGTGGTTTTTCCTAATTCATATGTCAAGACGTTCCTAAAACTAAGTTTCAGTGGAAGTTGAGTGAGAGGTGAAGCAGGTCCATTCAGTCTGAGACCCAGATTACTTTTGTCTCATGCCTTTCTCTGCATGATTGAGGGAATCCTTAATGATACTGCCTTTATCTGCTTGGATAGAGTTTACCTTGTTTGTTGTGCTTTAGCACTCCTGGTATTTAAAGATGAGAAGCACTGCCTTGTAACCTTGTTTTTCCAGAAACGGCTCATTTGTACTGCCCTATCCACTAGCTAGGAGAGCTACGCCTGAAAAGTCCAGTAACTCATTATTAAGCTATGTTTTATGTCAAAGTTAAAAAGCCATTTTTGTGGGGTATGGTATGGTTTGTAGTAGGAACTTTGAAGGCAAACTAAAACCTGGGAATTTTTATTATCTGAAGAAGGAAATTTTGCATTTTCCGGTAATACTCTCTCAGTATCTATGGAGGTAGAATGTGTCTGCTCCTGTGTGGTTGTAACTGGCTAATTATCACTCACAAGGATTTTTTAAAATTTATTTTAATGTGTTGTCATATTTGTTGAGACTCTTTTGGAAGGAATGGATTCTTTTCTGAGTTGACCTCTTTTTGGCAATTCGTATGCTTCTCTTTAATGATGGCAGAGTGGTAAAGTGGTAAGTTTAGGTTACTTAGATAAATGAGTACATAAAGCAATGCCCTGTGAAGTCAAAGAACTCTTATAGGTGGGGCTTGTGTAGACTAGCAGGTAACACCTTAGCCTAAAAAATTGCTTTTTCCCCCTTAAAGGCAGAGTCCATTAAAGAATTCCCCATATCCTGCTTTGCATGGTTATAGAGAACAGGCTGTGAGACACCTTTCAGGTTCCCTTCTAGAAACTAGATAATTTCTTCTCTTCTTATATACCAAGAAGGTTTTAAAAAGTCAGTGGCCTTACTCATAGCACCATCCTTGGCCGAGACTCATCCCTAAGACTTGTCTCAGTGTAGCTAGGTTATTTACCTGGTGTCATGGTCCAGTGAAATTTTCCATAGCCTTGCCTTACAGTAAGCTTTTTTTTTTTACATTAGCCAGTTTTTTGATGGGAGTTATTCAATGTGTAAATCAGAATATACTGGATATATTTTTGTTGTTGTTCTTAGCTGTCTGTGTAGACTCCTGGGGCTTCTAAGACAGACAAAACTATGTTGCCTTTACTAAGTGTCCATGACTGCTATGCTTTTGAAGGTTAGTCCCTCAACGCTCCTTTCTTCTCCCCATCCTCCTTCCTGCTAGCTGCCACTTGTGTGGTGGTGGGTTATCTCCCCTCAGTGTTCTTTTCCTTAGTCATTGCTTCTGACTGCTAAGTTAGAAAACCAGCTGTGAAATTATTAGTATTTTCCCTAAAAAATACGAACTCTGTGACAGTACCCAAGATGCTTTCCTACTAGGGGTTGAAAGGGACATCAGTGCACTGGGGCTTGACATTGGTTTGATTGCTTCCAGTGGTCCCTAATTCTTTATGAGTTTCACTTGGTTGATGTGGGAGAAGAGAATCATATTCATAATGTGCCCCCCCCCATAGTTTTGAAAGGTTTTATTTCTGCTTAGGTGCTGCTCATATAAGAATTGGGATCACAAGATTTTCTAAATTAGCATTGATAACCAAGGTAATCACACACACAGAAAATTTCTTTCAGAAAACAAGGGGTTCAATTTGCATTGTTTTTGTGTCCTGTTAGCTGGCCTTCCTCTATTGATGCTTTTGACCTGTAGGTGCCTTTATGAGAACTGAGGGTCTGTTATGCCCCAAGAAGTAGTTAATGTAACGGCTGATGTTTTCAGGGATTTTAACATCAGACTTAAATGAATTAATGAAGCTTTTTGTTCCCTTTTTTTGTTGTTAATATAAGAAGGACTGAGGAGAAAATTTTGGTGAAGACAATCATTTTTCTCTGTTGATGTGGATACTTTTCGCAGTTTAAGATACTGTCTCAGGTCCAGAGTTCATGGATTTGTTCAACCTAAAACTGGTGGCTCTGGGCAAGGCCAGGCGGTTGGGCCTCCTGGCTTGTGCTCAGCCCCTAATTTACTGTGTCCTTGGGCAAGCCATTTACCTTCTCTGGGCCTCAGTTGCCTCATCTGTAAAATGAGGGAGTTGGACTAGTTCTGCCGGCTCTGACTTGTAAGTGACCTTGCTTACCTTGCAGCAGTTTTGGATTTGTTCTTTACCTTTGCTCTGCTGTTTGGGCTTTTTTTCTTATTTCTGTTATTCACCTGAGACTAGGCTTGAGCTTTTATTGTTCTTCTGTGGACAAGAAGTTACATAATATAATATGTCCTTAAGACTTACTTTTAACCAAAGGCCTAGTACCACCTTGGGAGCTGCAGTAAGTATTTTACAAACAGAAAAAACAAAAGCCTGGGGTGGGGGAGCTTTCCCTTGATTTGTCCATCCTCTCTGTTCAAAGTTTATAAAGGCCTTTACTGAATCGTGACATTCTAACTTTGAAGTTGGTCTGTTGGAGATTCCATCCTTCTAAGTGCTTGTCATTTTTTCACCTAAAATGAATTGAAATCCTGTTGTTAATGCCTAGTAATTTTACAGGTCCTTTCTTTTGGGTCTTTAGGTTCTTAACTCTTCTATGCTCAAAATAGGAAAATTCCTTCAAATCGTATCAGTATTCTAATTGAGGATATGACTCAAGAAATCAGATCAGTGAGTGGTTATGTTTTTGCCTCTCTCCTCTCTACCTTACGGCTGGATTGTTCCTTTCAGAGTTCTCCTCCAGCCTGCCCTTGGATGAGTAGAATAAATGAGGTGGTTTGGTTTTGTTTTGTTTGTTTTCCAAGTGTCTGGGAGCCTTCCTTGGGGTGGGTGAGGGGTGGGGGTTAGGGAGTCCTGGTAGAGGCCAGCTCTGTGGTAGCTGGAGAAGGGGTGAAACCGGCTGCTCTTGCTGAGGCTGCTTGTCATTGATAGAAGGACTCATGGGCTTGGATTGGTTGACAGACTAAATAATGGAGTTGGCAGACTTCCTCCAAATACGGGCTTCTGCCTAATGCATTGGATGTGTGACTTAATGGAAAAGCATGACTGTCTAGAGGTGACGAAACACGCTGTGCTATAGAGCCCAGTGTGCAGGAAGTGACAGAATGTTGGGGGCTGACTTGGTGGTGGTACTCCCAACTCTGTCACTTCCCTGAGGTCCAAGGAATGCAGTGCTGCCAAAACTAAGAGAAGAGCCACTCAGCTTGTGCTTTGGGGAAAGACTGGTCCGCAGAAGCACCAGTTAGTTCCTTTGTGGCTTTCTGTATACTTTTGCCTGGTTGAAGTCTGTGGCTTAAAAACAAACAAAAAAATAGTTGAACCTTTCTTGAGAACTCTGTAACAAAGTATGTTTTTGATTAAAAGAGAAAGCCAACTAAATCATATGTGCTCATTCTTTTTCTTAAGCTCGTGGATTCTTGGATCTGGGAAGAGTTCCTGATCCCTAAAAGGATTTCCAAACTTGAGATAAATTATTTTCTTTGATTTCTTTGTGACTATTGACATGGGAAATCATGACATTCCAAATGTGACCCATGGAATAAGGGTATTTTCTGTTCTCATTTCTCTCTGAAGGAGGGGGTATGAGATAGTGATTGGAGAGGATATGGGAGAGAGAGAGAGAGTGAGAGAGAGAGAGAGAGAGAGAGAGAGAAGACGAGGAGGAGAAAGAGGAGGAGAAGGAAGAGAAAGAGAAAAAGAAAAAGAAAAAGGGGGGCAGGATGCTTAAAGGAGAGGCCTGAATTAGAGGCTGCCATTGCCAGGCAAGGGCTGAGGAAAGCCTTTCCCACCCAGTTGCCTCCTCTAGGAAGTGCTGAGGAGGCTTTGTCAGGTAAGGGTTTCCATGGCAATGGCTTGTAAATAGTATGACCATGGCATTATTTTCTGATCTTAATGACATGAGTTTCAGAGATGTTTATCAGGCCTGGGGACTTGTTCTTTCCTGTTTGCTAACCTGAAGTTTGCAATATTTTTGGCAAGAACTTGAGGGCAGTAGATGGGCTTTTTCATGGAACATATTTCAGGACAGCAGGGAGTTGGGTGTATTCATATTTTTGCCTTTTTTCTTTTTCTATTTTTGAGGCAAGGTCTCACTATATAATCCCGGCTGGCTTTTGAATTTATGGTCTTCCTGTGTCAGCCTCTTCTGTACTGGAATTACAGGCATGTGTGCCACCCCTCCACCCCCCCAGCCAGAGGTTCTTGGCTTTTGAGCATTGATTTTATTCTTTTGTGTTTTCATAAATGACAGTCTCAAAAATTGGAATGTTCCCAACTCTCCTTCAGACCTACCCTACTCCTGTTGTCTTGCTGATAAATTGCAGTGCCCTTCCTCTCCTAAACGATAGATCAGTCAGTTCTGACACTGTTTTTTAGATAGCGTGTTACTTTGTATTTTAATGTAGTTCTGCTGTGTCACCACTTAAGTCTCGGTGGACATGATAGGTTTAGGGAGATCAGCGAATTTGTTCCCAGCAGATCTATTCTGAAAGAAGGACTAAGCTTTATTTATATATTTATTTATTTATTTATTATTTGTATGAATGTACTGTCTGCATGTAGGTCTATGCACCCGTGTCATGCAGTGCCTCAGAGGTCAGAAGAGGGCGTCTGATTCCCCTGGAACTGGAGCCAAAGACGGTTCTCATCTGCCATGTGAGTGCTGGGGATCAAACCTGGGTCCTCTGCAAGAGCAGTCGGCGCTCTCAACTGCTAGGCCATCTCTCTAGCCCCAGGACTAAGTTTTCTAAACAAAAAGGAAATAATAAAAGGAAAGAAGAACATCAAGAAGTAAGAGAGGAAAAAAACTTTCATCTGGCATTTCCTCAATTATGTTTGATAGTTGAAGCAAAAATTATAACATGGCATAAGGTGGGGCTAGATGTACAAAGGAGAGAGAATTCAAACGGGAGAAACTGGGGCATACAGAAGTGTGAATTTTCATTTTACAACAGTAAAATATTGTGTTCTATGTGTCTATAAAGTAATACCTAGTACAGCTACTGAAGGAACTGTCCAAAGATGATATACCCCAAAACAGTACCTGTAAATCCAAATGGAATTCAGAATAAGGCAAGAAGAAAACAGAAAGAAATCAGAATGAAGAAGGTAAAGAGTGGCAGGCTTACATGCTAACACCAATAATTACATTAAATATAAATGATCAAGAAATATATAAATAAAGCCAGGCATGTTGGTACACGCCTTTAATCCTAGCACTCGGGAGGCAGAGGCAGGCAAATCTTTGTGAGTTCAAGGCCAACCTGGTTTACAGAGTGAGTTCCAGGCCAGCTGGAGCTACAGGGAGACCCTGTCTCAAAGAGACCAAACAAACAAAAAACTCCAAACAATATAGGAAAAGTTTGGAAAAATACATATCAGATAAATATAAAAAGAAAGCAGGGGCCCATGTTGTAACTTGGCTCAGTGGTGTAGTGTTTGAGTGGCATCCCCAAAACCCTGGGTTCAAGCATAGCAATGGGGTTAGAAAGCAGAATATATTGAATATCAGTAAAGTAGATTTCAGGGCAAAAAAAAAATTCCAGAGACACAGAAAAATTTATATAATTTGAGAAAGATTTGCCGAGGTGTGGTGTGGTGTGGTGTGGTGTGGTGTGGTGTACACACCTGTAAGTATTAGCTACTTTGGGAGCTGAGGCAGGAGGATCATTTTGAGTTCAGGAGTTTGAAACTGGCCTAGGCAACGTAGACCCCCTTCTCACAAGGGTTTGGCGCACAGTCCATCGAGAAGACAGGAATCCTGAAGAGCACATGCACCAAACAGTTGACTTGCAAAATATGTGTAGCAAAAGTTGCTAAAACAGTGTAGAAATAAATCTGTAGCTATAGTTGAGGACTTCCAACAACCCTTGAAAGAACTTAGCACCACCTTCAGGTGTTAGGATCTAATTGGCATTTAAAGAATAAGTCAACAAGCAACAACAAAATGTATGCCTTCCTGGGGAGGGGAAAAATTCACAGGTACAAGGGTGTAGTTGGACAGGAGGCCTAACTACCATGATCTACAGCACAAAGTAGAAAAACTACTTTGCAAAATTTAACTGAGTATTTAAAAATAATTATTAGGATTTTGAATGTTCCTAAGAGGAAAAATGTCTTAGGTGATAAAGATGCTAATGACTGATCATTTACACACTGTATGCATGTTCTGAAATATCACACATATATAATTACTGTATGTCAAATAATATTAAATATAGTAACAATTATTATTTGAGACAGAGTCTCACTGTGTAGTTCTAACTGTCCAGGATCTCGCTATATAGATCAGGCTAACCTTGAAGTCGAAGCAGTCCTCCTGTGTGTCTGTTCTTGAAGTGCTGATACCACAGCATGTACCACCATGCCTGGCTTAATGAAATACATTTTAAAATTCCAAAAAGCCACATTAACATGATACCAAAACTGGGGAAAGAAGGAAAGAAAGAGTCAGGGAGGGAGGGAGGGAGGGTGAGAGAGAGAGAGAGAGAGAGAGAGCGCAGGCTGGACCAATTTCCTTGATAAACATAGATATAAAAAATCCCAAAATCCTTGCAATGTGAATTCAAGAACACATTAAGGATTAGGGTTAGTCAGTAGAGTGCTTGCAACCACGAGTACCTGAATTCAGTTCCCAAAACCCAATAAAAAACTGAACATGGTGGTGCATGCTTATTCCAGTAGTAGGGAGATGGAAACAGGCAGATCCCTGGGGCTTACTGGCCAGGCATCCTAGTGTACTTGTCAAGCTTCAAGCCAGCAAGGTGGGGGATGGCACTAAAAGAAAACCTGAGGTAGACTTTTGGCCCTCACATGCATGCATGTGTACCCACCCAAACACATGTATTCATACACATAGTATCCTCCCCAAAGAAAAATCAAAAGACAAACCACTTTAAGAATGTCATATACCGTGACTAAGAGTGTTTCAGGAATGCAAGGGGGTTCAACACATGTAATTGAATAAGTATAATTCAGTACATAAATAGATGTAAGGGTAGAAACTACACGATCATTTCTTGAATGCAGAAAAGGCCATTGACAAAGTTCAGCGTCCATCTCTTCAAGATTAAAATCCAAAAGAAACTAAGAATAGAAGAAACAGTTCAGCCGGGCGTGGTGGCGCACGCCTTTAATCCTAGCACTTGGGAGGCAGAGGCAGGTGGATCTTTGTGAGTTCAAGGCCAGCCTGGTCTAGAGAGTGAGTTCCAGGACAGCTGGGACTACAGGGAGACCCTGTCTCGAAAAAGAAAAAAAAAAAAAAAAAAAAAGAAGAAACAGTTCAACAAAACAAACATTACATGTGACAGTGTTATAGCCGATGTCACACACAATAGGGGAAGAAAAGCATTTCCTTTAAAATCTGGAAAAAGACAGAGCATTAAATCATGAAAGAAAAAGAAGGCTACAAATAGGAAAGGAGTCAAATTTGCATACGTGATTTGAAGAGCCGTAATCCTTGATTAACACTTCTTGCAAAGTAGTAGGATTCAAAAATCAACATACAAGAATCAGTAGCTTTTCCACCTGCTGGTAATGAATTCACCAAGAAATCAGGAGAAAAAAAAAATACTGGCAATAGCTTCAGAAATCCCAAACAGCTTAAGGAATATATACCCAATGGAGCAGGTGAAAGACCTCTACAATGAAAGCTTTAAGCTGCTGAAGAAAGAAATTGAAGAAGATGCTAGAAGATGGAAAGACCTCCCATGCTCATGGAAAGAATTAGCATTATAAAAGTAGCTATATTACCAACAGCAATCTACACATTCATCACAATCCCCATCAAAACTCAATGCCATTCTTCACAGAGTTATAAGAAACAATTCTAAAACTCATGTGGAACACAAAATTCCCCAAGTTGTGAAAGCAATCCTTAGCAGAAAGAGCAATGCTGGAGCTTTTGTGATAGTATAGAGAGAAAACCCCACCACAGTACTGGCACTACAGACGTGTAGACCGGCATAGAATAGACGACCCAGAAATAACCCTACACAGAGCCACCTAACTTTTGACAAAGTTGTTAAAAAAAACACTGTAGAAAAAAACAGCCTCTTTAATGAATGGTGCTAGGAAAATTGTATTCCATATTTAGAAGACTGAAACCAGACCCTTATCTCTCACCTGTATGAAAATTCAAAATGGATCAAAGGCCTTAGTATAAGATGTGAAACTTTAAAATGGCTAAAGGAAAAACAGATAAAACCTCTCCACAAGTATAGATTTTCTGGACATATCTCTAACAGCACAGGTACTAGTCCCAAGACTAGACAAATGGGATTATATGGAATTAAGACGTTTCTTGGAGCTGGAGTGATGGCTCAGGTGTTAAGACCTTGTCAGAGGACCTAAGTTTGGTTCCGAGCACCCATTTCAGGCAGCTGATCACCTCCTGTAACTTTACCTCCAGGGACAAAATGCCCATTTTTAGACTCTGTGTACCTGCACTTATGCACATACCTTCCTCATAGACACAACTGAAAATAAAATAATCCTTTAAACAAGTTTTTGCATGACAAAAACAACCACCAGTGTGAAGAGATAGCCTACAAAATGAGAAAAATAAAACCTTTATCAACTAAACATCAGATGGGATTAATATCCAAGATGTATAAAAAAACTTAAATACGAACCCCCATATTACTTGATCAGTAAGTAAGACAATGAACTCAATAGTCTCACATACAAATGGCAGATAATCACTTGGATAAGTGTTTAACATCCTAAGCAATCAGTTTCCAATCAAGAAAACAAATGGCAACAAAGCCTGGCAAGGACCACAGTTCACTGCCAGGAGAATGTAAACTTGTGCAGCCACTATGGAAGTCAGTTCCTCAAGGAACTGAAAACAACTGCCACATGACCCAATCAGACCATACTGGGCTATATACCTGGACTGTAAATGAACATACCACAGAGATACTTGGACATCTTTTTATAGCAGTGTTGTTCACAGTAGCCAGGCAAGGAGAATAGTGGTCACTTGAGCCTGTCTTAACAGTTTAAAATAGACTTTTCTTTTTAAAGAAAGAGGAAATGGCCAGTTGTGGTGGTGCATGCCTTTAATCTTAGCACTTAGGAGGCAGAGTCAGGCAGATCTTTGTGAGTTCAAGGCCAGCCTGGTCTACAGAGTGAGTTCCAGGGCAGCTGGGGCTACAGGGAGACCCTGTCTCGAAAAGACCAAAAAAAAAAAAAAAAAAGGAAATGGGCAGGATCCACAAATACTTGGTTACTTCTGCTTTCTAAACCTATACGCAGTTCGAAAGACTAAATCTCAAGTACACTTAAAAATGCGTATGCTTGCTGTAGAGATGGCCTAGCGGTTAAGAGCGCCGACCGCTCTTACAGAGGACCTGGGTTCGATCCCCAGCACCCACATGGCAGCCGAGAACCGTCTGAAACTCCAATTCTAGGAGAACTCCAGTTCCAGGAGAATCCGAGACCCTCTTCTGACCTCCGCGGCATTGCACGACACGGGTGCACAGACTTGCATGCAGACAATACATTCATACACATACAGAAATAAAAAAAAATGCATATGCTTTTCCGGTGCGAACACAACATATACCATGCATCATAAAAAAAAAAAATTAAATTTTGGGGCTGGAGAGATGGCTTAGCAGTTAAGACCACTGGTTGTTCTTGCTCGACATGGATTCAAATCCCAGCACCCACATGGTGGCTAACAACCGTCCATAGCTCCAGTTCAAGGGGATCTGACACCTTCTTCTAACTTTTTTTTTTGTTGTTCTTTTCGAGACAGGGTCTCCCTGTAGCCCCAGCTGTCCTGGAACTCACTTTGTAGACCAGGCTGGCCTTGAATTCACAAAGATCCCCCTGCCTGTGCCTCCCAAGTGCTGGGATTAAAGGCGTGCGCCACCATGTCTGGCCCCCTTCTTCTAACTTTTAAGGGCACTGCATAGCACAGGTGCATTTACACACATGCAAGCATAACACTCATACACATAAAATAAAAATAAATTTAAAAATTATTTTTGAAAATCAAATTTAAAACATACAAGTTGTTCTCTGATCACATTGGAATCACAGGAGGAATTTCAGAGATAGCAGGAAAATGTCTAGACAGTTTTTAGTATATGTCTGAGTAACTAAGAGCTACAAAGTCCAAAAAACAAATCAGAATGGTAATCAAAACACACTGTTTGTGGGACATGACTGAAGCAGTGTTTTATTGGTTAGCTTTCTTGTGGAGATGACAAATCCCTGGCACCTAAAAGGAGAGAAGATTTCTTTGTTCATGTTCACTTGGCTCCATGTTTCTGAGGAGGTTGTCAGGCCAAGTATCATTGGCAGTGACATGACATGTGACAGGGCAGCTCTTCAGATCCTGATGGAAACAGCAGTGTGACAAGAAGCAAGAAGTGGTCAGGGACCTGTCTGTCCCCAGCGACCTGTTGCCTCCAACTAAGTCCCACCTCCTAAAGTTCCCACTGTCTCCCAAAATAGCACCACCAGCTGGGGACTACACATTCGATCTGAGCTTCTGGGGCATGCATAGCAAGTGCTGAAAAAGAAATAGTTAGTATTAAATACGAACAAGAGAGGGTTCAAAGCAACAAACTATGCTTCTGTTTCTGGCACTTAGGATGAGAATAGCAAAATAAACCCATAAAATTGAAATAAAATAATGCAACAATTACATGGTGGTTACAAAACTGCAGATTCGGTACCTAGCAAGACTGATAAACAGGGAGAAAAGATAGAAATGACCAATTTGGGGAATGTGATGAGATAACATTGTATACTACAAGCATCACAAAGATGATAAGGGAATACTGCAGACAAACTCAGGAGTTCGAGAGCCTAAATTAAATAGTCCAGTTTCTTACAGAGAAAAAAAAATCAACACCACAATTCACCCAATATGATATTATTTTAATTTTATGTATATGAGCCTGCATCTACTAAGTTGCACCAGTGCGGTGCAATGCCCGAGGAGGCACTGGATTCCCTGGAGCTGGAGTTATGGATGGTTGTTAACCACCATGTGGGTGGTGGGAACTGAACCCTGGGTCTTTTGCAAGAGCAGCCAGTGCTCTTAACTGCTGAGCCATCTCTCCAGCCTGTGAAATAAAAATTTTAAATCAGTATGTAGCTATTAAGGGAATCAGATTTGCAATTTTAATACCTTCCCCCAAACACACACACCTTATTTTCACTGGAAATTTATTTATTTATTTTTATGTTTGAGTGTTTTGTCTGCATGTATATAAGTGCACCATGTGTGTGCAATGCCAGTGGAGGCCAGAAGAGGCCATTGACTCCCTTGGAACTGGAGTTAAGGATGATTGTTAGCCACTATTGTGGGTACTAAGAATGAATCTAGGTCCTTCGCAAGAGCAGCTAGAGCTCTTAACCTCTAGGCCATGTCTTCATCTCACAAAATTATTTTTTAAAGTTTAAAGAACTTTTAGTTTTGTATGTGACGTGTGTGTGTGCTACAGCATGCAGAGATCAGGGAACAACTTTCAAGAGTCAGTTCTCAGTGCTGGAAAAATGCCTTAATGGTTAAGAGCACTGGTCACTCTTGCAGAGGACCCAGGTTTGATTCCCAGCACCCACATGGTAGCTAACAACTGTCCTTAACTCAGTTCCAGGGGATCCAACACCCTGTTCTGACCTCTGAAGGCATTGCATTGACACTGGTGCACTTAACATATGTGTATATGCAGACAATATACTCATATGCATTAAAAAAAGTTCTTTTTACCCTGTAGGTTCTGGACATCAAACTGACATCATCAAGACTTGGCAGCAAGCACCTTAACTGCTGAGCCATCAGGGATGTATTTTTTTAAAATACATGAGACTACTGAGCATAGCAAAAGTCACAGGGTACAAAGTATCCATAAAAATCAATTGTCAGCCGGGTGTGGTGGCACATGCCTTTAATCCTAGCACTGGGGAGGCAGAGGCAGGCGGATCTCTGTGAGTTCAAGGCCAGCCTGGTCTACAGAACAAGTTCCAGGACAGCTGGGGCTACAGGGAGACCCTGTCTCGAAAAGACCAAAAAAAAAAAAAAAATCAATTGTCTTGTGTATTAGTCAGGGTTCTCTAAAGAAACAGAAGCAACAGGACTAATATATAGCTATATACAGTTTATTGATTTGCTCATGTGACAAAGTTCAAGGAGTCCAACAGTAGCCCTGCTGCACTGGAGAGGCTGAGAATCCAGGGAACTGCTCAGTCCACAAGGCTGCATGTCTCAGTAGTCCCAATCTGGTGCTGAAGGCCCAATGGATTCCAGGAGATCCGCTGGTCTCGGTACCCACTGGGGTCCGTAGGGTTGATCACAGCAGCAAGACAAGAGAGGCAAGCTGCAGGAAAAAAGGGACCAGCTCCCTCTGCCATGGCCTTTAATACTGCCTGCTGGCAGAAGGTAACACCCACATTTGGGGTGGGCCATCCGGGTTGAGGTAGTCCAATCCGAAGATCCTTTTTCTCTTATTTGTTCCTTAGTCCAGTCAACTTGACACCCAGGATTAACCATCACATCTTGGTATTGGCAATGAACATGGGAACATGAAGTACAGTACCACTTACAATCACTTAGGGCATGTTGGTGTGACAGTAACAAAATTTATAGGACTTACATTCTGAGAGGCCACAATGTTGATAATTTGAAAATCTAAATAAATGGAAGAAAGCAGACCATGCTCAAGGTTGGAGTGCCAACACGAAAGATGTCACTTCTCCATAAGGTTTATAAAAATTGACAAGCATACTACAATGTCTACCAAAATCTCAGCGATGATTTTGAATATGCAAATAACATACTAAAATGTATTTGTAAAGACGAACCACAATTGCTAATGCAATTTTGAAGAATAATGAAGTGACAGAAATGTGTGGACATGATTTCAAGATACCGTATAGCTCCAGTAACCAATACATGGCATTGGCAGAAGGATAGACACAGAGCAACAGAACAGAGGACCCAGAAATAGGCCCACAAGGATGTCTCCAACTCTGACAAGGGTGCAGACGCGATTTGGTGGAGGAAGGCTAACCTTCCATCAAATAATGAAGAAACTGAAGAAGAATGAACCTCAATCCAAGTCTTTGAAAAACTGTGTGTGCATGCATGTGCATGTGAAACATGGGTGTATCACAGTGCATGTGTGAAGACCAGAGTACAATTTGCAGAACTAGTTTTTCTCCTTCCTCCATGTGGGTCCTGGGGATCGAACTGAAGTCCTCAGGCTTGGCAGCAAACACCTTTACCTACTGAAGCAATTAAAGATAGAATACAAAACTTATCTACATTCTGCCCTCATATTTCTGTAACCCCATGGTCTTCCATTTCTCTCCCACCATACAACAGCACCCTGTTCCTATTGGTGTATCTTGACCCTGTCACTGGAAGATAACGTGACTTCTTCAATTTTCTGTGTCTGAACCTTTAACCTCACTGTCCATCCTCCATTCCCAGTGGCAGCTGTGCTTTGATTTCATCAGTACAACTGTTCATTATTTATGATCTCTTTCATTTTTCTTCACTTAGCCCACACTACATTTTATATCACATTTAAAAATTGAGCTGGAGAAATGGCTCATTGGCTAAAAGCCCTGGCTGTTCTTGCAGAAGACCCGGATTTGAATTCCAGTACCTCTAAGGTGGCTAACAACCGTCTGTAATTCTAGTACCCCAGGGGATCCGATGGGACCTTCTGTCCTCCATGGGAACTTACATACACGACCATAACACTCATAAACAAAATAAAAACTAAAAAAAAAAACCATTGTTCTTTCCCTTCACTGGACTCCCCAACCCCAAACAAAACTGATTATCCCACTGACTTTTATTCCACAAGGGCATCTGGGAAAAGGTGAGTTTCTGAAGGATCCCAGGTTATACTTAGGACCAGCAGTGCTCAGTGTTCATTTCTGCTTGGTTATTATTGTACTTTAGTGTATATTCACTTCCTACTCCCCAGAATGAGACTGTGTCACAATTTCCATATGTCTTTAAACTGCCATTCTCCACCTAATGTCCAAATCACCCTCAGTGCACTCATCACCCTATCATAAGAAATGATCCCCCCCAAAAACAACCCCCCCCAAAAAAGAAATGATCCGTCCCAGTCTGTCAAAGCCAGCACCTGGCTGCATTCTGGAACCTGCAGCTCTTACTTCAGGACACACACCTTAGAATACTATGTCTGCTCCTTGGCTTCTCTTTCTCCTTGGAATCATTTCCTCTGATATAAACATGTTCCTTGGATCTCTTCCTCCAGCTCTTGCTCTTTTGCTTAGCTTCCTTCTGAAGAAAACTTGGAAGTGTTCACTATGCTGCTATCCATTCTCTTTATTTCAGTTGTGTCTTAGACCACTCTAGCTGGCCTTTACCCTCTACTCTCCTGGGGCTGTGTGCTGTTAGGTTGGCAATAGCCTATATCTGGTCAGATTTAATGGGCATCTGAATTAACTTACCAGATTTCTCAAAGGCATATGGCGTGCTTGACCACTCCTCTTTACAGCACT
>VZQC01006199.1:11288-56288 GCA_009823505.1 Rhizomys pruinosus | reverse complement strand
AGGAGGGACAGAGTATCCCCCCATCCCCTGGGATAGACTTGGAAACGCCGACACAGCGCCTCTGCAAGTGCTTGGATTAGCCCATCCATTTCAGGCATCCTGGCTTGCATTAAGGGTCGCCTAATGATGGTGCTAGCTAGGGTTTATTGCACCTTTCTAGGCACTAGCTCCATGGTTGAGAAGTTTACATACATTTTCCTCACATCAAACCCAAGAAAACATTCTTGTGTTTTTATAAAGACATCAAAGTGTGTTTTTGTTTTTGTGGTTTTTCTTTTTTTTGAATTTTTTGAGACAGGGTCTCCTATTAGCTCCAGCTGGCCTAGAGTTTGCTCTGTAGATCAGACCCAGGCTGATTTGAGCTCACAGAGATCCGCTGCCTCGGCCCCCCAGTGGTGTGCCACACGACACATTACCTTTTTTTTTTTTATGAATTTACTTTCTGCATGTATGTAAGTGTACTGATCCCATGTTGTTTGTGAAGGTCAGAAGAGGGTGTCGGTTTCCACTGGAACTGGAGTAAATTATGTTCGCAGCCATGTGGGTGCTGCGTATCAAACCGGGTCCTCTGCCAGACAGTCGGCGCTCTTAACGCTTCTTAAGAGCCAGCTCTCCAGCCCCAAGACAATCAAAGTTTAGAAGTTAAATTGCCCCAACATGCAATGAGTCCAGGGACCGGGATGTGACCTTTGTGAGCCAGATGGTAAGACCCTCCAACCCATCATCCACGGTTTCAAGTGTCTGTCAGCTACTGATCTGTGCAAAGACTGCATGCTACAGCAGTAATCTTCACCCCCAGAGCGTGTATTATCTGAGTAGTCCTTTGGATTGGTCCTCTGTGTATCAAGGAAAGTCACACCCCAGAGGTGACAAGTAATGGCCCTGGGTATTTCAAACATTACCCTGAACCTGTGCCATAAGCTCCTCAGCCTTTACCTTCCCAGCCCTGAGCCTCCGCATCCAGAGTGTTCCTTTAAGGACACTGCAGTGGGCCTCAACCAGACGGTGTTCAGACCCTCCTGTGCAGCCAGCATCTTGATCAGCAAAGTCACCTGATGCCCTCAGACAGAGCCTGGCTCAGAGTGGTCACACAATAGAGGTCTGAGGACTGAATGTTGAATGAATTCTGTGGTTGCTGTAACAAAAGTACCCACCAATGAGATAGCTAATGAATGGGAATTTGTGCTCTCACATTGTAAGGACCAGAGAGCCTGAGTCAAGATGCAAATCCCTGGGGAGGGGAAGCTTCCCTCCCCTCCTGGTGCTCAGTCCCTGGGGTCCCTGGGCTTGTAACTAACCACCCCACTCACATCTCTCCCTCCACCTCCACTGTGTCTCCTTTGTGCCCAGTCCTGTATTTTTGCTCCTTCCTATAAGGCTGGAGTTACAATAGGTGAGCTTCAGCTTATTGCAATCATCTGCAAAGGCCCTGTTCCCAAACAATGTCACATTCACAGGTGCTGGGAGATATGACATCAACAAAACTAAACCCATAACAACCACAAAGGGCAACTGGTCTGTGATCTAACTTTCAACTAAAGCAAAGGCAAGAAGGTCATCATGTTTTTTTATGGGATGGTGTTGCTTGACACACTGCACAGAACAGGCTTGTTTATCCCATGACTTCCTTTTCCTCTTTATCGGTCCATCAGTAATGCTTTGTGGTCACGGTAATGACTGTTTACTCCAGACTTAAGTGCCTGTTTCTCCCTGTTTAATATTAGATGTAAAATGGAATATTAACTTAGAATATGGCCTCTCCCTCTTGCGTGGTGGTGAGACCGTTCTAATGCCAGAATAAGTCCATCTGCCCTTGCCTTTTCGCTGAAGCTAGGGCTCCTCTGCCTGTTCCTTAAGCCTCATCAGAATCGAGCCCCATCTCCCGGTTCTAGCTGCTCTTCCATTCTCAAATTCCTAGTGCCTCCTGAGCTCCACTAGCTCAGCCCTGAGATGTTTGTTGAGCTTGATGCCCATGCCTTTTCCATGTCCTCTCTGAAAGCCCTGCCTGCACTGAGCACCTTCTGTTGAAATCTTCCTCCTCCAGGAAGCCCGGCTTGCTCCTGCGGCTTCCCCACAGAAGGCTGGTGTCTCTGGTTGGCCTTCAGGTTAAAACAACGTCCACAGGCTGCTTTAACTAAATTTGGCTTCTGGCTGCGTCCTCCCTCCCTCACTCCTCATCGTCACCACCCCCTTCTCCACCACCCCTCCCCTCACTAAGCATGATAGACAGAAGTCTGAGGCCACTCCTGAAGAAACAAGCTGAGGATGCTTGTAGAATGTTTCTCTTGAAAAAATGAGATTTTCTGGGAGTTACGGTGCATCAAACTTCCTTCAACGCTAAGACTGTCAGACATGATGCTCTGTAGAAACTACTCCTGATTCAGGGTTTTTTTTTTTTTGTTTTTTTGTTTTTGGTATTTTTTGAGAAGTGTCTCCCTTTAAGTCCCAGCTGATCTAGAGCTCACTCTGTAAGCCAGGCTGGCTTGAATTCACAGAGATCTGCCTGCCCTGCCTCCCAGTGCTAGGATTTAAGGTCGTGCGCATGCGACCGTGGCACATTCAGTTCTGTAATGGTACACACCACACACACACAACACACAACACACAACGTAGTGGTCAACCACTTGAATGTACAAGGCCTCTCTGTGTCCGCCTGTCCAGGTTGGTGTGTGGTGTTAGAACTCTAAGGTTGCCTGCTCCCATCATGCACAAATCCTGTAATAACTAAGATGTGAATATGCAGCTGTATTCATCGTAACTAAGCTGTGTACTATCGGTGTACTGCTAAAGGTACTAACTGGGAAATGGTCTGTAATAATGATGAGCACTAGGTACTCATTGGACAGTTGACAATCATCTGTAAACTCCAGTTCCGGGATCCTAGTGTCCTCTCACCTCCCCGGCCTCTGTGGGCATTGCACACATGTTAGTACACATAGACAATAAGGCAAAACATTCATAGACATAAAAATAAAAATAATTCAAAAATTAAATATCTGTCCTAGAAAAAGTGATACACATGAAAGGTATTTAGTGTGGCATTTATAGGCACGACATAATCATGATATGACTGCACTGGGAGTACTGCATTTTGCTTTATAACAAGTTGGTTCTACACAAGCAAACATGCAAAGGTCTGCTGCTCACACCTAGTCCCGCCCTGGTCCTCTGCCTCCACGCCTTGGGCTGTCCTTGCTTTCTACTTCTCTGGCTGCTCTGCAGATTTTCCTCACAGATTCCTCAAAGCCCAGAGCCCTGGGTACCCAAAGCCACAGGTTTGTCAAAGTTGTTACTATCAGAAGCATTCTCATTCTGAGGTAGAAATTGGGTTTGGGAGTGATCATTTATACTACACTTTATTACATATCTTTCATTGTTCATTGACAGATAGTAGATATACTCCATGTTAAAGTTGTTACGGCCAAGAACGAAGCAAAAGGCGGGTGTTTTCCAAGTCATGAGAATGCAAAAAGTGTGAGCCCTCCGCATGCACCAGGGTGTCCTGAGTGGGCTCCCACTGCCCGTCCTCCACTCCTGAATGGGGGCTGGGTCAGATGCCACACTGCTTCACTCTGATTCTACCTGATGTTACTAGCTGCCCCTGTCAGAACTCTGCTTCCTGGTTTCATCAGGTGGACACTGTGGAGAGACTTGACCACCTTTCCTGACCTAAATATCTGGTGTCCCTTCTAAGGAATTAGTTTCCTGTTTGCCTGATGTCTCCAGCTTCGCTTGTCTCTCTAGTTTTCACCGGAACCTCACTGAAGTGTCATACCTCTCTCTCTCTGCACCACCTGATCCCAAGGAGGTAACCACCAAGAATCTCCATCACTGATGAAGAAACGAGCATAGATACCGAGCACAGATGCTGATTGTAGGCAGGCTGACAGGACCAGTCCAGCTGCTGCTGTAAGACAGAGAACACGTTCCAAAAGCAAGTTAAAGAACAAAAGGTTTAGCTGGTAGCAGTTTTGAACATGAATGAAGGAATGTTATAATCAAATGCTGCAAGTTCGGAGGCTCTACCAATAAAAGCTATACACAGACAACTCACAGTAAGTGAAAATATTGAGGCAATTAACTTTGGGAAAAGGTACACGGGAAAGAAAATATGCACCCAGTAGCTCCAGGGTAAGCACTGAATTGACAGGAGCTGTGACTGAATGCTGTGGACAAATGAGCATTAATAGTGGCAGTGGTGGCGTGAAAGGGTAGTACTCACTTTCCAGAGTAGAAAGTCAGTGTGTACACTTAACATAAGAAATGGCCAAGTGGGGCTGGAGAGTGGTTCTGGTAAGATCAGTGGTAAAGATCAGTGGCTGCTCTGGCAAGGACCTGGGTTTCTGTTCGCCAGCACCCAAGATGCAACTTAACAAACCATCTGTAACTTCCAGTCCGGGTAATCTGATGCCCTCTTCTTCTGACCTCCACAGGCATGCGCCTGACAGCGGGTACACGTACATACATGCACGACATAGATACTCCTATAGAAATCGACCCCAAAAAAATTGGGGGGACTCGCACGCCTCTTGTGTTGAGACAGGGTCTCTTTTTTTACGGTATATCCCTTAGAAGTCGGTTTTGAGACAGGTCGTGCTATGTAGACCAGGCTGGCCCTGAACTCACAAAAATCTGCCTGGCTTTGCTTCCCAAGTGCTAGAATTAAAGGCGTGCACCACCATGCCTGGCTAGGTCTGCATCACCTGAGCCAAAGATGAAGCCCCATCATTCCTGGGAATGTTTTCAAGTTTAACAGCAGGAACAAGGAACAGCACTAGTACCAGCATGCTTGTGAGAGGAAGTCTTGGTGCTGGGTGTGTGTGTGTGTGTGTGTGTTGTCTCAGCGCTCAAGAGTTTTGAGTTGTTTTTTACTTTCCCTTTCTATTTATAAAGCCATCATTGGGATGGAATCGTGCCGGTGGATGGGATATTGGAAATGGAGGCTAGGTCTGACAGGCAAGGGAGATTGCCGCACTACAAATGAGGGAGGCGTATTTGTGCCCAAAAATGGAAAAGATGTTTCTGGTGTGCTGAAAACCACTTGTCCAGAAAGTCCGGACTGTAAACTCCATTCTGGAACTGAGGGCCTGGTGGTGCCCGGCAGGTGTAGGTTGGTGACGCTGCTGTGGAAATACCCATTCATCTCTGATGAATTTTCCAGTCAGGCTAGGAACTCAGGAATGAGGAACCTGGAGTGCCTTTGCCCTTAATCACCTTTGTTACCCCCCCCCAAACTGGGCATCCTACCATAACCCCCCCCCACACACACACCACACTGGAATTCATACTCTCCGTTGTTTTGTTAAGGCCTATTATGTCAGATTAGTGTCCCTGGAGCATTCCTCAGGGCAAGTTCATCCAACCAAAATCTAGCAGCCTGCCCAGAGTCTCTCACTTTAAGAAGACTAGCTTTTCCTCACCAAGAGTAACAGCTGCCAATATTTCTTCAGTAAGATTGGCTGCTGCTACCAATTTCTCAGTTGCTGCTGGGTTTTTGTATGGCTTGAGGTTCACTGTTTCATGTACTTACATGCTGTAGGTTCATATGAGCAGGGTCCAGGGATTGTAGGATTCTGTTACCATATGGTCATACACTCCTCCCTGGCGTTTTACAATCTTTCTTTGCCCCTTCTTCCCCAAATGTTCCGACCCTGGGTGAGTGAGCTAATGATAGTCTTGTCCAATGGGACCCCCACACTCTGCAGCCCTATCTCCATGTTTTGGCCATTGGTGACTTTTTGTGTTCCTGGCCCTCTGTTTGCATGAGGGAGATTCAGTAAAGAACTGAGAGATTCATTGTGTCCTCTTCACCCCTTGTTCTGTTCTGAGCTTAGGTGTACAGGTGTGCGTATGTATATGTGTTATTTAGGCTTGGTCAATTAACAATGGGTGTGACCAGTTGTGGAATCTGTAATAGTATCTGTCTAGACAAAAAGAAGCTTCTTTTATACTTTTTTTTTTTTTTTTTTTTGGTCTTTTCGAGAACAGGGTCTCCCTGTAGTCCAGCTGTCCTGGAACTCACTCTGTAACCAGGCTGGCCTGGAACTCATAAAGATCTGCCTGCCTCTGCCTCCCAATGGCTAGGATTAAAGGTGCGCCACCACACTTGGCAAAAGAAGCTTCTTAATGAGTGGTAACTGGGATACTTGACTGTAAAAATAAGGACAGATATTTTTTACTTAGTAAGAGTTATCAGCCAGGCGAGTGGCACAACCTGTAATCCCAGATTCTTGGGAGGCTGAGGCAGGAGAGGTCTGATAAGTACAAAAAACTAGCCTGAGCTCCAGGGTGTGAATGCTTGCAACAGTTATGAGTGAGTGTGGGCCTGCCTCTTATTAAAAGAAAAAAAAGAAGTTATGATTAATCTAGGATATGTAAACAGCCTTGGGGTTTTCTAAGATCTATAACCTCTCCATCTGTATAATTTGGCTGTGCTTACAGTACCACACATGAGTTCCTTCAATGAGTGGGCTTAAGTTCAGTAGGTAGCTGTAATTCCCCCCGAAGATAAAAGTCACTATTGCACATTGCATGTGCTGTGCCAGTCATCAGGTGGTTATTTGGTCTTAAAGATGGTGTGGGACCATCAATTAATGTTCTCTCTTAGCAGCTTATAGTCTCTCCAAGCTATGAGAGCTAGCCTTCAGAAGTGGCTTGTAGGTCAGGTCCAGCTCTCATTGCTACAAATCCAGTCTTCAGTAACAGGGTCTTACCTTCAAGTTTCTAGGAGGCAACAAGGGCTGTGGCAGTAGCCTGTGTATTTGGTGGTCTTTAGACTACCCTCGCCAACAACTAAAGGAAGGTTCTACTGTCTGCACTGTTTCTTGTTATGTAAGACTTCAGCTATGCACATGGACTCTGTAGAGATATTGTATGTGTAATTGTCATTAGGTATTAGTGACTGATATGATTCCCTCTGGTTTTTATGCTAGCCAGGCATGATTTCTCTCCTCTCTTCTCTCCTCTCTCTCCTCCTCTCTCTCCTCTCTCTCATCTCTTCTCGCTCTCCCCTGTTAACCCTCACTCCATGCCTTCCCATTTAAAGTGTCCCTATTTCCCCCATTTCTCCCCTATAATCCAGTCTCCAATTGGTCCCACCTCTCTGATCCCTCCTTTCCCTTATCCCCAATTTCCATCTAGAAGATCACCACCCATTTAAAACACCCTCATTTTATCCATCTACCCTTGTAACACCTGTCCTCTTCGCTCTTCTCGTCAGGTTCCCTCTTTCCCTTTACTCCATGGTCCTTTTCCATTTTCCTGGCTCCTGCATTTTCATCAGGATATATATTCACATATAAGGATTGGTGCTGAGATTCACAAAATGAGCATATGTCTTGTTTTTCTGGGACTATGTTACTTCACTTAGTAAACAGTTTCTAGTTCCATCCATTCTAACTGCAAATGATTCTTTCTTACTCCTGATAGAAACTCCATGCGTTATACCACATTTCTTTTTCTTTTTTCTTCGCCTTTTTTTTTTTTTTTTTTTTTTTTTTTTTTTGTTGTTTTTGAGACAGGGTCTCCGTGAGTCGGAGCCCCAGCTGTCCTGGAACTCACTCTAGACCAGGCTGGCCATGAACTCACAAAATCTCCTGCCCTCCTGAGTGCTAGGATTAAAGGCGTGCACCACCACGCCCAGCGAATCATCAGTTGAGGGACTTTTGGTGCTTCCATCTCTTAACTATTGTGAAAAGAGCAGCAACAAACATGGATGTACTTTTAGTATCTCTGCAATTGTCTTTTGGGTATATGCCAAGGGGTGTAGTAACAGGATCAAACAGTAGGTCATTTTCAGTTTTTAAAGAGTTCTCAACACTGCTTTCCATTGAAGTTGCATGAGTTTGCAATCCCAACCATGAATGAGCATTCCCCTTTCCCCCACATTTTCCCAGCATTTGGTATCATTTGTTTTCTTGATCTTAGCCAGTATTATGGGGTTAGATGAAATCAATTTTATTTTCATTTTCCAAAGGATGTTGAGCACTTTTTAAGATGTTTCCTTTGCCATCTTTATTTCTTCTTTTGAGAATTCTCTGTTCAGATCCTTAGCCCATCTTTTAATTGGGTCCTTGTTTTCTTTTTTTTTTCTTTTTTTTTTTTTCTTTTTGGTATTTTTGAGGCAGGGTCTCCCCTAATATCCCAGCTGTCATGAAACTCACTCTGTAGGCCAGCTCTTGAACTCACAGAGATCCGTCTGCCCTGCTGCCTCCGAGTGCTAGAATTAAAGGTGTGTGTGCCACCATGGCCCAGCAACTTGTTTTCTTGATTCTATTTTATTTTATTTTTTATTTCTTTATACACTCTTGATGTTAAACCCTCTGTCAGATGTGTCACTGGAAGATTTTCTCCCACTTTGTGGGTTTCTTTTCACTATTGTTTCTTTTTTGCTGTACAAAACTTTTTAGTTTAATGAGAATCCCACTTGTTGATTGTTGACCTTAATTCCTAAGGAACTGATGTCGATTAGAAAGTCCTTTCCTACACCTGTAACGTGGTAGGGCACTGCCTATGTTTTCTTAGCAGTTTCAGAGTTCAGGTGTTCACATTGAAGTCTTTTGATCCAGTGGAGTTGACTTTTGTGCAAGGTGAAAGATAAGAGTCTAGTTTTATTCTTCATAGGGGGAGATCCTGTTTTGCCAGCACCATTTACTGAAGGTGCTATCTTTCTCCAGTGAGTGTCTTAGCGTTTTTCAAATACAGGTGGCTGAAATTTGCATGTCATGTGCTAGCTCCTTTGTCAAATATCAGGTGGCTGAATTCATGTACTCAGTTGGGTCTTCAGTTACGTTCCAGTCATCAGTCTACTTCTCCCATAACATGGTTTTTTAATGCTAGAGCTCTGTAATATATTTTGAAACCTGGTATAGTAAATCCCCCGCATGGCTCTTTGTGCTCAGGGTTGCTTTGGCTATCCAGGGCTTTTGTGCTTCCATATAATTTAGGATGTTTTTTTTCTAATTCTGTGAAGAAATGCATGGGATTTTGATCAGGATTGCACTGAATTTATATATTGCTATTGGCAGGATGTTCATTTTCACATTAAGTAATCTTCCAATCTATGAGCATGGAGGTCCTTCCATATCTGGTGTCTTCCTCAATCTTTTCTTAAGATTTAAATTTTATATTGTAAAGATCTTTGATGTCTTTGGTCAGGTTTATTCCAAGATATTTTTTTAGGCTATGGTGAATGGGAGGGTTTCCTTACTCTCTCTTCTCCAATTGCTTGTTTATTGATGTATAGAAAGGCTACCAGGTTTAGTAGATTAATTTTATAACTGCCACTTTACTGAAAGTGTTAATCATTTCTAGGAGTTATCTGATGGAATTTTTGGCACCTCTTAGTTGCTATCGTTGCAAAATAGGGATATTTTGACCTCTTCTTTTCCAATTAGTACTCCTTTAATTTCCTTCTTTTGTCTTATTGTTCTAGCAAGAGTTTCAAGCACTTATTAAAAAAAGAGTGGACTTAGGTGTATAGCTTTCCAATTTTAGTTGGAATGCTTCCAGTTTTTCTCCATTTAAAGATGTTGGCTGTGGGTTTGTTGTGCAATAGCTTTAATTGTTGAGGTATTTCCTCCTCCAGTCCAATTCCTCTCTAGAATTTTAATATAATGCATGTTTGAACTTATCAAAGGCCTTTTCTACATCTATTGAGATAGACCATGTGGATTTTTGTCTTTGGGTCCATTCATATGATTTATGGCCTTTATTGAACTTATGTTTTTGTGGTTTTTTTTTTTTTTTTTTGGTCTTTTTGAGACAGGGTCCCCTGTAGTGCTCCAGCTGTCCTGGAACCACTCTGTAGACCAGGCTGGCCTTGAACGCAAGAGATCCGCCTGCCTCTGCCTCCAAGTGCTATATTGAGGCATGTGCCACCACGCCTGGCTGACTTATAATGGTTTTTAAGGAACTGCCAAAGTATTTCCCAGAGTGGTCACACCATTTTCCATCCCCACAAGCAATGGGTGTAGGTCTATTTCCTTGGCATCCCCATCAGCACTGGATGTTTGCATTGGTCAGGACTTTATGTTGTTATGAGCGAATACCTGGCAATTACAACCTATGGGAGGAAAGATTTCTTTTAGCTCCATTTCAGAGATGTTGGTACATCATAGACAAGATGATGTATTAGTTCACAACAGGACAGACAGGAAGTAAAGGGGAGCTAGAGGAAGAGGCAAGATGGTGCTCCTAGGACAGCACCAGTGGCCTTCCTCCTCTGAGGTTTCACCTCCTACCCTTTACCATCTCCCATTTATGTCACCATACTACAAATCCATGAAAGATTGACTATTCCATTAATTCAGAGCCTCAGGATCTAATCACTTCTGGAAACATCCTAGATACACCTGCTTGTGCAGTACTAATCTCTTAGGTATTTATTATTTTTTATTTATGCATATGAGTAATTGCCTGTATGTGTGTAGTTGCACCCCGTGGGAATGCCCACAAAGTCGAAGAAGGCAATTAGATCCCCCTGGAACTGGAGTTATGGATGGTTTAGCCGCCATGGGGTGCTGGGAGTCAAACCTGGGTCCGCTTCAAGGCAGCTGGGCTCTTACTTTCAGCCATCTCTCCAGCCCTTCGAGTGGTTGGTCTTTATCCAGCACAATGCCTATTAACTCTCTGCATGCCACACTTTCATGTCAGCCACCTGCTAGTGGAACACCTCATTGTACTAATCTGTATTTCTCTAATAGACACTGATGGTGAACGTCATCTCATGCTTCTATTCTCTATCTATATCTTTGGTGAAATGTCTCTTTATGCCTTTTGCTCATTTCTATGCTGGCAGGTTTATGTTTTTAGTTGTTGAGTTTTAAGAATCTTCATATATTCATGGTACAAGTTTAAGTGGATATTGCGGGTGTGCAAATACTTTCTCCCATTCTGAAAATTTTCTTTTCGTATCATTAGATACAAAAGAGCAAGTTTTTAATTTTTATAAAATTCAGCCTTATCTGCTTTCCCATTTACACATCGAGGATTTTCGTGTCAAGTCTAAGAACTTCTTGTTTAATTCTAAATCCCAAGGACTTTTAACTGTCCTAAAAAATTTTACAGTATTAAGTGTTGTTACTCATTTTTTTTTTTTTTTTTTTTTTTTTTTTTTTTTTTTTCTTCCTGTTTGTTTTTTTGTTGTTGTTGTTGTTTGTCATTCCATCCCACTGCTAGAAAGTAAATCTTAAGAAAGGCTTCTTTTCTTGTTCTACATAGAAACAGTGCTGAAGAATGACAGGATATTAATTACATTCTACAGAATGTTACATGGAATTTCACATTACCACTCTAAAGCATAAATTTCTCTGCTTCAAAAACAACAGGAAACTCTTCTTGAATGTCACATTTCTCAAGTTTTACTATACTTTTTTCACACTATTTATAATTAATATTAATTTATATTATTTATTTATTTATTTGGTCTTTTTCAGACAGGGCTCCCTGTAGCCCCCAGCTGGCCTGGAAACTCGCTCTGTAGAACCAGCTAGCCTTGAACCACAAAGATCCGCCTGCTCTCTGCCTCCCAAGTGCTAGGATTAAAGGCGTGCGCCACCACGCCCGGCTAGTTTATTTTTTAACAAATTAGACCCATATTCCCGCCATTCCCCCACCCACTGAGCTCATGCATTCTGCCAAACATGCTTTTCTTTTTTTTTTTTTATTAATTTTTGATTTATTTTCCGTCGTAGTGAATATACTGTCTGCATACAAGTCTGTGCACCCATGACGTGCAAGAGCCACAGAGGTCAGAAGAGGGTGTCGGATCTCCCCTAGAACTGGAGTTCTCCTGGAATTGGAGTTTCAGACAGGCTCTCGGGCTGCCATGTGGGTGCTGGGGATCGACCCCCGGTCCTCTTGCAAGAGCGGTCAGCGCTCTTAACCACTAGGCCATCTCTCCAGCCCCCAAACAGGCTTTTTCATCCTTTCTCAGTCTTTCTCAATATTCTCCATGAGGAAGTTGACTGTTTTGAGCAGTTCACTGTTTCAGTCAGTATCTTTTGATGCAGTCCTGTTGTTGTTGTTTGTTGTGTTTGTTGTGTGTTGTCCAATATGCATTACACGCAGCTGCTTTGGACAAAAGCTCAGGGGCCCTACACAAAGAATACAAATAGGTAAACATGGACTAGCATCCACAAGATGAGGGATACCACGTCATTTTCTGGGACTGTTACTTCACTCAGCATGATGTCCTCTAGCTCCAGCCATTTTCCTGCAAAGCTCATGATGTCATCTTTCTTTATGGCTGCATAGAACTCTATTGTGTAGATGCAACCACATTTTTCTCTATCCACTCAGTCAGTTGAGGGGCATTTGGGTTGGTTCCAGCGGCTTGCTATTGTGAAGAGAGCTGAATAAACAGGGGCCGTGCATGTATCTCTGCGGTGGGGTGAGTCTTGGGGTACATGCCAGGAGTGGTATGGCTGGGTCGGGTGACAATTTCATTCCAAGTCTTCCAAGGGTTCTCCACACTGCTTTCCATAGTGACTGTATGAGTTTACATTCCCATCACAGTGGATGAGTGTTCCCTCCCACAACCTCTCCAGCACTGGTATCCATTTTTCTTGATCCTAGCCAGGCTTATTGGAGTAAGATGATATCTAAAATGGTTTTGATTACATTCTTAATGATTAGTGATGTTGAACACTTCTTANTGGCAGAATGCATGAGCTCCAGTGGGGTGGGGGAATGGGCGGGAATATGGGTCTAGATTTGTTAAAAAAATAAAATAGCCGGGCGTGGTGGCGCACGCCTTTAATCCTAGCACTTGGGAGGCAGAGGCAGGTGGATCTTTGTGAGTTCAAGGCTAGCCTGGTCTACAGAGCGAGTTCCAGGCCAGCTGGGGCTACAGGGAGACCCTGTCTTGAAAAGACCAAAATAAATAAATAAATTAATTAATTAATTAAATAAATGTATGTGAAAAAAGTATAGTAAAACTTGAGAAATGTGACATTCAAGAAGAGTTTCCTGTTGTTTTTGAAGCAGAGAAATTTATGCTTTAGAGTGGTAATGTGAAATTCCATGTAACATTCTGTAGAATGTAATTAATATCCTGTCATTCTTCAGCACTGTTTCTATGTAGAACAAGAAAAGAAGCCTTTCTTAAGATTTACTTTCTAGCAGTGGGATGGAATGAATAACAACAACAACAACAAAAAAAAAGCTTAACAGGAATTTGATAAAGGTTTAGAAACCACTGAAAAAATAAAAATGAGTAACACACTTAATACTGTAAAATTTTTTAGGACAGTTAAAAGTCCTTGGGATTTAGAATTAAACAAGAAGTTCTTAGACTTGACACGAAAATCCTGATGTGTAAATGGGAAAGCAGATAAGGCTGAATTTTATAAAAATTAAAAACTTGCTCTTTTGTATCTAATGATACGAAAAGAAAATTTTCAGAATGGGAGAAAGTATTTGCAACCCGCATATCCACTTAAACTTGTACCTAGAATATATGAAGAATTCTTAAAACTCAACAATAAAAAACATAAACATGCCAGTATAGAAATGAGCAAAAGGCATAAAGAGACATTTCACCAAAGATATAGATAGAGAATAGAAGCATGAGATGACGTTCACCATCAGTGTCTATTAGAGAAATACAGATTAGTACAATGAGGTGTTCCACTAGCATGGTGGCTGAGATGAAAGTGTGGCATGCAGAGAGTTAATAGGCATTGTGCTGGATAAAGAAACACCTAGAAGGGCTGGAGAGATGGCTGAAAGCATAAGAGCCCAGCTGCTCTTGAAGAGGACCCAGGTTTGACTCCCAGCACCCACATGGCGGCTAAACCATCCATAACTCCAGTTCCAGGGGGATCTAATGCCTTCTTCTGACTTTGTGGGCATACCACAGGGGTGCACTTACACACATACAGGCAATATACTCATATGCATAAAATAAAAATAATAAATACCTAAGAGATTAGTACTGCACAAGCAGGTGTATCTAGGATGTTTCCAGAAGTGATTAGATCCTGAGGCTCTGAATTAATGGAATAGTCAATCTTTCATGGATTTGTAGTATGGTGACATAAATGGGAGATGGTAAAGGGTAGGAGGTGAAACCTCAGAGGAGGAAGGCCACTGGTGCTGTCCTAGGAGCACCATCTTGCCTCTTCCTCTAGCTCCCCTTTACTTCCTGTCTGTCCTGTTGTGAACTAATACATCATCTTGTCTATGATGTACCAACATCTCTGAAATGGAGCTAAAAGAAATCTTTCCTCCCATAGGTTGTAATTGCCAGGTATTCGCTCATAACAACATAAAGTCCTGACCAATGCAAACATCCAGTGC
Source organism: Rhizomys pruinosus (assembly GCA_009823505.1). Classification (NCBI taxonomy): domain Eukaryota; kingdom Metazoa; phylum Chordata; class Mammalia; order Rodentia; family Spalacidae; genus Rhizomys; species Rhizomys pruinosus. The sequence goes on along the minus strand of VZQC01006199.1, from coordinate 41,987 downwards.
TGATGGGGATGCCAAGGAAATAGACTGTACACCCATTGCTTGTGGGGATGGAAAATGGTGTGACCACTCTGGGAAATACTTTGGCAGTTCCTTAAAAACCATTATAAGTCAGCCAGGCGTGGTGGCACATGCCTCTAATACTAGCACTTGGGAGGCAGAGGCAGGCGGATCTCTGTGAGTTCAAGGCCAGCCTGGTCTACAGAGTGAGTTCCAGGACAGCTGGAGCTACAGGGAGACCCTGTCTCAAAAAGACCAAAAAAAAAAAAAAAAAAAAAAAAAAAAAAACCCAAAAACATAAGTCAATAAAGGCCATAAATCATATGAATGGACCCAAAGACAAAAATCACATGGTCATCTCAATAGATGTAGAAAAGGCCTTTGATAAGGTTCAACATGCACTTATATTAAAAGTCCTAGAGGGAATTGGACTGGAGGAACATACCTCAACACAATTAAAGCTATGCACAACAAACCCATAGCCAACATCATTCTAAATGGAGAAAAACTGGAAGCATTCCCACTAAAATCTGGAAAGCTATACACTAAGTCCACTCTTTTTTTAATATAGTGCTTGAAACTCTTGCTAGAACAATAAGACAAAAGAAGGAAATTAAAGGAGTACTAATTGGAAAAGAAGAGGTCAAATTATCCCTTTTTGCAAATGATAGAACTAAGAGGTGCCAAAAATTCCATCAGATAACTCCTAGAAATGATTAACACTTTCAGTAAAGTGGCAGGTTATAAAATTAATCTACTAAACCTGGTAGCCTTTCTATACATCAATAACAAGCAATTGGAGGAAGAGTACATGGAAACCCTCCCATTCACAATAGCCTAAAAAAATATCTTGGAATAAACCTGACCAAAGACATCAAAGATCTTTACAATATAAAATTTAAATCTTTAAAGAAAGAGATTGAGGAAGACACCAGAATATGGAAGGACCTCCCATGCTCATAGATTGGAAGATTAATAATGTGAAAATGAACATCCTGCCAATAGCAATATATAAATTCAGTGCAATCCTGATCAAAATCCCTATGACATTCTTCACAGAATTAGAAAAAACATCCTAAAATTGATATGGAAGCACAAAAGTCCCTGGATAGCCAAAGCAACCCTGAGCACAAAGAGCAATGCCGGGGGATTACTATACCAGGTTTCAAAATATATTACAGAGCTATAGTCATAAAAATACCATGGTACTGGGAGAAAGTAGAACCATAGATGACTGGAACGTAACTGAAGACCCAAACATGAGTACATGCAATTTCAGCCACCTGATATTTGACAAAGGAGCTAAGCCAAACATGAGTACATGCAATTTCAGCCACCTGATATTTGACAAAGGAGCTAAGAACACTCACTGGACGAAAGATAGCACCTTCAGTAAATGGTGCTGGCAAAACAGGATCTCCCCCTATGGAAGAATAAAACTAGACTCTTATCTTTCACCTTGCACAAAAGTCAACTCCAAGTGGATCAAAGACTTCAATGTGAAACCTGAAACTCTGAAACTGCTAAAAGAAAACATAGGCAGTGCCCTACACGTTACAGGTGTAGGAAAGGACTTTCTAAATCTGACATTAGTTGCTTAGGAATTAAGGTCAACAATCAACAAGTGGGATCTCATTAAACTAAAAAGTTTCTGTACAGCAAAAGAAACAATAAGTGAAAAGAAAACCCACAAAGTGGGAGAAAATCTTTACCAGTGACACATCTGACAGAGGTTTAACATCAAGAGTGTATAAAGAACTAAAAAATAAAATAAAATAGAATCAAGAAAACAAGTGCTGGGCATGGTGGCACACACCTTTAATTCTAGCACTCGGGAGGCAGAGGCAGACGGATCTCTGTGAGTTCAAGGCCAGCCTGGTCTACAGAGTGAGTTTCATGACAGCTGGGACTATAGGGAGACCCTGCCTCAAAAATACCAAAAAGACAAAAAAAAAGAAAACAAGTGACCCAATTAAAATATGGGCTAAGGATCTGAACAGAGAATTCTCAAAAGAAGAAATAAAGATGGCAAAGAAACATCTTAAAAAGTGCTCAACATCCTTTGGAAAATGCAAAATAAAATTAGATTTCATCTAACCCCAATAATACTGGCTAAGATCAAGAAAACAAATGATACCAAATGCTGGAGAAAATGTGGGGAAAGGGGAATGCTCATTCACTGGTGGGATTGCAAACTCATGCAACTTCAATGGAAAGCAGTGTTGAGAACTCTTTAAAAACTGAAAATGAACCTACTGTTTGATCCTGTTACTACACCCCTTGGCATATACCCAAAGGAGTCATCCAATTGCAGAGATACTTGTACATCCATGTTTGTTGCTGCTCTTTTCACAATAGTTAAGAGATGGAAGCAACCAAAATGTCCCTCAACTGATGATCGGCTGGGCGTGGTGGTGCACGCCTTTAATCCTAGCACTCAGGAGGCAGGCAGATCTTTGTGAGTTCATGGCCAGCCTGGTCTAGAGTGAGTTCCAGGACAGCTGGGGCTACACGGAGACCCTGTCTCAAAAAGACCCAAAAAAAAAAAAAAAAAAAAAAAAAAAAAAAAAAAAAAAAGGAGAAGAAAAAAGAAAAGAAATGTGGTACATAACGGAGTTTTGCTCAGGGGTAAAGAAAGACATCACCTTTGCAGGTATATGGATGGATGGAACTAGAAACTGTTATCTAAGTGAAGTAACAGACTCAGAAATACAAATGACATATGCTCATTTGTGAATCCTAGCACCAAATCCTTATATGTGAATATATATCCTGATGTAACTGCAGGAGCCAGGAAAATGGAAAAGAACCAGGGAGGTAAAGGGAAAGAGGGAACCTGAGAGAGAAGAGCAGAGGACAGGTGTTACCAAGGGATAGATGGATAAAATGAGGGTGTTTAAATGGGGGGCTTCTAGATGGAAATTTGGGGATAAAGGGAAAGGAGGAGCTCAAGAGAGGTGGGACCATTGGAGACTGGAGTTATCAAGGGAGAAATGGGGGAAATAGGGACACTTTAAATGGAGAAGGCATGGAGTGAGGGTTAGACAGGGGGAGAGAGAGAGAGAGAGAGAGAGAGAGAGAGAGAGAGAGAGAGAGAGAAATAATGCCTGGCTAGCATAAAAACCAGAGGGAATCATATCAGTCCAATAACCTAATGACAAATTACACATACAATATCTCTACATGAGTCCATGTGCATAGCTGAAGTCTACATAACAAGAAACAGTGCCAGACAGGAGAACCTTCCTTTAAGTTGTTGGCGAGGGTAGTCTAAAAGACTCCCCAAATACACAGGCTACTGCCACAGCCCTTGATTGCCTCCTAGAACTTGAAGGTAAGACCCTGTTACTGAAGACTGGATTTGTAGCAATGAAGCTGGACCTGACCTACAAGCCACTTCTGAAGGCTAGCTCTCATAGCTTTGGAGAGCACTATACAAGCTGCTAAGAGAGAACATTAATTGATGGTCCCACACCATCTTTAAGACCAAATAACCACCTCGATGACTGGCACAGCACATGCAATGATGCAATAGTGGCACTTTTATCTTCGGGGCAATTAACAGCTACCTAACTGAACTTAAAGCCCACTCAATAGAAGGAAACTCATGTGTGGTACTGTAAGCACAGCCAAATATACATAGATGGAGAGGTTATAGATCTTAGAGAAACCCCAAGGCTGTTACATATCCCTAGATTAACATAACTTCTTTTTTTTCTTTTTAATAAGAGGCAGGCCCACACTCACTCATAACTGTTGCAAGCATTCACACCGCCTGGAGCTCAGGCTAGTTTTTTGTACTTATCAGACACTCTCCTGCCTCAGCCTCCCAAGAATCTGGGATTACAGGTGTGTGCCACTCGCCTGGCTGATAACTTCTTACTAAGTAAAAAATATCTGTCCTTATTTTTACAGTCAAGTATCCCAGTTACCACTCATTAAGAAGCTTCTTTTGCCAAGTGTGGTGGCGCACACCTTTAATCCTAGCACTTGGGAGGCAGAGGCAGGCAGATCTTTATGAGTTCAAGGCCAGCCTGGTCTACAGAGTGAGTTCCAGGACAGCTAGGACTACAGGGAGACCCTGTCTCGAAAAGACCAAAAAAAAAAAAAAAAAAAAAAGTAAAAGAAGCTTCTTTTGTACTAGACAGATACTATTACAGAGTACCACAACTGGTCACACCCATTGTTAATTGACCAAGCCTAAATAACACATATACAATGCAACCTGTACACCTAAAGCTCACGAAACAGAACAAGGGGTGAAGAGGACACTAATGAATCTCTCAGTTCTCATTAATGAATCTCCCTCATGCAACAGAGGGCCAGGAACACAAAAAGTCACCAATGGCCAAAACATGGAGATTAGGAGTCTGCAGAGTGTGGGTCCTTAGACAAGACTATATTAAGCTTCACTCACCCAGGGCTCAGGAACCTTTGGGGAAGAAGGGGCAGAAAGATTGTAAAAGCCAGGGAGGAGTTGTATGACCATATGGTAACAGAATCCTACAATCTCCTGAGACCCTGCTCATATGAACCTACAGCAATGGTGTCAACATGCACAGGATCATGCAAACTCATGCAGACAGCAACCCAGCACGGATTGGGATAGAGGCAGCAAGATCCAATCTTAACTGAAGAAATATTGGCAGCTGTTTACTCTTGTGTGAGGAAAAGCTAGTCTTCTTAAAGTGAGAGACTCTGGGCAGGCTGTCTAGATTTTGGTGGATGAACTTGCACTGAGGAATGTCCAGGGACACTAACTTGACATAATAGGCCTTAACAAAAACAACGGAGAGTATGAATTCCAGTGTGTGTGTGTGTGTGGGGGGGTTATGGTAGGATGCCAGTTTGGGGGGGGGTAACAAAGGTGATTAAGGGCAAAGGCACTCCAGGTTCCTCATTCCTGAGTTCCTAGCCTGACTGGAAAATTCATCAGAGATGAATGGGTATTTCCACAGCAGCGTCACCAACCTACACCTGCCGGGCACCACCAGGCCCTCAGTTCCAGAATGGAGTTTACAGTCCGGACTTTCTGGAAGTGGTTTTCAGCAACAGAAATCCATCTTTTCCATATTTTGGGCACAAAATACGCATCCCTCATTTGTAGTGCGGCAATCTCCCTTGCCTGTCAGACCTAGCCTCCATTTCCAATATCCCATCCACCGGCACGATTCCATCCCAATGATGGCTTTATAAATAGAAAGGAAATAAAAACAACTCAAACTCTTGAGCAGGCTGAGAACACACACACACACACACACACACACACACACGCACAGAGCAAGACTTCCTCTCACAAGCTGCTGGTACTAGTGCTGTCCTTGTTCCTGCTGTTAAACTTGAAAACATTCCCAGGAATGATGGGGCTTCATCTTTGGCTCAGGTGATGCAGACCTAGCCAGGCATGGTGGTGCACGCCTTTAATTCTAGCACTTGGGAAGCAGAGCCAGGCAGATTTTTGTGAGTTCAAGGCCAGCCTGGTCTACATAGCAAGTCCCAGGACAGCCACAGCTAAAGGGAGACCCTGTCTCAAAAAGAGCCCCCCCAATTTTTTTTATTTCTATGAGTATCTTGTCTGCATGTATGTAAGTGTACCCATGTCATGCAATGCCTGTGGAGGTCAGAAGAGGGCATCAGATCCCCTGGAACTGGAGTTACAGATGGTTGTAAGTTGCCACTTGGGTGCTGGGAATAGAACCCAGGTCCTCTGCCAGAGCAGCCACTGATCTTAACCAGAACCACCTCTCCAGCCCCACTTGGCCATTTCTTATGTTAAGTGTACACACTGACTTTCTACTCTGGAAAGTGAGTACTACCCTTTCACGCCACCACTGCCACTATTAATGCTCATTTGTCCACAGCATTCAGTCACAGCTCCTGTCAATTCAGTGCTTACCCTGGAGCTACTGGGTGCATATTTTCTTTCCCGTGTACCTTTTCCCAAAGTTAATTGCCTCAATATTTTCACTTACTTGTTTGTCTGTGTATAGCTTTTATTGGTAGAGCTCCGAACTTAGCAGCATTTGATAAAATTCCTTCATTATGTTCAAACTGTACCAGCTAACCTTTTGTTCCTTTAACTTGCCTTTTGGAACGTGTTCTCTGTCTTACAGCAGCAGCTGGACTGGTCCTGTCAGCCTGCCTACAATCAGCATCTGTGCTCGGTATCTATGCTCGTTTCTTCATCAGTGATGGGATTCTTGGTGGTTACCTCCTTGGGATCAGGTGGTGCAGAGAGAGAGAGGTATGACACTTCAGTGAGGTTCCGGTGAAAACTAGAGAGACAAGCGAAGCTGGAGACATCAGGCAAACAGGAAACTAATTCCTTAGAAGGGACACCAGATATTTAGGTCAGGAAAGGTGGTCAAGTCTCTCCACAGTGTCCACCTGATGAAACCAGGAAGCAGAGTTCTGACAGGGGCAGCTAGTAACATCAGGTAGAATCAGAGTGAAGCAGTGTGGCATCTGACCCAGCCCCCATTCAGGAGTGGAGGACGGGCAGTGGGAGCCCACTCAGGACACCCTGGTGCATGCGGAGGGCTCACACTTTTTGCATTCTCATGACTTGGAAAACACCCGCCTTTGCTTAGTTCTTGGCAGTAAAACTTTAAATGGAAGTAATATCTACTATCTGATCAATGAAAATGAAAGAATATGTAATAAAGTGTAGTAATAAATGATCACTCCAAACCCAATTTCTACCTCAGAATGAGAATGCTTCTGATAGTAACAACTTTGACAAACCTGTGGCTTTGGGTACCCAGGGCTCTGGGCTTTGAGGAATCTGTGAGGAAAATCTGCAGAGCAGCCAGAGAAGTAGAAAGCAAGGACAGCCCAAGGCGTGGAGGCAGAGGACCAGGGCGGGACTAGGTGTGAGCAGCAGACCTTTGCATGTTTGCTTGTGTAGAACCAACTTGTTATAAAGCAAAATGCAGTACTCCCAGTGCAGTCATATCATGATTATGTCGTGCCTATAAATGCCACACTAAATACCTTTCATGTGTATCACTTTTTCTAGGACAGATATTTAATTTTTTGAATTATTTTTATTTTTATGTCTATGAATGTTTTGCCTTCATGTATATGTGTACTACATGTGTGCAATGCCCACAGAGGCCGGGAGAGGGCACTGGATCCCCTGGAACTGGAGTTACAGATGATTGTTAACTTCCAATGAGTACCAGGTGCTCACTTAACAGACCATTTCCCTATTTTAAGTCACCCATAACACAGCTTAGTTACATGAATACAGCTGCATATTCACATTCTTAAGGTTATTCAGGATTTGTGCATGATGGGAGCAGGCAACCTTAGAGTTCTAACCCCCACAACACCTGGCAGAGGGCACAAGAGAGGCCTTGTACATTCAAGTGGTTGAACACTACGTGTGTGTGTGTGTGTGTGTGTGTGTGTGTGTACCATTAAGAACCTGAATGTGCCCGGCGCATGCACACCTTTAATCCTAGCACTTGGGAGGCAGGGGCAGGCAGATCTCTGTGAATTCAAGGCCAGCCTGGTCTACAGAGTGAGCTCTAGGTCAGCTGGGACTTAAAGGGAGACCCTGTCTCAAAAATACCAAAAAAAAAAAACAAAAAAAAAACCCTGAATCCAGGAGTAGTTTCTACAGAGCACTCATGGTCTGACAGTCTTAGCAGTTGAAGGAAGTTTGATGCACGTAACTCCCAGAAAATCATCTTTTTCAGAGAAACATTCTACAAGCATCCTCAGCTTGTTTCTTCAGGAGTGGCCTCAGACTTCTGTCTATCATGCTTAGTGAGGGGAGGGGTGGTGGAGAAGGGGGGTGAGATGAGGAGGGAGGGAGGGGGAGGCAGCCAGAAGCAAATTTAGTTCAAAGCAGCCTGTGGACAGTGTTTAACTGAAGGCCAACCAGAGACACCAGCCTTCTGGTGGGAAAGCCGCAGGAGCAGCCGGGCTTCCTGGAGGAGGAAGATTTCAACAGAAGGTGCTCAGTGCAGGCAGGGCTTTCAGAGAGGACATGGAAAAGGCATGGGCATCAAGCTCAACAAACATCTCAGGGCTGAGCTAGTGGAGCTCAGGAGGCACTAGGAATTTGAGAATGGAAGAGCAGCTAGAACCGGGAGATGGGGCTCGATTCTGATGAGGCTTAAGGAACAGGCAGAGGAGCCCTAGCTTCAGCGAAAAGGCAAGGGCAGATGGACTTATTCTGGCATTAGAACGGTCTCACCACCACGCAAGAGGGAGAGGCCATATTCTAAGTTAATATTCCATTTTACATCTAATATTAAACAGGGAGAAACAGGCACTTAAGTCTGGAGTAAACAGTCATTACCGTGACCACAAAGCATTACTGATGGACCGATAAAGAGGAAAAGGAAGTCATGGGATAAACAAGCCTGTCTGTGCAGTGTGTAAAGCAACACCATCCCATAAACCTGCTGACCTTCTTGCCTTTGCTTTAGTTGAAAGTTAGATCACAGACCAGTTGCCCTTTGTGGTTGTTATGGGTTTAGTTTTGTTGATGTCATATCTCCCAGCACCTGTGAATGTGACATTGTTTGGGAACAGGGCCTTTGCAGATGAAATCAAGCTGAAGTCACTGTAACTACAGGCCTTATAGGAAAAGGAGAAAAATACAGACTGGCACCCAAGGAGACACAGTGGAGGTGGAGGGAGAGATGTGAGTGGGGTGGTTAGTTACAAGCCCAGGGACCCCAGGGACTGAGCACCAGGAGGGGAGGGAAGCTTCCCCTCCCCAGGGATTTGCATCTTGACTCAGGCTCTCTGGTCCTTACAATGTGAGAGCACAAATTCCCATTCATTAAGCTATCTCATTGGTGGTACTTTGTTACAGCAACCACAGGTAATTCATTCAGCATTCAGTCCTCAGACCTCTATTGTGTGACCACTCTGAGCCAGGCTCTGTCTGAGGGCATCAGGTGACTTTGCTGATCAAGATGCTGGCTGCACAGGAGGGTCTGAACACCGTCTGGTTGAGGCCCACTGCAGTGTCCTTAAAGGAACACTCTGGATGCGGAGGCTCAGGGCTGGGAAGGTAGAGGCTGAGGAGCTTATGGCACAGGTTCAGGGTAATGTTTGAAATACCCAGGGCCATTACTTGTCACCTCTGGGGTGTGACTTTCCTTGATAAACAGAGGACCAATCCAAAGGACTACTCAGATAATACATGCTCTGGGGGTGAAGATTACTGCTGTAGCATGCAGTCTTTGCACAGATCAGTAGCTGACAGACACTTGAAACCGTGGATGATGGGTTGGAGGGTCTTACCATCTGGCTCACAAAGGTCACATCCCGGTTCCATGACTCATTGAATGTTGGGCAATTTAACTTCTTAAACTTTGATGTCTTGGGGCTGGAGAGTTGGCTTAGAAGTTAAGAGCGCCGACTGCTCTTGCAGAGGACCTCGGTTTGATCCGCAGCACCCACATGGCTGAGAACCATCTTTAACTCCAGTTCCAGGGGAAACCGACACCCTCTTCTGACCTCAACAGCATTGCACGACATGGGTGCACAGACCTACATGCAGACAGTACATTCATACACATAATAAAAAACAGCCTAGTGTGGTGGCACACCACTTGGGGGGCAGAGGCAGGAGGATCTTTGTGAGTTCAAGGTCAGCCTGGTCTACAGAGCAAACTCTAGGCCAGCTGGAGCTAAAGGGAGACCCTGTCTCAAAAATTCAAAAAAAAAGAAAAACCCACAAAAACAAAAACAAACTTTGCTGTCTTTATAAAAACACAAGAATGTTTTCTTGGGTTTGATGTGAGGAAAATGTATGTAAACTTCTCAACCATGGAGCTAGTGCCTAGAAAGGTGCAATAAACCCTAGCTAGCACCATCATTAGGCGACCCTTAATGCAAGCCAGGATGCCTGAAATGGATGGGCTAATCCAAGCACTTGCAGAGGTTGTGTGCGGGCGTTTCCAAGTCCTATCCCAGGACTGGGGGATACTCTGTCCCTTCACCTCTAATCCCACCTCAGCTGATACTGGAGCTTTGGGAACAGGCAGGCAGATCGTAGGTACGAGGCACATCCTGCACAAAGTGACCAGGAAGAGGTCCCCACAGCTGTATGGAAGCCACTTCTCCCCATACAGCTGCCCAGAAGCAGGACCGATGCTTATCTGGTGAATCAGGTTATCAGGGGACAGGTACCCCAGAGCCTCAAAGATGTATGCCAGCCCTGGCCTGCAGTTCTTGGCATTCAAGGCCACCGTAGAACCCTTCAACAGTGGGATCCCAGTACCTAGCGGTGGGAGGGGTGGCAGGGGATGTACCGGGTGGCTGGGGACAGGCTGGTGGGGGGGGGGGGGCGCCGGCCTGGAGCCGGCTCCGAGCTCAGTGCGTTCCCGCGGTCACCAGTGGGTGTCGCCCTTGCCCCGCGGAGAGCGCGGAAGCGGCGGTCCTCCGCGGCCTCCTCCCTGCAAGCGGTTGCTCTCCAGGTAGACAAGGTCTTTGCCCAGGGCTCCTAAATGAAGCCGAGGATGAAGCCTGCCATGCGGAGCGCGCACCGGGCCAAGGCGGGAGGAGCACGGCCCCAGGTCCTGCAGCGCACAAGGCCCGGGCTCCTGCAGGTTTCCCAGGGTGGAAGTGGTGGAGACAGCCCCGGAAAATGTCCTTTTCGGTCCACAACAGACTTGGTCTTGCAGAGTGACCAACCGAGCCGTCATGGGCTGAGTCTGGCCAGAGGCAGAATCCGCCTCTCCAGGCAAGCTGTCCTGACCATGTGGCACGCGGCGGTCTCAAGTCCCTAAACCCCACACCTGGGCTTTGGGGGTCCCAGGCCCAATGTGGACCCCCGCCCGCCACCAGGGCAGGCTCGTTGTGAAAGCAGCTGGCCGAGATGGGGTCGACACACCCTGGGAGAGAGACCGGAGCCCCGGAGGCTGGGATGGCAGGCAGCTAGTGGGAAAAGAAACGCCAGGCGGAAGCTTCCCCAGAGGCCACTGCTGTTTGGGCTGTTTCCTGTCTTGGTTTAACTTAAATTGTTTCCTTTCCCTTTCTGTGGTGGACACTCGGGGCAGGGGAGAAGGGGACAGGGACGGGGACGGGGACGTGGGGATGGCTGGCTATGCCGAGTTTGCCCCGGAGAGGCGCATTCTTTGTCTTGGGGGCAGAATCACCTGTGGCCCTGGCTGGACAAATCCTGGATAGGAGAAAGAAGTCCCGTAGCTGAGGACCCCTGGGGGTAACACACTCTAAGCAGCTCCTTGTGGCTGCTGATCAGTGCCTCCGTTTCCTCGTGGGGAGTTGGAAAGATGGCTGCCTTCTCTTTGTAATGAGGTAGAGCAAAAAAGATTTAGACCAGTAGGTCCCAACAAACTGGTGCTTGCGGTGAGCAGAGAAAGAAACAGCTGGATTAAAAGGCCGTTTTTACTCCTAGAAAGTGAGCTTGTAAGTGTGTGTGTGCACGTGTGCGTGAGTGCACATGCATGTGGTCGGTTAGCAGACAGCCCCCTCTGCTGTTCATCAGGCACTTCCAGTTTTAGTTTTCATTTTGGTTTTGAGACAGGGTCCCTTACTGGCCTGGAATTCTCCAAGTAGGCTAGGCTGCCTGGCCATTGATTCCCAGGGATCTGTCTGTGTCTCCTTTCCCAGAGCTGGAATTACAAGTGTGAGCCACAAAGCTGTTTGTTTTGTTTTGTTTTTTTTTTTTTTAGTCTGGGTACTGTGATTGAACATGTACTTATGCTTGGACGGAAGGCACTTTAAGGATTGGCCTATCTCCTCAGGAACCCCACCTTTTTTTGTCTGTCAAACTGGCCTCCAATTTGATATAGAGCTGAGATCAACCTTGAACTTCTTCTCCAGCCTCCATCTCCCACATGCTGAGATTACAGGTGTACTGTACTCCGTGTGCCCACTTTGTGCAGTTCCAGGGGTCAAACTCTCGGGGCTTCTTGCATGCTAGGCAGGCACTCTACTAACTGAGCCATGTTCCTAGCCCAAGAGGTTCTTTTAGCTCAACTTTGGCTTTGTGGCCTTTTGTAAAGACAGATAGGTATGAAAAACACATCTCTTCATCCCTAAGAGACCAAGATGGTTCCAGCTGTCTGCTGCTCCAGGTGGCCCTTGTGAAGAGAGGAGCGGCAGATTTCCTGTGGGGAAGGGAGGTGATGATGCCTCGCAGCAGTGGTGGGGGAGTCCAGCAGGCCACTGCCAGGCAGGAAAATCGGCTTTGTGCTACTAGATCTATTTCAAGGGAAGGGGGAAATCCATATTTTTATTGATGTTTCCCAGTGTTTAAATGTTGGCAAATGAGTCAAATAATTCGTTCAACACCAAAAGCCAATTCAAACAGGCCTGAGGGCCAGGTTCAGGCCTCAGGCTGCCACTTGACTGACCCAAGACCCAGACCTCTTCAGGGTCATGCACTGCCTGCTGGCTAAGGACCAGCCATTTCCTCAGGCAGTGGGAAAACACCTCAGTGCTTGCTTTTGCTGTTCCCAGCTGCTGTATAGCTATCTAGGAAACACTTAAATATTCCATTTTGAGGCATAGCCATTCTGAGGATTATGCCCCAATGCCAGGAAAGGAGAAGGGCCATAGGAGGCAGGGAGGCTGAGATTTCAAGGAACCTCAGGCAGATAAGATGTACTTTATTCACTAGCACACAGGCCGTTGGGCAGGCAGCTGTCAGCAGGCATCCAGGCACTGTCATGCTGGCACACACAGGCAAGCATGGCACACACATAGACTTGCACACAGCTCCAACAGAGGTAGGCACACAAGTCTACAGACAGACAGACAGACAGACAGACACACACACACACACACACACACACACACGCACGCACACACACACACACACACACACACACACACACACACGGGCTAGGGAAGGCTGGGTGAGGTATAGGGCTCAGGCCTCTGACCTCTAGGCCACATTTACATGGAATCCACACAAAAGTGACCTTCTACCAGAAATGGTTTTATAACAGATGGTATCACTGTTTACTTTGGGGTTCCTGGACATCTGTTGTCAGCCATTTTGTGCTGACTCATGCTCCCCACATTTCCATTGTCAGTCATGTTTTAACGGACTCATACTGATATCCGTATCACCACCATTTTGTCTAAATATAAACTGGCCCTTATGGTCTTCTGTTCTCAACAGATACACGAGTTTCTAGGGATTTGGTATCCATCTTTCTCAGGATTTCCCAAAAGCAGCTTGACAAGTGCTGTGTAGCAACACAGGGTGACTGCAGCCTAGCCAGCCATTCTTTCAGAGCCTCAGTCTTATCTTTTGTAGTATAAAGAGGTCTAACTTGACATGCATCCAAATCAAGCCTTCATTGGATCTAGAGTCTCTCATGAGTGTTAGGGGGCAGTTTTGTAACACGATATTAAAATATGTCGTTTACTCTTGGTTTCAGCTGAGCGAGGGTCATCCACCTGGCAGGATCATGATGCAAGCCTCAGATAGAACTTAAAACTTTCTAATAGTCACATTACAATGAAAATTAAGAAGAGGCTGGGGAGATGACTCAGCGAGCGAATGCTTGCCATACAAGCATGAGGACCTGAGTTTGATCCCCAGCACCCACACCTGTAAAAATATCCAGGAATAGGCCATGTTTGCCTGTAATCACAGTACTGGGCAGGTAGAGAGAGGAGGATTCCTGAGCTTGCTAGTCAGCCAGTCTAGTCAAATAGGTGAGCTTCAGATTCAGTGAGAGACCCTTGTCTCAAAAAAATAAGATAGAGGAGCTGGAGAGATGGCTCAGGCGTTAAGAGCACTGACTGCTCTTGCAGAGGATCCGGGGTTGGTTCCCAGTGCCCACATGGCAGCTGAGAACTGTCTTTAACTCCAGTTCCAGGGGAATCCGATGCCCTCTTCTGACCTCCACGGCATTGCACCACATGGTGGCACCAACCTACATGCAGACAGTACATTCATACACATAAAAAATAAAAAATAAGGTAGAGTGACTGAGGAAGAGACCCTTGATGTCAAGCTCTGGACTCTACACACACAACCTCTGGATGATCACACCTACAAACAAATATTTACATACATACATATGCATACAAGTGAAAGATAGGTAAGATAGATTTTACTAATACATTTTATTTAGTGAAATGTATAAACATCTATTTACTGTGCAATCAGTATGAAAAATATAAAGATAGTTCATATTGTGTTTTCAAACCAAGTTTTGGTTACCATATTGGACAGCACAGTTCCAGAGCAGGAAGTGCTACCAGTCGCCCTCACATTCCCAAGCAAGACCTAAGCAGGAAGGAGGCTGTCCTTCCGGGCCTCGAGGACTCTGCACTCCAGGAACATCTATCATGGTATCAGGTAAAGAGCTACTATGTCATCGAATCCCCCCCCAAGAGTTGGACAGCCACTGCTCCGGCCAGGCTGGGCTGGGGTGGACTGGGGCACCTTGGCCAACCGGCATGGGCATTTGCCCCAGTGTGTGAAAGCTGTGTATGTTCTTCCCACATCCCCTTTGCCCCAGTTTTTCTCTTCAGGGAAGAATGTTCTCATAAGGAAGGCAGGCCATACCGTGCTTCATATACCCAGTAGGCTGAACTGCTGTCTTACCCAGACCATCAGACAGCATCAGTTTCTACTATCTGTATTGACTGAGGGCAGCTTAGGCAAGACCTGCAGTGAGAAGGAAGAGTCCACACTGGGTATTGGGTTAGCACTGCCTGCAGCCTGTGAGGGCAGCTGGAATTCCTCTGTCTTTGCCCTCCTTTCCCATAACCCCCAGAGAAGGCAAAGGCAGCTGGGGAGAAGAAGAAAATCGAGGAAAAGAACAAAGAAATTAGCCTCCTGACCCCCTTTCAAGAGGCAGGCCCCTGCTACAGTAGCCCTGGCCATGAGAGAGATTAAATTTGTAAGTTTGGGAGTCTTAGATTATGCTGCTGGGCTGGATTTATTACTAAATTAGGGTTATTTTTATTTCTGAAAATATTCAGAGGATTTGCTTTCAAATATTCCAGCAAAAACAAACGGTGTCTGTTGGGGGAAATGGGGTGTTGAGGAAACAACATGGCTGGTTAGTTACATGTAAACAAAGCTGGACATACGAGCCCTTACCTGTAATCCCAGAACTCAGGAGGCTGAAACAGGAGGATATTGAATTCAAGGCCAATCTGGGCTACAAGGCCAATCGGTCCAGAAGAGTTTATAAATGGAGACTGGTGGACTTTTTGTAATTAGAAAGGAGCAGCACAGGCAGGGAAACTGCCTGAGGTCACTCCCAGGTGGGGCAGAGCCAGTCCTGTAGAGCAGGACTCAGTGGCCAAATTACAGAGGTAACTCTAAAATGAACCAGTTGTTTTCCAAGCACAGGTCAAAAGATCCTTTTGTCCAACATGTTTTTCCCCTTGGATGATTGGATTTACATGTTCCCATCCCAGGGCCCATGCCTTTTGGCCAAGGTACCCCAGCCCTCACCCCAGCCTAGCCTGGCCGGATCATCAGTTGCTCTCCAACTTTGGGGGGAGATTTGATGACGTAGTAGCTCTTTACCCAACACCATGATAGATGTTCCTAGAGTGCAGAGTCCTCGAGGCATGGGACGGACAACCTCTGTGAAGATATTGAGCACAGCAGGGGCCATTAGTCACTGAAAATCGTTTGACATTTTGAAATGAACTCTGAGTCTCTCATAAATAGGCTGGAGCATTGAACCGTGCTAAGGGCTGGTGACTGGGGTTGGGGGTTGGGAATCCCATGCTTTATGTGGTACTGGGGACTGCTTGGAATAACAGCGTCAGTGCATGGACAGTGAGCAGCTGAACTGTGAACGGGAGTCTACCTGGTCAGTTTACAAGCCCTGACAATCAGAGCTCTGCATAGTTTCAATTCCTAAGGACCTTCAGGACAAGCTTTGCTGGGTCCACTATACAATCTTGCTACTGTTAGCCAAAGTCTATGTCCTCTCAAACCTGAGGCCTGGGCCTCCTAGCTGTCCTCTCTTTGAGAGGAGTCATTACTCATTTTGAGTCCATTTCTGGCACCAAAGTTCAACAAGGAGGCCTCCCTGGAATTTTCTGCTTTCCTGAAGAAACTTTGGACTTTCTTTTACTGTTTTCCTTGACTGTGATAGCTAATATTTTATGAAGACTTCCTTAATGCTAAGTGTTGTCAAATGCTTTGTATGAATTAGGTAATCATCGGAGGCCTCTAAGGAGAGGATTGTCATTTTTCTGTTGCTCAGATGGAAAAGGGGAGGCCTACTGAGACAGCAACAAGGTATCCTGCCCAAGGACACAGAATGATCTATGGCGCAGCTCCAGCCCAGTCACAAAAGCCTGGCTTTCAAATACTGTTTGGTTTTGCCTTTCAGGCAGCTCAAGTCAACTAGTCTCATTACAGATCCCAATCAGGGTGAGGGAGTGTGGCTGGCTCTCAGCTGGAAAAGGCCCTTTAAGGTCTGGCACATCAGATTCTAGAGCCCCTCAGTTGTGGGTCATTTCGATCCATGCCTGGTAAAAGGCAGTCTTTGCCTAGTAAGTGTCCTTGGGGACCTAGATGAAGAATGGATTAAGAATAACATCTAGCCAGGCATGGTGGCACACGCCTTTAATCCTAGCACGTGGGAGGCAGAGGCAGGCAGATCTCTGTGAGTTCAAGGCCAGCCTGGTCTACATAGTGAATTCCAGCTTGAGCTACAGGGAGACCCTATCTCAAAAAGACAAAAAATTTTTTATCTGCATTGATTATTTGTCTGGTGACCCTGCAGAGACCACCAGCAGAATGTAAAGGAAAAATGCCAAGACTTAGCAGGTTCAGTCCCAGTTCAGACTGCCCACAGAGACCAGGAAGCCTATGGAGGCCCAGAGTCTTTCCTTGGCAGCTCAGAGGAGACCCGAACCTCACATTCTAAACTGGATTTTCCTTTTAAAAGGGAGAAGATGCCAACCTGGTAGGTTTTAGTAACATCAGCCTGTGTGGCAAGGATGTTTCTGTACATTTCTCTCGGCCTTGGTTCCTCGGTGCTTTCCTGTACTGCATGTGATCCTGTCCTCCTCTCTGCCCAGGCCTCATCAGTCACTGTGGACATGATGACGGCATCACAGCTGAATGAGTTAATCATTGTAAGCAGAGGTCCGGGTGAGTGTCTCTGGGCTTCATTTCAATATGTTAGACACTGCTGCTGGCCAAGGATTGAGGCTAATCGGGCCAGACTTTTCCTTGCAGTGCTGAGCTCCCTCACGGAGGCAGAATCCACATAATTTTGCTCACTTAAAAGGTAGAGGATCATCCCATAGCCCTTTGTGGACAGGAGCCAAGGGCGGTTGGAAGCCCTTTCTGGGAGGCAGACAATGCCCCTGCCCCTGCTTGAGGTTTTTTATTGATTTCTATTTTTAATTTTTTAAATTTATTTTTATTTTATGTGTGTGAATGTTGTACTTGCACATATATATGTGTGCAATGCCCACAGAGGCCAGAAAAGGGGACAGTTGTTAGCCGCCATGTAGATGCTGGGAACCAAACCCAGGTTCTCTGCAAGAGCAGCCAGTGCGTTTTACCGCTGAGCCATCTCTCCAGCCCCCTAACTGGGTTGTTCTAATTAAAGGGTTTATAGGACTTGAGGGTGACAACACTTTGGTCCAAGATTTTATGGGAAAAGAAAAACTAATAGCCCATGTTATCCACAAAATCGTGGAGACGGGGAAAGTTGGAGCTGGTCTTTCCAAGGTCACTGAAAGCCAAAGTGTAAGTTTAACTATTCTGTTATGAGTCCTGAGTTGTTCAACTGCAGACTAGACCCCAAGGCCTGTGATGCCTTTAAGATTGACTAGCCAGTATTACTTTTTACCAGGAATTCTTAGATTTCTGCTTATAAATTTCTGCTCAGCTAGACTTGGAAACCTTTAAATCAATGAATTATGTTAAACAACAGAAACACTGTAATTGGGCAAAAAGAAAAGAAAATATATCTTGGGGAAATTTTCTCCTTAATTCTCCTGATCCTTCTATACCCAACCTACTCCTGCATAGCCAGGAGGGGCTCTGGGGCAGAGTTTCTGTGTCAGAACCAACTTTTCACAGGTGCCTATGGTGAATTTGTTTGACAATTAACAACCAAACCTGGGGAATCCTCTCTAGCTTGTTTGTGTGAAAAAAAAATTCAGATTTTATTTTTCTTTTTAAAATTGTTGTTAGCAAGCTAAATATAGTTTTAAAAATTACACTTATTTATTGTGGTGTGTGTGTGTGTGTATACGTGTGTGTATACATGCCATGGTGTCCATGAGAGGTCAAAGTACAACTTTCAGGAGTCAGTTGTTTTCTTCTACCATGGGAGTCCTAGGTATTATACTCAGGTCTTCAGGGTTGGTGGCAGGCAGTACCATTACCCACTGAGCCATCTCAAAACTAAGAAATTAATATTTCAAATAATATACCCATATACTTTAGTTATACCTAGAAAATCTGTAGAAATAATTAGAAATAGTGGTCCATCTTGGGACAGAATCAGAATGTCATTATACATCATTTTTACTTTATGAGTGCTTGTAGCCTTTGGGGGGGGTGTTTTTAAGCCAGGGTCTCCTTTTAGTCCCAGCTGGCCTGGAACTTGCTATGTAGACCAGGCTAGCCTTGAACGTGTGTGCAGCCATATCTGGCTGCTTGTAGTTTTTTCAAAGAATGAGTTAAAAATAAAATAGTCCTCTGAGTTTCTTATAACCAAGAGTACTGGGACTCTGGTTTTTAGACTTTCTTCACATCATGGCCTGGAAATGGCAATCTGTGCATCTGCTTCAACTCAAGAAATCCAGACCAGCTCCTGCCCCAAAGCTGTTGACACACTGGCCTCTCCTGGCCACACGAGAGAAAGAATGGGAAGAAGCAACTGAACACATTGGTGAAGCACAAAATGAAATGGGAAAACTTAATGAACAAGCCAGGGAGGAAAATTTGAAAGTAGAACCAAAATATAACAAATTCTGCCAGCTATTTTTTTCATATGAGGTTAGAACTAGTCACCCAAATCGCAAATGTTTGGGTAACAACATTTGTCAACCATTCACAAGTGCCTGTGTTGCTTGGGGAAGAGGGGGAGGAGGTGCTGCATAATTTGACCAAAGTTGATGTGACAGAATTTGAAGAAATAAAATCAGATTACAGAATAGATTTTTAGTTTGATGAAAATTCTTACTGTGAAAGTAAAATTCCTTTTTTTTTAGTGTATGAGTGTACTGTCTGCATGTAGGTTTGTGCACCTGTGTCGTGCAATGCTGCGGAGGTCAGAAGAGGGTCTCGGATTCCCCTGGAACTGGAGTTCTCCTGGAATTGGAGTTACAGACGGTTCTCAGCCGCCATGTGGGTGCTGGGGATCTAACCCTTGTCCTCTGCAAGAGCAGTCGGTGCTCTTAACCGCTAGGCTATCTCTCCAGCCCCGAAAGTAAAATTCTTTCCAAAGAATTTCATTGGAATGAGAATGGTGATCCATCTTCAAAGTCCACTGAAATCAAAGGGAAATCTGGAAAGGATCTGGCAAAATGCTCAAGTCAAACAGAGTAAAGCCAGCGGGAAGCGGCTCTGCATGAGAGCCGCATGAGCCAGAGCTTCTTCGCGCTTTACTGCCCATTCTGATGCAGGTGCAGATGAATTAGGGGAGGCCAAATCCTTGCAGTACTACTTGGTTCCTGATTGGGTAATGAAGAGGATGGGGAAGGTGATAATGACAATGATGAAGATGATGATAATGAAGAAGAAGAAGAAGAAGAAGAAGAAGAAGGAGGAGGAGGAGGAGGAGGAGGAGGAGGAGGAGGAGGAGGAGGAGGAGAGGAGGAAGAAGAGTTATAAGATATTGATGAAGGTGATGAGGATGAAAATGAAGATGATGGTGAAGAGGAGGGAGAGGAGGATGCAGAAGACAGTGATGAGTGCAGAAGGACACTGATGGAGTACATCCTTTTTTTGAATTTTTTAAAATTTTTATTTGTTTTTGTATGTGTATGAATGTACTGTCCGCATGTAGGTCTGTGCACCCGTGTCATGCAATGCCACGGAGGTCAGAAGACGGTGTCAGATTCCCCTGGAACTGAAGTTCTCCTGAAATTGGAGTTTCAGTTCTTGGCCGCTATGTGGGTGCTGGGGATCGAATCTGGGTCCTCTGTAAGAGCGGTCGGTGCTCTTAACCGCTAGGCCATCTCTCCAGCCCTGAGTCCATCCTTCTTTAAAGGATGTTTCTTTTTCTTTTTAAATTTTCTCCAGTCCTAGGAGCAAGCTGCAGTCTTTCCCCTCACCGTTCCTGTGCTCAGTTGCCCTGTTTTTTAGGTCTTTTCTCTAAAACAGCATGGTTCTCAAAAGAGTTTGGAGGAAATAGACTTCAGCCAAGTATGATGGGAAAAAAATGTTCACATTTCTGTTCTAATTCATTTTGATTCCTTCTTGTCTCAAAAACTGTGCTTGAAAAACTTCCTGTTCCCCTGGCTCTACTGGAAACTGGGGTGCCAGGCACCTATATATTAGTGCATAGAATTCTAGCTTTCCCCCTCCCTTCTCTGCATAGGGAGCTCAGAGATTATAGCCTTTCTATGTGACTATGAACAGTTAGCATTTACCAACATGTGTCTGTCTACTCTCTCTTGTTTAATAAAAAGAAGTTTAAAAAATGGACATAGAAGGTTAGCAAAGGGTGGGTTTGAGATATTTGGGTGTTAAGTGGGCATTTTAACATGGCTTCTCCTTTGGTGTGTTAATTGAGATGTTTTGCAGACATATTAGTATTTTAAGAAGAGAATTTTAAAATAAAATTCTCTCCTAATGCTTATAAAACAAAAGAAGAAGCCGGGTGTGGTAGTACACACCTTTAATCCTAGCACTCAGGAGACAGAGGCACATGGATCTTTGTGAGTTCAAGGCCAGCCTGGTCTACAGAGTGAGTTCCAGGACAGCTGGGACTACAGGGAGACCCTGTCTTGAAAAGACCAAAAAAAAAAAAAAAAGGAAATGAAATGAAGAAAATATTGAGTATGGATAAAAGAGTATTAGTAAATGTAAGTAAGGTATGAAGATTTGTAAGACTCCTGCCCCTCAGATAAAGAAATGACCATGGAGAGGTTGCCTTTGCAGTCCCCATGAACCCCCACGATGCCATGGAGAGGTTGCCTTTGCAGTCCCCATGAACCCCCACGATGCCATGGAGAGGTTGCCTTTGCAGTCCCCATGAACCCCCACGATGCCATGGAGAGGTTGCCTTTGCAGTCCCCATGAATCCCCATAATGCCATGGTGAGGTTGCCTTTGCAGTTCCCATGAACCCCCACAATGCCATCCCTCCTCTCATTTCCTTCAGTAGTAACAATTTCCCTGAATTCTGTGCTTGTCATTTTCCTGCTCTTCTTTTAGTTTTACTATGTGTTTGCAATATGAACGAGTGTTTTGTTTTACATTTCACACTTTAAGTTCATAAAGGGACTTTTGGAGATTATGTTGCTGCATGTAGCTCATTCATTTGCAATCAGTAAAGCCCATTCACTTCCTTCTGTTTAAGATTTATTCTTTTTTTAAATTTTTTTAAAATTTTATTTATTTTTTTATGTGTATGAATGTACTGTCTGCATGTTGGTCTGTGCACCCGTGTCGTGCAATGCCGAGGAGGTCAGAAGAGGGCATCGGATTCCCCTGGAACTGGAGTTCTCCTGGAATTGGAGTTACAGACGGTTCTCAGCCGCCATGTGGGTGCTGGGGATCGAACCTGGGTCCTCTGCAAGAGCAGTTGGCACTCTTAACCGCTAGGCCATCTCTCCAGCCCCAAGATTTATTCTTATACTTACCTGGCAGGGGAGATACCGTGATCACGAAGGTGGTTTTCCCAGGGCGAGGCTCATCCATTGCACTCCAGGTGTGCTGACCCCTGCGATTTCCCCAAATGTGGGAAACTCGACTGCATAATTTGTGGTAGTGGGGAACTGCGTTCGCGCTCTCCCCTGTAAAAAAAATTATTCTTATTTTATTTATTTATTATTTGTGTGTGTGTGTGTGTGTGTGTGTGTGTGTACATGCCATGTGTATGGAGTTACAGGTGGTGCGTGAGATGCACAACATGGGTTCTGGGACCCAAAGGCTGGTCCTCTAGAAGAGCAGCAGGCACTCAACCTCTGGGCCATTTCTCCAGCCGCAAGTTCATTCATCTGCAATGCTGCACAGGATTTCACTGTATGAACCCAGAGTAATTTTATTTTTTAAAAGATTTATTGAATTTTTTGTGCATTTCATGCAATATAGTTTATCATATTTAGATCCTCTCTTCTATCTGCACTGTCCATATCCCCCCACCAGTTTTCATGCATTCTGTCATATATGTTAAGGCCTATTGAGTGAAGTTTGTGTTCCCAAATGACCCTTGGTGTGAGTCTATCCCCTGGAGCCTGGTAAATCTATCTAGTATCACTCCCTTGAAGAAGACCGACTCTCCCTCACCCAGAAGTGATCAATCACCAGTAGTTCTCAGCTCAGGTTGGGGCTTCTTAGCCATTTCCCCACTTCTATGCTGGGTTCTTGTCTGGTTGGAGTTTCCACAGGTCTTGTTCGTGCCGTCACCACTGCCGTAAGTTCATATTAGTAACTTCCTGGACACCTAGAAAACTGTTCCCTTGTGGGTATCTACCACCCATGCCTCCTACAGTCTTTCCAGCCTTCTTCTGCAGTGGTTCCTGAGCCCTGGGTGGCAGAGATTTAATATAGGAGTCCTACCCATGGACAAACACCCCACAGTCTCTTATTCTCTGTATCTCCACATTTTGGTCAGTTGTGGCTTTCTGTTGCATAAGGACGCTTCACTGGTGAGAGTTGAGAGATGCATTAGTATTCTCTCTACTCCTGTTCTGCTGTTTCATAAGGGTTAGGTTTAGGGGTTGGATTGTAGATGTGTCACATAGGGCTGGACACCTCACAGACCCTTATTCTCTGCATTTGACCAGTTGTGAAATGCTGTAATAGTCTCCATTTGTGGCAAAAAGAAACTTCTTTGATGAGTGGTAAGAGGTATACCTGTCTGTAAATATAAGGATACATATTGGGGCTGGAGAGATGACCTAGCGGTTAAGAGCACTGATCTCTCTTACAGAGGACCTGGGTTCGATCCCCAGCACCCACATGGCGGCCGAGAACCGTCTGAAGCTCCAATTCCAGGAGAACTCCAGTTCCAGGGGAATCCGAGACCCTCTTCTGACCTCCGCGGTGTTGCACGACACGGGTGCACAGACTTGCATGCAGACAGTACATTCATACACATACAGAAATAAATAAAATTAATTTTAAAAAGGATACATATTTAGCATAGAGTAATAAATTACATTTGTCTAGATGTAGGCTTTTATTCTAAGATCTATGACCTCTCCAGCCATGTGCATTGGCTATGTTTACATTACCACATGAATTCTTTTCCATTAAGCAAGCCAGTAAGATACAAGTGCCACTACTGCACCAATAGTGATAGTTTGTCGCACTGGTAATTGTCCTGCTTATTAAGCTTTACAGCTAGGGTGGACCATTGATTGCTTTTCTCCCTTAGCAGCTTGCACAGTTCCCTCTGATCCTCTGAGTGCTGGTCTTCAGGGAGGGAGCATCCAGGTCAGTTCCAGCCCCATTGTTCCAAGTCCTGTTTTGGAAGTATGTCCTGTCTTCAGCAACACAGTCTTACCTTTATATTCTGGGAGGCAATCAAGGGCTGTGGGGATAGCATGTGTTATTTGGGGATTCTCTTGGACCACTCTGACCGACAGTAGTAGCTCAGTCCACAAGCTGGATGTCTCAGTCCCCATCTGGCACTGAAGATTTGGAGGATTCTTAGAGAGACATGAGTCTTCAGTCCATATTAGAAGGTTGAAAAGCTGTGTCTCATGTCTTTGAAGGATGGCAAAAGCAGTGGCAGCCACAGGGTAGCTGCACTTGCCAGTAAGAATTGAAGATAGGGGACACAGCCTTGCTGTGGGGCAAGGGACTCAACCCCCAGCTCTGGGAGCAGAGAGAAGAACTGTGCACATGGATAGAGAGGCTGCTGGTACTGTAGTAGAGACTATAAGCTGCTGATTCTCTGGGATGATCCAGCAGGCACAATGCTAGTGATTCTAGACTGCCCAGCCAACACCGAGGAAGAAACCAACAGGAAGCAGAGTGAGTGACCAACCAGTCCTCCATATTAACATCTGAGATTAGCACCAGAATCCAAACAAACAAACAACAAAAAACAAATCCACATGCCAAAGACACAATGGAAAAGCAACAATATGGGAAAAGCTCATAATTCCCCACCAAACTCTATCAGTTCTGTAGACTGATCCTGAGAGTGAGATCTCCCTGGAAGGAAACCAAGACAATGAATTACCTTAGAAGAACAATTGTAGACATATTCAAAGAAATCAAAGAATATAAAGTATAAATCAGAGAACTAAGGGGAGAGAATAAAATGGATGAAGGAACTAGAAGGAAAGAATGGTAAACTCCAGAAAGAAGTAGAAGAAAAGAATGACAAACTCTGAAAGGAACTAGAGGAAGAGAAATACAAACTCCAGAAGGAAGTGGAAACACTGAAAAGATCTCAGGCTGAAAGGCAAAAAGAAACTGACCAGTGTAGCAAGGAGCTACAAAAAGAGAATGAAAAGCTCCAAAAGGAAGTGGAAATACTGAAGAAATCACAGGATAAAATGAAAACATTCATCCAATCAGCAGGAAAGGATGGGAAAAAGCCCACAGAAGCAGAATGGATAAAGCAGAAAAAAGAATATCAGACCAACAGAATAACATGGTACAACTAGAACCTCAAGTAAAGATTATGAAAAAAAAAAAAAAAACACAGGAGTGGAACAACCAGGAAATGTGGGATACTATGAAAAGACCAAACCTCCACATCATAGGGATAGAGGAAGGAGAAGAATCCCAAGACAACAGTATTGATCAGATCTTCAACAGAATAACAGAAGAAAATTTCCCCAAACTGAAAAAAGACAGACCCATACGAATACAAGAATCACATAGAACACCAAATTGACAAGACTAGAAAAGAAATTCCCCAAGCCTATCATAGTTAAAACGCTAGATGCTCAAAACAAAGACAAAATACTGAAAGCCACAAGAGAAAAACAAGTTACAGATAAGGGGAAACCCATCAGAATTATAGCCGACTTCTCAGTACAAACGATGAAAGACAGAAGACTGTGGACCAAAGTTTTCCCCTACTAAATGACTTCAGATGCCAACCCAAATTGCTATACCCAGCAAAAATGTCAATTATAGTTGAAGGAGAAAGAAACATCTTTCATGACATAAACAAAATGAAACAATACATGTCAAAAAACCTAACACTTCAGAAAATACCCGAAGCAATTCAAACAGAGGAATGAAGCAACTATCCCCAAGCAGCTAAAGAGAGATATTAACAAAAGCATAACAGAGTAAATAAAAACCTAGACCAAGAATACAAACAAAATAAGATGAAAGGAAGCAACACATATCTCTCAATAATAGCCTTAAATATTAATGGTCTAAACTCTCCAAACAAAAGACATAGACTGGGAGAATGGATTAAGAAACAGAATCCATCTATATGCTGTCTATAAGAAACCCATCACACCCTTAAGAATAGATACCACCTTACAGTAAAAGGATGAAAAAAATATTCCAAGCAAATGCTACCAAAAATCAAGCAGGAGTGGCTATTCTAATATCAGACAAAATAGACCTCTGAGTAAAATTAATCAGAAAAGAAAAAGAGGACCATTATATCCTTATCAAAGGAACAATTAACCAGGAAGATTTCACAATCTTAAATGTTTATGCACCAAACTCTGGTGCACCAAACTTTATAAACACAATTCTGCAGGACCTCAAGACACAGATTAATCCCAGCACACTAATAGTGGAGGATTTCAATATCCCAATGAGTACCTTGGATAGATCAACTGGACAAAAAATAACAGAAAGACATGGGAATTCAACAATACAATACACCAAATGGCCTCACAGACATCTACAGAATATTTTACTCAAACACCAGAGGTATATTTTCTACTCAGTGCCTCAGGGAACATTCTCCAAAATCAACCACATACTGGGACACAGAAGAAATCTCAACAAATACAAAAGGATTGACATTATTTCATGCATTCTATCAGACCACAGTGCAATAGAGCTCAATATGAATACTAGAATAACCCCTATTAGGTACAAGAACACATGGAGACTAACAACAGAATCCTGAATAATGAGTGGGTCAGGGAAGAAATAAAGAATGAAATAAAAGCATTCATGGAACTAAATGAAAAAGACAATACAACACACCAGAACCTGTGGTATACATTAAAAGCAGCCTTTTTTTTTTTGCGGTTCTCAGCCTCAGCCTTTAATGGCTGCGCTATTGGGGCTGGAGAGATGGCCTAGTGGTTAAGAGTGCCAACCGCTCTTACAGAGGACCTGGGTTCGATCCCCAGCACCCACATGGTGGCTGAGAACCGTCTGAAACTCCAATTCCAGGAGTACTCCAGTTCCAGGGGAATCCGACACCCTATTCTGACGTCCGCGGCTTTGCACGACACGGGTGCACAGACCTGCATGCAGACAGTACATTCATACACATACAGAAATAAATAAAAAATTAAAAAAAAAAAAGCAGCCTTAAGAGGGAAATTTATAGCCCTAACTGCCCATATTAAAAAAAAAGGGAGGGGGGACAAATAAACAACCTAACAATGCAGCTAAAAGCACTTGAGAGACAACAAATGGACTGTAAGCCCAACAGACAGGAAGAAATAATAAAAATCAGAGGAGTAATCAATGAAATAGAAACAAAACAATACTGAAAAAAAAAATCAATGACTCCAAAAGCTGGTTCATGGAAAAGATAAACAAGATAGACAGACCTCTAGCCCAGTTAACCCAAAGAAAGAGCAACTCCAAATCAATAGCATTCATGATGAAAGGGGAAACAGCACAAAAGACAAAGCAAAGATCCAGACAATCGTATGAGAACACTTCAAAAACCTATACTCCACTAAATTTGAAAACCTAAGAGTAATGGATGAATATCTGAAATCCTGGGAGCCAACAAGGCTTAACCAAGAAGAGATTGACAGTTTAAACAGACCCATAATATTTGAGGAAATTGAAGCTGTAATAAAAACTCTCCCAGGGGGAGGCCCAGGCCCAGATGGTTCACAGCAGAATTCTATAAAACATTTAAAGAGGTCTTACAACCATTACTACTCAAACTGTTGAGAAGGATACAGAGGGAACTCTCCCAAATTCCTTCTATGAAGCCAGCATCAGTCTAATACCCAAACCAGGCAAAGACACAACCAAAAAAGAAAACTATATACCCATCTCATTAATGAACACAGATACAAAAATTCTCAACAAAATTTTACTTGCAAATCACATAAAAAAGATCACCTATCATGATCAAGTTAAATTCATACCAGAGATGCAGGGATGGTTCAACATACGGAAATCAATAAATATCATAAAACACATAAATGGACTGAAAGACAAAAACCACACAATCATGATCATCTCAATTGATACAGAAAAAGTTTTNTTTATTCTATTTATTTATTTATTTATTTATTTATTTATTTATTTATTTATTTTGGTATTTTTGAAACAGAGTCTTCCTTTAGTCCCAGATGGCCTGGAGCTCTCTATGTAGACCAGTCTGGCCTTGAACTCACAGAGATCCACCTGCCTCTGCCTCCTGAGTGCTAGGATTAAAGGTGAGCACGTCCGGCAGTTTTATTCTTATACAAGTGCTGATCCAGTTTTGCCAGCACCATTTTTTTTGTACATTTAGTTTTGTAACAAAGCAACTTGTACACTTTTAAGTTTAAAATTGAGCATCATCTTTCCTTTCCAGTGAAAACAAAAACATATTTTAAAAAACAATAGAGAATGTGGAGAACGTCCATTCCAAAGAAAACCCCACAGGTTCTGCTCATTCTCCCATTGAGTGGCAGGGCTCACTCAGATCGCCATTAGGAGCGAAGTTTATCTGAAAAGTGTCATGCACTGACACCATTTTTTTTTTTTTTTTTGGTCTTTTTGAGACAGGGTCTCCCTGTAGCCCCAGCTGTCCTGGAACTCGGTCTGTAGACCAGGCTGCAGTGACACCTTTAACTGCAATGATTTCCATTAAGCATCACAACATGCTAAGAAGAAGTCATGTTGTCACAATGCCCACTTAACCCACCCTTTGCTGACCCTCTATACCCATTTTTTTACCTTTTTTCTTTTTATTGAACAAGAGAATAGACAGATACAAATGCTAACTGTCCATCTTCATATAGAGACACAGTGTAATCTCTAAGCCCGATACACAGAGAAAGGAGGAAAAAGGCTAGATTCTCTGCACTACCACACAGGGCCCAGCACCCCAGCCTCCAACAGAGCCAAGGGAGCAGAAGGTTTTTCTTTTTTCCTACAGAGCATGGTAGTGGTATTGTTGATTCCACAGTTTTTGAGGCAAGAGGGCTCAAAATGAATTTAGAACAGAAGAGTGGTGATTCTTTTCCCATTGTACACTGCTCAGTTATTTCCCCCAAATGTGTAGAGAACCATAGTGTTGAGAAAAGACTTCAAAAACAGGGTGACTGAGCATAAGAGGGATGGGGTGGGTGGGGAGAGGGGAAGACTACAAGTTGCTCCCAGGGACTGGAGAAAATTAAAAAAAAATAAAAAAGGAAGGTTGGAATCCATCAGTGTTCTTTCTATTAGTCATCCCCCTCTCCTTCCTCTCCATCACCATCATCATCTTCACCTTCATCCTCATTCCCTTCTTCATCAATGTCTTCCAACCCATCATCATCATCTTCCTCTTCCCCTTCTTCATCATCCAGATCAGGAACCAAGTAGAACTGCAAAGGATCTGGCCAAATATCATCTTTGATGACCTCTCGTAATTCATCTGCACCTGCATCAGAGTGGTCAGTAAACCAGGTGAAGAGACTCCGGTTCTTCATACTGCCTCTTCCTGCTGGTCTTATTCTATGTTTGACTTGAGCATTTTGTCAAATCCTTTAGATTTCCATTTGATTTCAGTGGACTTTGAAGATGGATTACCACTGTCATTCAGATGAAATTCTTCAGAGACCACTTTTCTTTTCCTTTCCTTTCCTTTCCTTTCCTTTCCTTTCCTTTCCTTTCCTTTCCTTTCCTTTCCTTTTTCCTTTCCTTTCCTTTTTCCTTTTTCCTTTCCTTTTTCCTTTTTCCTTTCCTTTCCTTTTTCCTTTCCTTTCCTTTTTCCTTTCCTTTCCTTTTTCCTTTCCTTTCCTTTTTCCTTTCCTTTCCNCAGGCTGGCCTTGAACTCACAAAGATCTGCCTGCCTCTGCCTCCCAAGTGCTAGGATTAAAGGCATGTGCTACCACGCCCTGCTCTATGCTGGGTTTTTATCTGACTGAGTTGACATGGGTCTTGTGCATGCTGTCACTATTGCTGCAAGTTCATATGAGCAAGTTCCCAGTGGCCTGAAAGCCTCTCTTTCCTTATGTTCATGTACCAACCCTGATTCTTAACAATCTTTCTGACCCTTCTTCAACAATGGTTCCTTAAAAGGAATCCTAAGCCAACATAAGTTAATAACATTGACATTACCTTAATATAATGAAACATCTGAATTAAAAAGTCATTCTTGGAATCTTCAAGAATAAGCGTGCAACCCATGTTAGAAGTAGTGTTGTGAAGGTCAAAAATTATATCATAGGAATCTTCACTATTTTTTGGACCAAATAAATGGTTTATTTCTTGAGCCCTTCTCACTTCATATGGCAAATCCTCTGATATCTTTTTGCTGTTTTTAGCAGAAAGAAAAAGATTAACAATATCAATGGCTAAGATAACACAAATACACAATAGGAACACAGTGTGCAAAGAACCAGTTATCGAACCTTACATATCTATTTTTTAATATAAGGCCTCACTACATATCACTGGCTGGCCTGGAACTATGCAGACCAGGCTGGCCTTGAACTCACAGTGATAGTGCCTTTTCATCCTGAGTGCTGGGATTAAAGACATGCATCACTATGTCTGGCCTCAAACCTTAAATATTCAAAATCTGTGAGGGACATGAAAACTTATCTGAAACCATTATAAATGAAAAATTACACAGTTTTCCAGTTAATTCCATAATAAAGTTTTATTGGCATGCTTAAAAAATAATAGGTTTATTTATGTGGCTGGTCACAAGTAGAACAAGTCAACTAGAACTTATCACATGACTTCAACCTTGAATGAAAGTTATCCTTTAATTTGATAAGCACTTTCTTGGTAGTTATGGTACACTGGTTATTCATTATGGGTGAGGCTGTGAAACCCAGCTGTTCCCCTCACTATAGTTCTAATGTAAAGAAATAGTCAAATTTAGGTGCCCACACCTTTATTTAGGTATTTTAAGTTGAAGACTAGGAACTACTAGTGGTCCAGTCCCCCCTGTAAATTCCAGGATGCCAAACTTTACAGGCCTGTGGACCCCGTTTCAGAGTCCCCCCACATTGTTGAGTGGGCCTGTGGACTCTGACAGGCACCCCAACATTAAGGCAGATATGTCCTAATTTTCAGAAGGTGATTCTGAGGCTAAAAACTTAACTTCCTTCCTACAGATTTTCTCTTTTCTCTCTTCTCTTCTCTTCTCTTCTCTTCTCTTCTCTTCTCTTCTCTTCTCTTCTCTTCTCTTCTCTTCTCTTCTCTTCTCTTCTCTTCTCTTCTCTTCTCTTCTCTTCTCTTCTCCCC
>VZQC01006198.1:6743-17040 GCA_009823505.1 Rhizomys pruinosus | reverse complement strand
AGAGAGAGCTGTGTGTATCTGTCAGAGAGAGAGTGCAGTGCCCAATGGCAGCCAGAAGATGGCAGCAGATTTCCTGGAGTTACAGGCAGTTGTGAGTGCCTGACATGGGCAACATGATCTGTGACATCATTTAGCTTTTTTCTCTTCTTTGAGTAATTTTCATCTACAGACAATATTTCTTCCGTACCTCATCCTCATATGGGGAAGAATCTATATGCTAAGCAAAGTTTATACTTGCAATGATTCTACTTTAAGAATGGATAACGGGCTGGAGAGATAGCCTAGAGGTTAAGAGCACCGACTGCTCTTGCAGAGGACCCAGGTTCGATCCCCAGCACCCACATGGCGGCTGCGAACTGTCTGTAACTCCAATTCCAGGAGAACTCAAGTTCCAGGGGAATCCGACATCCTCTTCTGACCTCTGTGACATTGCACAAGATGGGTGCACAAACCTACATGCAGACAGTACATTCATACGCATACAAAAAAATTAAATTAAAAAAAAAAAGAATGGATAACTCGGGGCTGGAGAGATGGCTCAGTGGTTAAGAGTGACAACTGCTCTTGCAGAGGACCCGGGTTCGAGTCCCAGCACCCACATGGCGGCTAAGAACCGTCTTTAACTCCAGTTCCATGGGAATCTGACGCCCTCTTCTGACCTCTGTGGCATTGCATGACATGACACGGGTATGCCAACCTACATGCAGACAGTACACTCATACACATAAAATAATAAATTAAAAAAATTTTAAAAAAGAATGGATAACTCAAGGTGGAGGGGGGAGGCCTAGTTGGAAGATGTAGGTTACTGGGGAAAGACTGTGAAGGGATAATGAGCCTAGTATTCTCTCTCTCTCTCTCTCTCTCTCTCTCTCTCTCTGTCTCTCCCTCTCTCCCTCTCTCCCCTCTCTCCTTCTCCATCTACCTCTATTCTCTCACCTCCCCAGATACCCATCAGCTAAGCAGTTCTACTCTGCCACATACCCCCACCATATTGGTTGGTCTGGTCATCATGGTGCAGGAACAACAGGAAGCTCCAACCTCTGAAAGACATTAGCCTATGGCTTGTTGTTAAATCCCCTTTTAGAAATGAAGAAATTTTAGCATAGAAATAATGGGTGACTTGTCTCAGATAGCCCCACAAATAGATGGCATGTTTCCTCTGAACCACGAACACCACACATGTGCACACGGTCACTCTTGCTGGCTGCTATTAACCCTCCACATCTCAGCCTAAGGATCTATTTCATCAGCATGGCAGTGTGGACTATGTTGGCGATTTTTGGCCGTTTAAGTAAGAACATTCAGCTTAAAGGAGAAAAGAAGGAGAAAGGTGCTTTAGGTAAGAACATGCAAAGGAAAAAAGGAGAAGAGAGGAGAATGGAGTGAAAATGGGGAGACCCTCTCAGGGTGAGGTACAGCCTCACACAGCACAATGCCATGACCATGCACCACCATCTGACAACAAACGGCATCTTGTATGGAACAGTAAGCCTCCAGCCTGGGTGAAGACTTGGGGGGGGGCTGGAGCACAGATAGGGGCTGCAGGTCTGAGGACAAAGGCACTGAATTATCTTTCATGATTTACCATTTACTTTTCATATTTTATAATATTTGTCAGTACTTCACTTTATCAAAAAATTAAAAATAAAATAAAATACAACATACAACCCAGGGTTATTAACAATGAACAAATAAATTTCCGCATTGCTTATACCTACTGAAATGAGTAGACTAAAAACTAAAAAGCCAGACAACAATTCTGGGTTAGTCACAGTAATCTGTACCTTGTTTCCCTGCTACATGTGAGGCACATGGCATATGCCAATTAAATATCTGTTCACCATATAACAGGAATGGAAGGTAAATCGGTATTCTGACAGAAGATAATAAAATCTAATACAAGCCATAGACACCCACTGCTGTCTCAGACTGAACGGAGTGCTTTCTTCTACCTAATAGCAGCATTTTTATTCTTTTTTATTTATTTTCATATGTGTATGAATGTATTGTCTGCATGTAGGTTGGTGCACCCGTGTCGTGCAATGCCACGGAGGTCAGAAGAGGGTGTCGGATTCCCCTGGAACTGGAGTTAAAGACGGTTTTCAGCCGCCATGTGGGTGCTTGGGCTCGAACCCGGGTCCTCTGCAAGAGCAGTCAGAGCTCTTAACTGCTAGGCTATCTCTCCAGCCCCAATAGCAGCATTTTTAAAGCTGGTAATCTTTCACCTAAACCTTAAAGATGGAAGAGGCGGTCCGGTGAGATGGCTCAGGAAAGAAAGGTACCTGTGGCCAAGGCTGACAACCTCAGTTCAATGTCTGGGTCTCACATGGAGACCCAAGGAGAGAACTGACTGCTACAAGTTGTCCTCGGACCTCCACGCTATGGTACATAGGTGCCCTCACACATACGTGGGCATTCACATGCACACACAAGAATAAATAAATAAATAAATAAATAAATAAATAAATAAATAAATAAATAAATAAAGTTCGGGGGTGGGGTTCTGCTCATTCTCTACTGAAGAGAATCAGCTCCAAAAGCTAAACCAGATCTGAGTCAACAAGAACGAGGAGCCTGCGCACAATGATGGCATTTTCACAGTTACTTCTGCTGCTATTTGTGCCTGAATTTATCGTGGTTTGGAAAAAGTAAATTGGAGAGGCTAACACAGCCCTCATTCCTAGTGCCGAGCAGCCGTGCATCCCTAGTCGGACTGGATATTTAGTGCCACTGTGCTGAGAAGGCTGAGGAGAGAGCCCAGGGAGGGATTACTGCTCGATGCTGCCCTTAAATCATGGCAGCACTCCACAGGACTCCACATCTCACAAATAAGGCCGGGCTGGAGAGGTGTCACCACTGCACAAAAGGCAGGGACACCCTGCATGCCTTTGGCCAGGCTGCTCCTCCGTCCTGGCACTCACAAAGCCTGGAAAGGCTGTGCGCTTGCCCTGGCGGCTCCTCAGCCCGAGGTATCCAATGATTTCACCAGGAGCAGCTCACTGACCTTTAATTCCAAAGTCACATTTCACTCGTCACTTAGCCAGGCCAGCTGTAACCCTTGGTGCGTGGCCTTCCTAGAATCATATCCAGATGTCTAGTGGATCTCCCCAAAACCTCTGGACATCCCTACTTTCCCATCCTAACCAAGAATTTTCCTCAGAATATGAAAGTCAGAGGTGATAAAAATGACTTACAGAAAAAAAACTTCTTTTTTGAAAGTCTCTTGTTTTGTCGGCCTCAAACTCCATATCTAGCTGAGGATGACCTTGAATTTATGATGACCTAAACTCGTGATCCTCCCAAGTGCTGGGATTACAGGTGTACCCCACCACACACCATTTATGCAGTATTGAGGATCAAACCCCAGGTCTTCTGCACGCTAGCTAGGCAAGGGCTCTACCAACCAACCGAGCTTTACATCCTGACATGCTTTCTCTTATGAAGCTCACATATACCTATAGAGGGCGCTAGTCACGAGGGTCCAGAGAATGAGAAGCAAAGGCTGGAGTGACAAACAGGGCCCGGTGTCTGCCTTCGGAACCAGCTCTTCATGTTCTAAGACAGTCATCACTGAGATTCCTGAAAACAATGGCAGCTTGTTTAAAATGGAACTGCACCTGCAAGAATCCGTGTCAACAAACAATTGCTTTGTTTTTCATATTAGACATCCAAGCTGAAGCCATGGGACTTCCTGAAGCTAATACTGGAAGGCTTATTCTTAGAAGGGGACAGAATTCTCATTTTAACACAAGGCTCAGAGGGCCCAAGTGATGGTCATCTTCCTTCCTTCTTTTGTGCTCTGGGCGTGCATCTTACTTGGTTTTCAACTGGTTTATTTCCATTGCAACCCTCTGGCTTCCAACGCCCACAGCGCCAAATATGGCGAACACTCTGGCTTCCTCTCCCTCAATGACGAAGGCCAGTCTTTCATGCCTGTTCCACCATTTCAAAGAGTTCTCAGAAGGCTGTACTTCTCTGCTGACAGAGCTGGGATCAAGCCTGATAGAACACGAGTTGCCAAACACGCACTGTCGCTAAATCTTTCGGGTCTTTCATTTTCCTCATCTAATTACGATGTCTGTTTCTAGCTTTCCTGATGCTGTTTGATGCTTGTCTGTTGAACAAATTGGGACACTTTTAAAAGGAGTTATTCTGGTAGCATAAGGTGCTGTGCTGTGATTAAAAGTGTCTTTAAGTGACTCAGCCAAGGTTGTCTCCATGGGCTCCGGAAACAACCATAGCCAAAATACCCTGGTGAGGGCAGAATATGAGAGGCAGATAACACCTATTATTACTCTTTATCTAGGTGCAGCCAGGCACCAGATTAATGGGAGCAAGCAAAGGTCTGGGCCTCTGACACCATGGCTTCTAAGCCAGCAAGTGCTAGTGATAAGCACTCAATAAGGAATTGGGATCTAATTATTTCTAAGAAGTGTCTTTGTTTCCTGTCCTGTAAGCAGAAGGTGACAAAAGGCTAAACACTGTGATTTTTGTGCCATTTAAAAAATGAAAAAGCAGCACAAAATAGAAATAAAGGAGAAAAGATGCAGGAGTGGACTTGAAGTCTGACTCAAAGAGCTGTGTGATCTTGGATAAGTCACTTCACCTCTCTGAGTCTTAAATTCCTAATTAACAAACTGATGTTTTGGGCAAGGTGTTCACTAAATTCCCTTTTGTCTTAGAAAGCCTACATAACTATTCTAGATAAAGATCCAAGTTTGTAAAGGAATTAAACAGATGAAATAGTCTCACGTAAAAGTGCTAAGGAATTTTCTGTTTATTTCTTCAGTCTTTTGAGTTCTTTTTTGTTGTTGTTGTTGTTGTTTTTGGTTTTGGTTTTTTGAGACAGCATCTCCCTGTAGCCCCAGAGGACCCGGAACTCAATAAACAGACCAAGCTGGCCTCGATCTCACAGATTGGGTTGGAATGAAAGCCATAAGCCACCATGCACCAGGTTTGAGAATGCCTCGCCTCCTGGGTTCCTCGCTTAACTAATCTGTCGTCTAGCTGACAATGACCTTGAACTTCTCAAGCTTCAGGTCCTTCTGCCTCCACCCACCCTGGGGCACTCTGGGACTGCTAGTGTGCACCTCCACACTCACTTTATGAAGTGCCAGGGATAGAGTCCAGGGCTTCGTGCATGCTAGGCAAGCATGCAACCAACCAAGCTACACCCCCAGCCCTCAGTGCAGGTCTTTAGAACAGCGCTCACCTTGTAAAAAGTACTCAATAAGGTAAACAACCAGTAAATCCTAATAGCAGCAGTAGTTGAAGAGCTATTGGATTTCTTTGTTTATCCGTGTTTTTGAAAAATAAACAAGCCCAAGTGGGAGATGTTTAACTGAAACTCCTCAAGCCGCCCATCAGGTTGCTCCACCAGCAGGTCTGCGGGGCTGGCTCTGGGCTGTCACTGTTGGCTTCCACCCTGACTGGCTGCCGGGGGAGGGAAAGCAAAGCCCAAAGAGACGAAAGTATCCTCAAAAGCAATGAAAGGGCAGGCAAGGTAATGCTGTACTTGCTGCCGGGCCTGAAGATCTGCGTTCTATCCCTAGGACCCACATGATGGGAGATTCCTTGCCTGGCATGCTGAAGTCTTAGGGCAGATTCTCAGCATTGCAAAAAGTAGTAAAATACGGGGCTAGAGGCATGGCTCAGTGGTTAAGAGCAGTGGTTGCTTTTGCAGAGGACCTGGGTTTGGTTCCCAGCACCCACATGGAGCTGACAAGCAGCCATAAACTCCAGTTCCAGGGGCTCCAACTTCCCCTTCCGGCCTTTTCAGACATGGCATGATGCGAGTGCACCTGCATACAAGCAGGCAAAACACTCATACATATAAAATAAAAATAAATAAATTTTTAAAGTTAAAAAAAACTTAAGCATAACAAATATGTTCCAAGCACTATGAAGCCTCTTCATCCCCACTGAATATTATGAGCTGACATAACAAGGCTAATACTTAAAATAAGTGGGTTGGACTCACATAGCTTCCAACCAAGACTCTGAATACTTAATTTCCCATTTAGTTTGGGCCATGCTACATGGAGAATATTTCAGACTAAGAGCAGGTTAACCCTGTACTTGGTACCATGTGTGGATCCCCAACATGTCTCATAGCCCACACCAACTTCCACCTTTCTGCAAAGATTATGCCACTTATTATTGAGAAGTTTTTGTAAGAATGAGAAAGTCAAGACACTGGCAGTTGGTAAATCTGGTTAAATGAGTATTGCCTGTCTTTTATGGCTCGCCTACCATGTGCCTGGCACTACCCTGGCACTGGAGTTTTAGAGATAAGATCAAATGCTCATAAAACCAAGCCATACCCTGGAGGACTCTCAGACAATGTCACACGGTGCTTAAGAGCACAGGCTCTGGGTTCAGAATGCCCCGGGTCACGGTCACTAGAAGGGAGAACAGCCGGTAATTCATGAAAAAGAACTGTCCCACTTCACAATCTCTACTCTCCGCTTCCAGATAGAGATTATTTACTGAGCCAAAGATGAGATGAAAAGAATGATAAGTCAGAGGGCTGGGACTGTTGCTCAGTGGTAGAGCACTTGCCTAGCATGTACAAACACCTGGGTTCTATGCCCAACAGGAAGAGAGAGAGGGAGAGAGAGAGAGAGAAAGAGAGAGAGAGAGAGGAGGAAGAGGCAGGAGGAGGAGGAGGGAGGAAGGGAGGAAAAGAAAGGGGAAAAGGGGGTGGGAGGGAAGAGAGGAAGGGAAGGAGAAAGCGTAAGTCGAAAATCCTGAAAGCTAGGACACTTCCTCCACTGTGTGTGGCACATGGAACAAGATGGCATAAGCAAGGGTCGAGTCACAGTGCAGCCTCCAGGTGAAGCTACCCTGAACTCCTTACTAAAAGGAAAAGTGACAGCCTGCCCCGCCCTCCCCCTCATTCTCTGCTTGCACAACACCTGCTTATAGGAGACTGAACCAAAAAAGTCTGCCTAGGATGCCAACAAGCTCTGATGGTTTGCTCAAACTGACAAAAGTAATATTACTGAAAACGTATAGTCAAAGAAACACCAAAGTTTGCCCTTGAACATGTTTTCTAGTGCAATCTGTCCTCTTGATGGATACTAGTGCTTCACAGAAATACGACCAAGTATTATGAAGGAATGATTATTCTAAAACTTTCATTGAACAAGCAATTAATTCTAGGAGTTTGATGACTTATATAAAAATGAAATGTTAGTTTTAATCTAGATTCATTCTCAAAATATAAACTAGGGGCTGGAGAGAGGGTTCAGTGGTTAAGAGCACTGGCTGCTCTTGCAGAGGACTGGGGTTCAAGTCCTAACACCCACATGGTGGCTAAAGACTGTCTGTGACTCCAGTTCCAGGGAATCTGACACCCTCTTCTGACTTCCTTGGGCATTGTACAGGTGCACTTAAACATGTAGGCAATATACTCATACACCTAAAATAAAAATAATAAAATATTTTTAAAGATTTTTAAATATAAAGTAATGTTGGAAACATTTGTTGGGTTAATTTTCTTGGTGGGTTTATGGCTTTCATTTTCTAGACACGCAGATATTGAATTAGGATGATTTGGGGCCATTAATTCTCCTCCACTTAGCCAACTTGACACTTAACATTTTTTTCCTAAAAACAAAAAAAGAAATTCATCAATCTTTAATTTTTTTATTTTATGTTATTTAATGGGGCTTCATGTGTACCACAGCACATGTGTGGAAGGCAGAAGTTAACTTGTGGGTATTGATTCTCTCATTCCACCATGTGGGTCCCAAGGATTACAGTCATTCAAGTCATTAGGCTTGGCAGCAAGTGCCTCTACTCACCAAACCATCACCAATCTTTATACAGGAAAACAAAAAAACATTGGGTCTCCTAAAACCCAAGTGTACTCCAACCTACAAACACACACACACACACACACACACACACACACTTCTGAGTCCTCCGGTAAAGTGTGTATTTCCCACCCACCCCCCTTCATCATACTTCCTAATTGCTTTGTGAGTCCTCTAGTAACATGTATGTTTTCCACCCCCACTTCATCATATGTTCTAATTTATTTCCTAACCTGCTTATTCCAAAATGCCTTTAACTCTGATGGTTCTTATAAACACAGCTACCTAATTATCATCAATCTGTTATGCTGTGTTCATCACCTCCCCCCCCGGACATATCTGATCCCATTATGTACCTGACCTTTAATGGCCATCAAATCAAGGCCATCATGGTCAGGCCCTCGTGGGCCTGACACTTGGCCAGGCCACAGACACAAAGGCTCGGGGAATCTCGTGCACCACATCTTCTATACCGTCTTTGTCAATAGAACTTCACAGCTAGGAAACCGCTAGATCTCTGCTGGGCTGGAATGAAAACCGCCTCCCTTTACAGAAAGCAGAAAGAATCACACACGGGCTGACTGGTACTGGTTTTCATATCATTGGTGCCTCTCTACCGGCATGATACATGGTTCTCTTAGATGCTGACGCCGAAAATAACATTTGGTTGAGAAGTGAGAGTGTAGTGGCGGAACCCTCTGGAGCAGGCCAAGCACTCCATGCTGGCAGAGAAGACGCCCTGAGAAGGGAAATTACAATGCAACCTGAGGATAACCGTGTAGTACTGACACCCACTGGGTGTCTGTACTTCAGACAAGGTTAACTGCCCTTCACCGAAGGGCAGATAACCACGCCCTCTCAGAGAAACGCCCTCTGTCAGGAACAAATATTTGGGTTGCTCTAGCTCTGAGAATCCTAATTTGCCGGGGTAGGGGGAGGGCGGAACAAGGGGACGGGGGACGGGGGACGGGGGTACTGGACGACAACGACGACGGGGACTGCTCCTAGTCATCCTACTGAGACAGACATTTAAAAAGAAGGCTCTTCTTCCTGGCAGTTGGGCCTGATCACTGTCACTCAGCCATAGGGCTTCCTTGGTAGTAAACATGGAACTGTTTTCCCAGACCAAATAGGGAGGAGGTAGCCAGACACACTGCCTGGTGTGCACAAACATTTTCCCTTCTCACTGGACAGCTCGGCCCAGCAGCGTCTTCCCCTCGCTTTGCTTTACTATCCTGTGTGTATTTTCACCAGCCCCTCTGGGAAAACCGCCCTGCTTTACGGCTGAGGAGGGATTTCTCATCAAGATTGAAATCTCTGACATCTCCAGAGCTCCCAGGCCTTCTGAGTTTCAGAGCTCAGCCTGAGGAAGCTTGTCCTTGAAGAGAACCATGGCTGTAGGAAACAGCATTGGCAGTACCTTCAAGGACTGTGAAGAACTTAAAGAAAATTCACACAGAGACCACCTTTGGCATGCAGCAAATTGATAATTACAGTTACTGATTTTTAAAATACCATTTCTAGAGGCTGGAGAGATGGCTCAGCAGTTAAGAGCACTGACTGCTCTTGCAGAGGACCCAGGTTCGATTCCCAGCACCCACATGGAGGCTAAGAACCATCTTTAAGCCTGGGGTGGTGTGGCACGCCTTTAATCCTAGCACTTTAGAAGCAGAGGCAGGCAGATCTCTGTGAGTTCAAGGCCAGCCTGGTCTACAGAGTGAGTTCCAGACCAGCTGGGGCTATAGGGAGACCCCGTCCAAAAAAGAATAATAAATAAATAAAATACCATTTCTGAAAGCTGAAATGTAGCTCAGTTGGGTCAACCCCAGCACCCACAAAGTGGACATGGTGCTTGTAATACACACATGGCAGGTGGAAGCTGAAAGATCAGAAGTTCAAGGTCATTGTCAGCTCTGGAGTGAGTCTGAGGCCAACTGGGACAAAATGCATTTGGCCCAGATTTGTTTTTAGTTTCTGAATTTTCTATGGCCCAAGTGCTCATCACAGCATCCTTTTTCTTTCACTTCCTCCAAAATATGACAAGCCAAGCTGCAGAATGCCTTTCCTAAGTGGCCTCCTCTCTTCAGCTCATTCCGTGCTGGTTCGGGCTGCTTCTACAGCACTTTGCTTCTGTCCCCAGCTCTGAAGCCTTGTCCACTATGCACTAAATGTACCGACAGGCTTCACTCTTATTGTCCACAGGCAATCCAACGTTCCAGTAATTGTGTCAGCCATCAGATTGAAACAGGCGCATATCTGTGAAAAGCATAAAGTTTTACTGTGTAAAAAATAAAAGACCAGAGCTGGGCGTGGTGGCGCACGCCTTATTCCCAGCACTTGGGAAACAGAGGCAGGTGGATCTCTGAGTTCCAGGCCAGCCTGGTCTACATAGGGAGGTCCAGGCCAGCTGCGGCTACAGGGAGACACGGAAGGAAGGAAGGAAGGAAGGAAGGAAGGAAGGAAGGAAGGAAGGA
>VZQC01006191.1:164560-201444 GCA_009823505.1 Rhizomys pruinosus | reverse complement strand
GAATCTCTTAATTGGCTCTAGAATCCATCCACGACTATTTTCAGACTCTGTAATTACTGTATAGGTGGAGAGTAATGGTATCATATTTTGAGGATAATATGAAATTAGCACGAGTAAAATGTGAATTCTTAAGCATAAAAAAAGACTGCGAGGAGAAGAGGCAGGACAGTTTATGGCCAGAATCAGATGATCTGGGATGGGATGGGTGGGGTGGGGGGAAGGATAGGGAATACACCTGAACAGAAATGAAAAACTGATGGTATGTAAATACATAAAACATCAATTTAAAATGTTAAAAAAGTGAGTTTTGTGATACTTATCTTTCTGTAACTGGCTTATTTCACTTTAATTACTGTCAGTAGTTGTGATGAAATTTTAGTGTTATTGTTTCTGGAAACAAAGCTAATAAATCTAAGAAATACAAGAAGGAAAACTACTATAGATAGTTCGTTATCATGTGCTAGACTGTGGAAAAATTGAATGTTCTCTTACATGAAAATATGACTAAGATAAGATGATGAGATGGGAGATTCTCCTGGAAGGTCTCTCAGGGATGTCTTTCCTTTTGACATTATAAAGAAAGTGAAGAAGACAAGAGATGTTAGAAAGAACTTCCATGCTCCTCTATTGGTAGAAGTAATGTCTATATTACTAGAAATAATATACAGATTCAATGTAATTCCTATAGAATTCAAGTGACATTCTTCACAGATCTAGAAAACAAATGCTATGGAAACACAAATGATCCCAGATTACCAAAGAATACTGCTGGGGGTGTCATAATACTTGACCTCAATTTATACTTCAGAGCCATAGTGACAATGAGAGCATGCTATTGGCACAAAAATAAACATTTAGATCGTACAAATAGAAGACCTAACAGAATAAAAGAAGGAAAAACCACACAGCTTTATCCACTTAATATTTAACAAAGATGGTAAAAAGACATATACTGTAAAAAAGATAGCATATTCAGCAGATAGTTCTGGCAAAATTAGATAGCCATTTACAGAACTATAAAATTATAACTAACTCAACTGTTGACACAAAAATCAATTAAAATGGATCAAAACCTTAATTTAAAATCTGAAATGCTGAAACTGCTAAAGGAAAACATGTATAAAACACTTCAAGCTACAAGGCAATGAAAAGAACTAAATAAGACTCTATTCACACAGGAAATAGCCCAGAGACTTGGCAAATAAGATTTCATGAAATTAAAAGCTTCTGCACAGCAAAGGAAATTATCAGGAGAGTGAGCAGTCTAAAGACAAGCAAGAAATCTTTGACAGCTATACTTCAGACAGAGTTAATATCCAGAATATATATTTAAAACTGTAAAAAATTTAAAAAGTAAATGTGCCAATCAATAAATTGGCTATGAACTGAATACACAGTAATCAAAGAAACAAATATCCAATAAATATTTTAATGTGTTCAATATCCATAGTTAGCAAAGAAATGCAAATTAAAACTACTTTCAGATTCTATTCCATCCTGATCAGAATGTAATCATAAAAAATGTTATCAAGGATGTGATTCAAAGGATGAATTCCTTTTCATTGCTAGTGGGAGTGTAGACTGAGGCAGCCACTGTGAAAATCAGTACAGAAGTTATGTAGGAAATTAAAATAGAACTACCATATCACACAGCTAACCTACTCTGGGCATATACCCAAAGGATTCTATATTCTACCACAGTGATATTTGCATGTCCATATTTCTGGTGTTCTATTCACAATAACTACAAAATAGAACCAGCCCAGATGACTGTCAACAAATGAACAGATAATTAAAATGTGGTACATATATACAATGGAATGTTATTCAGCTTTTATAGACAAAAATAGCACTTGCAGAAAATGGATGGATCTGGAAGTCAATATATTTAGTGAGATAACCCAGACTCACAAAGACAAATAAACAGGCCAAGTGTGATGGCACATGCCTTTAATCCTAGCACTTGGGAGGCAGAGGAAGGCAGATCTCTGTGAGTTCAAGGCCATCCTGGTCTACAGAGTGAGTTCCAGGACAGCCAGAGCTGTCTCAAAAAGACAAAAAAAGACAAATACACATAGTCTTTCACATATGCTGATGCTCACATTTTAAAAGACTTAATTTTTATGTAGAAAAGCAAGTTATTCCATTGTAATCACTTACACAGTTAGTCATGGAGAGTAACGGGTCTGATGGTGAGACAGGGCAACCAAAATGGAGACGGTATCAAACTATAGTGGTCAAATACTAACCTGTAAAAACAAAAGCAACTCTTATCAAGGATTAATTTAATTTTAAAAATAAATACATACTATCAAATCACTCTTCTCAACTTGACAGCTCACTTGTGGTAGAGACACCAGGCAAAAACATACATCTTTACAACTCAGTGGTCCCAAGTTTTAAAAAAATCACAACAAAACCATTTCATAGAAAGGAAAAGAATAATATGAAAACAGCTCAAAAAATACACTAACAAGCAAAATATATGGGGAAGGAAGAAAATGTAGTCTTAACCAAAGAAACCAATAGAAGACTGGTTTACATAGAAAAAGGAATCCTGGAAAGTCAGGCATGTGTACTGTAGAATAGGAATGTATATGACTTGAACCTCCCCTAATTTCTGAATAAAAATGACATCTTGTAATATTTATACTTCATAGCTCAGACACCGACATCACTTGGCTCTATTCCTTATTCACACTAGCCATTACTTAAGAGTCTGAAAAAATGGGAGTATAGCTTAAGAAAAAAAAAATAATCACACATAATAAGCCCCATTTCTGAAGCTACTTTAGACCTGGGTTTTTTACTAGAAAATTCCTGAAGAAAATTTAAATAACTTCTGTGGCTTTTAAGAATTAAGACCCCTACTTAAGGTTTAGAAAACACCCACTGCTTGGGCTTATAGCGTTACTTGTGGCACCTATTATAGAGGGATAGCAGAACAAAGTCCGTGTCTCAAAACCAGCGTTAAATCAATCTCAAGGTTCAGAGGAAAAACAAGGATAGTCTAAAATCACAAATGTAGCATGTCTAGGATCCTTGTCCTTCTGGATACACACTTCCTTCAGGGTCTTCATCATTATAAATGTCCTCCACCATCTGCCACACCTGCATGATATTGTCTTCTGATGCAGAACAAATCACCCAAGGTTCATTGGGATTCCAGGAGAAATAAGAGATCTTGGCAGTGTGACCACCATGAATAAACAACTCTGGTGGGCCATCTTCTGCATCTTCTGGAGACTGTTCCTCTCCAATTTTACTTAAATCCCAGACATTCAGCCTACAATCAGTACCACTGGAAGTCAAGATTGTCTCATAGTGAGGTGACCACTGAACTTGGAATATTTCATCCTTATGTGACAAAGGAATGCAACTTGAGTTACAGATTTCTCAGATCCCACAAGGCAAAAGTCTTGTCAGCTGATCCTGTGGCAAGAATGAACTCACTATAAGGACTGAAAGGCAGTTCACTTCAGCTGTGTGAACACCAACTGAATGACTTGGTTTGGAAGTATTGTTTGAATGAGTATCCCAGATCATAAGTTTCTGATCATCAGCAACTGACCCAAACAGAGCCTCATGAAGCAGATGCGAGGAAACATCTACTGCCGTATATCCAGTAAAGACGGTCTTTGCATCCACCACTTTTCCTTCTTTTGGAACTGCACTGATGTCCCATAGGCAGATGGTATGGTCATCTGAAGCACTAAGCAAGCGCCCACTGAGATTTGGGTTCCAAGAAAGCCCATAGTCCTCCTTCTGATGTCCATGGAGACACAAGTCTGGGTTGCACTCTCCAGAAGGATCTGCTTTAGAAGGATGCTTTGTGTAGTCAAAAACA
Organism: Rhizomys pruinosus; assembly: GCA_009823505.1. NCBI lineage: Eukaryota > Metazoa > Chordata > Mammalia > Rodentia > Spalacidae > Rhizomys > Rhizomys pruinosus. The sequence goes on along the minus strand of VZQC01006191.1, from coordinate 197,597 downwards.
AGAGCATCACTGGATGGCGTCTTTGTTGCAATGATGCAAGTGTCCTGGAGCATATATCGGGCCCGGTTTACTTCTCCTTCATGGTTGATCTTAATCTCTATTTCGATTTTCCCACTGACGGAGCCAAAACCTCCAAATTCTCCTTTTTTGCTGTCGTAGTGTGATACATCAAACTGATCACCATCATTAGGGAGCTGGACACTGGCTATCACAAGGTGGTTTTGTTCATCCGATGTATGTGTCCCCAGCACAAGTCGATGAATGCTGAAATCTTTCCCTTCAGGTCTGGCTACATCTGGAAGCCACTGAGCAGTTAAGCTGGGCCACTCCAGGGCATGGGTCATCACCAAATCATAAAGAAATGTGGTGTTCTTTTTCCATATTTTGTACTCCTCATTGATCACGCGTTCTTCCACTGCGTCATCAAAGCTGCTTCCTTGTCAGCCATGGCGGCTGTACTGTATGTCTTTATGAGTGAATATCACATGTGTACCTGTGACCTTGGAAGAAAGAAGAAGGTGTCAGATACTTTGGGGCTAGAATTACAGGCAATTATGAGCTGCCTAACAGAGGGGCTGGGAACCAAACTTGAGTCCCCTGGAACAGCATCGAGTGCTCTTAACCCATGGGCCATCTCTATATATATATGGAGTGGGAATAGGCCATGAAACTAAACATGAAACCATGAAAAGGGAAAAAAGAAGTTGAGGGGGAGGTGATAGAACCTGTCACACAAAAGCAGAAAAAAATACTGAGGGGGTGGAAGGTATAAAGGACATGGCTACAACTGGGAGAAGAACAACAAAAACACATATGAAACTCCCATAGTGAAATCTATTAAGTAATGTGCTAATTTAAATGTATAAAAATGTTTTAAAATGAAAGGCATTATACTTCTCATATACAATCGGTCATTTGGTTGCAGTTAGAATCTGTGATGGTCCTCTTCCCCTAACATTTCACAATCCTCTTGTTCTTCAAAGTACTTTGGTTACTTAACTGTCCTTGACTACTGAGATTTACAAAACATTCAATCTTCAAGTATTTGAGCTATTGTAATAGATTGGTATAGTATTCCACTAACATTTATAATGGATCATGACTATAGTAAAAGATGCTCCAAAGATATTGGCATTTCATATACGCGCATTCCTAATGGCTCCTAGCGTAGTGAAAATGCAGTTGTCCTCTAAAGAATTAAGAGAAACAATTTTAGTCACCATTCTCTCCCTCCTTTACCAGAGTTGTTCAGTGTCAGTCTCAATTTCCAGGCTGAGAGAATCAATCCAGAATCCGTCATGAAAGTGTCACTCCCTTCAGACTTAAAACCAGAAGTGCCTGAATTCCCTGGTGCAGGAAACCTTCATTCTGCTAGTGGATTAGTAGAGAAATTATGCAATGACTCATTTCCATTTTTATTCCTTGATTTCGGGAGCCACAAATCTTGGCTATGGGGGATATTGATTATATTGATTCAGTTTTAAAGAATATACCACATCCTGGAGAACATTATCCTAACCCCAAACTGTGCTGGCATCTCACCAGGACTGCAGTGAAGTCCTGAAAAGATCATCTCAAGTTCCATCTGTCCTTTACTTGATATGACACATGATTAAGGAAATATTTTCAAGTTAAAACAGTTGAATCCAAAAGCATTGGGGTTTATGAACGTACTCCACAAAACCACATCAATAACAGCATCCAGAATAGCAGCTAAGGCAGGAGTAAGTACATCATAATCCAGTGACATTCTACAAAATCTCTCTCTGCTTCACTTCAAAAGTAGGTTGAGTATAAATCACTGTATTTCAAGTTCACAATGATGACTGTAATCTCTGCAATCACTTCAAATTTGTGAGTTTTTTAAGATGTTATTTTTGTAGACAGATGTTCCAGTGACTAATCACATAGTATTACCTATAAAACTAGACACTATTGCAGGGGCCAGAGAACAGATAAAGGGACTCTCTTAGTTACTAAGTAATTCTTTTCCAACTGTACATATTTCCAAACTGGGGAAATGATCACAGAATGGACTCAGGGACCCATTGCTTCACTCAAATCCAGATAAAAGCTTCAATGCTTACCTTACATTAATGGACCATTTTCTGACTAATGGATCGCAATGGCATATTTGATTTTTGGGAATAAATGCCCATTATAAAATCGTTTTGCAGTGGTTTCCCTTAAACGCTAATTATTTCTACTTCTTAATATACCATCCTGATAAAACTGAAATAGATTGCTTTGAAGGATGCTAAGAGTTTTAGTAAAACTGCTGACTGTGTTAATGTCCTCCCTTGAGAAAATCTGTCTCTCTTACATTCGAGATTCTCTGGATCTAAAGACTGACTCATGTTTGGGAATTGACAGGATACAACTCCACTGTTATGCTTCCAATTGGATTTGGTTTCTGATGCCTAGAGTTGTCCAATTAAATAAAGTGTGACTGGAGGAGACTGAATAAATATTTCAGTTTTACACATACCGTAATGATCAATGATTTGTCTCTGTGGGTCAAAATTTGATGACTACTTTGCTCTGCTGTCTAGTAAGAGAACTACATTCACCTTACTGCTGGCAATTACCTGCCACATTTTGGTCCCTGCAACATGGATCTTGTCATCTCCTCTGAATTTAAGATGTCTAATTTGATGACAGCTTTCCCACTGACAACCCTGATCTATAAAGAATACCAACCACAGAACTCTCAAAAACAAAGCTTTGAGGAACAAAGTGTTCTCGCTTCTTACAAATTTAAGTGAAGGGAATGAATGTTGTCTGATTCCTTCTGGGAGATCAAAATCAGTATTGGACATACAAATTTCACAAAACAAATCCACTCTTGCATTCAATCTTCCTAAGGTAACCTTCTTCTACTGTACAACAAAGAACCCCTGAAATTTCAACTCCACTTCTTCTGTAGGGCCTAAGTTTGAGTAAACTGAACAAACAAACAAAACAAACAAACAAAGCAGACCCATCCTAATTGCTAGACTAAAGTATTAAACCCAGAATTGCTTTTCAGTCTATCCATATCAAGTACAATCCAAGGTTTTATTTTTCCTAAACTTTCCCAATTATCCTAGGATCCATTTCTACAGATGTGTTTCCAGGGTTCTGCCAATATAAATTGGAAAATTTACAATTATGTTGATGTGTATGGAGGTACCATTTTGTGTGTCATATTTGAAACTTAATGTGCAGGGATGCCCCAGTGTTTTAGTCTAGGTTCTAAATCATAGGACTACTCATAGTCCTATCAATTTTTTTTTCTTATTTCCACTTTATCCAAATCTGTGCAGTAGCATATATGAAACTCTGCAAGAATGTTAATTTAGTTTTCTTTGAAATCCAGGTTACTTTAGATCTAGACTTTGGAATAGGTTTTCAAAAATCTCAGTCCTAAGATTTTTGGGCAGTCAGAGAAGCATTCTAGATTATTCTTGTATCCTGAGACTTTAAGTCACAATTTTCTTACCTTAACCTCTTATGTACACTTTGGAAAAGACTATACAATAGCATTGTACCCTGTTTTAGCCCTAAATTTTAATATTAGTATTTGGCCATCTGATGAGTCTTCTCACAAACTCTTAGTATAGTTAATTACCAATACATATGCTATTGACAACCAGTGTTTCTGTTACCATTGGAAACTGTATCATTGATACTTCTGAATTTCCAAAAGATCATAAAAACTCTTCAAGATAATTCAGAATCAACACAAAGACTCCATTTTCAGGGTTCTGTTCCAAACATTGCTTTTGGTTCCATTCAGTGAGAATTAAAGGGAGAAGTCCTGCTTTTGTTTTGAATTTGTTCATGATGAACTAATTGATAGGGGAAGTAAAAGACTAATAAAATAATAGAAATTAACAAAAATTCAAAATTATAAATATTGAACACATCTCTAGAGCTCACAGAATTCTCTTCAATTAAGCAGAAATAAAGCCCTTGAAACTCTCCAATATTTTCTTGGTTATATATTTCAAGTCCAGAAATACCAATAAAATGGCAGGGCTTACAACATATTAAATATTAGTGTTCCTAATTACACTGAGTGTCTAGACTAAATCTTAGAAAGAAAATAAATGAAAGATGGCTACACTAGGTTTGTTAGGGAAAACAGTTTTGACAAAGACAACACATTTGATTAAGCAGAGCATATGGTCTAGATGGCAATTAACACAAGCCCTGTGGTGTAATATTTGCTGGGATATGTGTGGCAAAACATCTTTGTTCATATCGTCTTGTTGCAATTAAATGCATTTTCAGCAGATGTAAGTGCACTGTAAGCCTGTAAAAGACAATGGTTGGTATTTCTGTGTCCCTTTCAATGCAGTAGAAATCACACTTTTCTCTCGAGATTTCAGAGACAGTTTAGGGGGAAAAAAGACAGCAGAAACGTAATATTCTGTGATATTGCTTTTAAGTTGATTAGCTGACAATGATTATTATCAAATAGTACACTGGAAGGTAATTCAGAAAGAAGCACGCTTCAGATCCTGAACACCTCTACTTTCAAAACCAGCACTTAAGGTATCTAAATGGAGAACAGAACTGAATGAAATGTGTTTATCTAAGAGATGCTCTCCTTTAAGACAGAAAAATTATAGAGAACATTTGTTTGTGCCAATCCCAAAGTTATTGTTATATAGATTTTAAGTAAAACAAATATGGACAACAACAATTTAGATTTCCAATTAACTCAGATGCATTACCGTTTTTATCAAAACGTTTAAACCAATGTTGTTTAATATACACATATTTACTTTTACTAAGTCCTAAAACACCATGTAACCTGTAGACAGAGTTTGGGCAAAATTGAATACTGGTTGAACTCACGTCAGTTAAATATACATTAATTGAATATAGACCCGTGTCCCTCTCTCACCCCTCCCACCCCTCCCGATTCACCAGTGAAGTCAGTTTTCTGATGCAGCCTTTCTGTTGTTGTTCTTTTAAAAATAATGGCATCCCTCTTCCCCACAGAATATATTACAAACTGAGGTTATTGGTGCTAGCATACCCAGATGGAGATACCATTCGTTTTTGTTTTGTCCTGGGACTGTGTTCTACTTAATATAATATCTTCTCCTCCATCCATTTACCCATTTAAAGTCATGATGTTGTCTGTTCTTTTCTGCTGCATAGAACCGCATTGTGTACATGTACCAGAATTTTTCTATCCCACTCACGTCGGTTGAGGCAGTTTGGGTTGGGTCCCGTCCGCCGGCTTTTTTGCTATTGTGAACAGAGCTGCAATAGCAATAAACATAAGCTGTCATGTATTTCTCAGTAAGATGGTCTTGTTGGTATATATCAGGAGTGGTATAACTGGTCAATGCATCTCATTTTGAGTCTTCCAAGGGTTCTCCACAACTTGCTTTTCCATAGTGGCTGTACAAATTTACAAATTCCCAACCAGCCATGGATGAGTGTGTCCCCTTTTTCTCACACACCTTTCCAGAACCTGGTATCTTCATTTGTTTTCTTGATCCTAGCTAGCCATCTTATTGAAGTAAAATGGTATCTTAAAGTGCTTTTTAATTTGCATTTCTATTAATTAATCAGCGATGTTGAATACTTCTTAGATGTTTCTCAAGCCATCTCTCAATTCCTACTCTGTGAAGTCTCTATATCAGTCTTCGCTCCATCTCAATGTTTTTTTATTTTTGTATGTGTCATGTACAGTACAGTAGTTTGTGCACCTGTGTCATGCAAATGCCCGGAGGTCAGAATAGGGTCTCAGATTCCCCTGAACTGGGTTCTCCGGAATGTGGAGTTACAGAGGTATTTGTAGCCGCCCATGGTGGGTGCTGGCGGGAGATCGAACCCGTCCTCTGAAAGAGAGCAAGTTCTTTGACCACTGGCCATCTCTCCAGCCCATTTTCCTCTTTTGTTTTTTTTTTTTTTTTGTTTTTCATTTCTTCTTTGTTTTTTGAGTAGCTTTATAATCTCGGAATTAATGTTTTGTCAGATGATCCTACTGTAAACAAGTATGTTATAATGAGTCCTAAGAAACTAACCTTCCATCGTACCACAAAAAAAAAAAAAAAAAAAAAAAAAAAAACGAGAGATTTCTTACACACGGTTTCTTAAACTCCCCCCTTAGAACAGGGAAATATGATGATGATGAGTCGTTCTTCAACTGCTAAATTGGGAGCCAAACGTTATAAAAGGTTCTCTTATCTGGTTAAAATTAAAAACTGCCCATCTTTAATTGACTAATAGACATAGATAACTAGTGAAAAGGATTTTTCATATTCAGATCCAAATAGAATACAAAGTTCTCCTTAAGCTGTGCACTTATAGCAAAATATATTAAAACGGCGAGCTCGATATCAGCAATGGATTATTCTAACAAGGAGATGTTTGGCCAGGCGATTCAAGCCCACCCCAAAGATTAAAGGCTTCTTGCTGTAAACTGTGGATACCTGCAAGAAAGAAAGGCAGGTAAGTCCCTGTGTAGAAGACTGATTACACATGGAAAGATGCATTGAGACCCATTGCAAGTGTACCATGAGTCTCTGACCAATAACAGGAGTGTGTCCAACGAGCCACTAAACCAATAAAGCAATATCGGGTCTCCTTGAGTCAGCAAGACTCCTCTCATCAGCACCAGCTACCCTCCCTGCCTATAAATACTGTGTCCAGCAATGGCAGTCCATATGCCTGTATATCCCAATTCTAATTGGCACTAGCTCCTCTCCTTGGAAGAATAACCCATGGCTGATGCACAAGCTTACATCTCTATGGTGTTAGGAGATGTTATAAGCCGTAAGACCCTGTCTCAATTTAACAGAAAAATGATTCATTAACAACCACCCAAACATCTGTGTCTATATCAAAGTAATTACCATAACATTAGTACTGTTTAAATAATACCTATTTAATCAAATTGCTTTTGCTTCATTAGTGATCGAAAGATTATCCCGGACAAACTGTCACCCATGAAAGGAAACAACCAGAACTGACCAGAGTCCAGAACAACACTCCAGAGAAAGATAGACTGTTTGCTTCTCATCAACCTGTGTCCCTTTCTCAGCCCAGGGAACAATCTGCGGAAGAGGGGGCATGGGTAGAATAAAGGTTGCGATTGGGGTGAAGGTGAAAATACAACTAACATAGTCTGGACCTTCTTTGATCAATTGATTGAACATACGGCCCCCCCCCCCCGCTGGATGGTGGGACCCATGAGCTGTGTGAGTTTGGGCACAAACTGTTTGCAAATTGTTTACATGAGGATGCCTGTAAGTCAATTATCACTTAATGTTAAAAATTGAAAGAAAAAAAAAAAAAAAACACAAGAAAAAGTGCAGGGAAGTAACGCAGAAGTGCATGATCTGTGATGGGGTGGTTGGGTGGAGTGGGGGAAAGGAAAAGGGAAAAAATGCCGAACTGAATTGGAAAATGATATATGAAAAACAACAAAGCATCAATAAAAATGAAAATAAAAAAAAGAATAACCTAAAAAAATGATCTCTCCTTAACATATACAAATTATTAGCATCTAATTTGCCCCTCCAACTGTCCTATTCATGGTGCCAAGCAATGTTTACAGACCCTGCAAAGCTTACACTTCCTATATACAGATCAATGAAATTGCATGGCTTGGCTCCTTCCAAATGTTATCTTTAAATTCATTGCTTTCTTCAACAAAGGAGTGTCCCAATGAATTAATGATGTATGGTATGTAACTTCCTTTCTACAAGATAGGAATTTTACACTCCACTCCAATTTTGTTGATAAATGCAAACCTTGCTTTAGTCTACCACACACACTCACACACACACACAAACCATATTAGTGGATTCAAAAATGTGTTCTAAATGCAGTAGTTGGGTATTTTGGGCTGATTCAGTCTTTTCAAATATTAACTTTTACTGAACTCTGTCACAGTAGAGACACATTTTAAAACTTCAAGATGAGTAAAGTACAAGATCACATTACAACGTCAGTACTAATAGCAACAAAGATTCTAAAATTGATGATTTCTCTCCTCTTTCTGTGACTTTATATTTGCCTCCTTCTTCACTCCAGTCAAGTAGAAGACCTGTCTCACTTCTACAAGGGCCTCAGTCCCACCATGTCCAATACTAATAAGGAGGGGTTGGCTTTCATCTAAGTATTTTACAAATGCAGCATTATGGTGAAGGTAAACAAAGGGTTTGTTTTAAAAAATAAAACCTGCGGGTGGTGGCGTCAACACCTTTTATCCGCATTCGGAGGCACAGGCAGGCTGGATCTCTGTGGAGTTCAAGACCAGCTGGTCTACATAGAGAGTCCAGGCCAGCTGGGACTAAAGGGAGACCCGTCTCAAAAAGACCAAAAACAAAACAAACAAACAATAAATAATAAATAAATAAATAAATAATAAAAATAAATAAGACCTGGCATAGAAAGATGCAGCTTGGAAAGCAAGGATACCCACATGTTCCTGATCACCTGCATTCACCTCAACTATTGAGTACAAGAAGTGGAGTACCAATGTACTCACATTTTTTAATCCCTCTGGTCTTTTATATTCTGGAGCAGATCCTTGTCATTTTTAGTTTTACAATATAAGATACCTATGGAAAAGGATGATAAGAATCTACAATTTGATAGAACCCCACAGCTGAATACATTACCAGAATCTGTTTCCTATCTCCATTACCACCATAACTAGGCTAGTGACCAAAGAGCCAGGACAGAAGAGTTCCTATGTTTGCATTATATACACTGCCTGCTGCAGAGAAGCATCCAGAACCTATAGGGTATGTAACTTGTTAACCGCAGAACTTAAAATATCTCCATTTCATTATAGGAGTTCTTGCTGCCATAGATTGCTATCAATTTTTTGGTCTGGAATTTTGCCAATGATCAAAACACTGTTCTCTTTTCCTTTCAGAAAATTCTCCAAGTATGAGCTAGAGGAAATTTCTTAAATGGACACCCCATCATGGTGTTCAGATCTTATCTTACTACTACTTGCCATGCTATTCCAATCTTGGCTGTACCCTGAGAATACCCATCAAAGATTCTGATTTAATGATTTGAGAAATATATTGAGCTCTGCAAGTAAATCAAACATACATACCTTATGGCCTCAAGGTGACACTTGAGGTCATGTTACCACCCTGATTTCATTTTTTGCATTAAATCCTCACTCACACTACCTCAAATGTGGTTTGCTCAAATGGCTTGCTCTCTGTTTCTTACAGACGGTGGACAGAGCCCCTCTTCTGGCCCATAACTCTAGCTGTCCCATCTTCCTTGATGGCTCTTCTTGAGATAACTACTATTTTAATTACTTTTCTTGTCACTACCCAACAAAAAAAAAATCTAAGTCTTAGCTGAAGAAAAGTAAATTTGGGGCTTGAGAGATGGCTCAGTAGTTAAGAGCACTGACTGCTCTTGCAGAGGACCTGAGTTCAATTCCCAGCACCCACATATTAACTAACAACTGACTGTCTGTAACTCCAGTTCCAGGTGAATTTGATTCCCTCTTCTGATCTCCACAGGCATTGCATGTACTTACATACATACAGCCAATACACTCATACACATAAAATAAAAATAATAAATAAAATATTAAAATGAAAGGAAAAATTGGGACTAGAAAGATGGTTCAGCAGTTAAGAGCCCTGGATGCTTTTGCAGAGGACCAGGGCTCAGTTCCCAGAATCTACATGATACCTAACAACAGTAGCTCTAGTTCCAGGGAATCTGACACCTTTTTTCTGGTCTCCATGGGCCTCAAATGCATAAGTGCACTTACTTACATACATGCAGCAAAACACTCATGCATATAAAAAATAAAAATAACTGAATCAACAACAACTTTTTGAAGAAAGGAAAAGCTTGTTTTGGTTCAGTTTGCCAGGATACAGTCCATCATGGTAGAGAAAGGATGGCCTCTAGTGCATGAGACAGCCTCTCGTGCTAGCCCCATAGTCATGAAGCAGAGAGAGACGAATGCTGGTGCACAGCCCACTTTCTCCTTTGTATTCATTCAGACACTCTACCCTGGAATAGTGCTGCCCATACTTAAAGTAGGTCTTCTCACTTCATTTAAACCCTTCTAGACATACCATCATAGGCAAGTAATTTTTGCCAAGTTGGCAATCAAGGTCAACCAGCACACTTACCTCCTTTATGTCCTTTAGTTCTTTGTCATAAAAGCCTATGTCTCAGTAACACCATCAATGGCTACCACTCACATTTTATGCCTATTTCTCCTGAGTTTTATGTTTTATCTTTATTTTGCTCAAGGAAGACAAGTTTTCTGCCTTTTTATTCCATTTACTATCCTCAGTATAGAACATGGCCTATCAAATAGCTAGAGCTCAAGAAATGTTTATTAGATGAGCAAATTACTTTCTCAAGTAATGAAAACCCTCTAAAGAGCTTTGAGTCAGCAGCATCTAAAAGTCAATAATGGGACATCAGTTGTGATCACAAGCATTAAATGCATTCTGACCAAAGTTGCTGCATGAAAACAGCTCAGATAAGAAGTTATAATTTACAGCAAAACAGTGATACGCTGTCTATACTTCAAACTTCAGACAAAAGAACCCTTGGAGAAAAGGTTATATCTTTGTTCACAGGGCACTCAGAGCTTTTAGAACTGCCAGTTATCTAAAAGCCTCCAGGACTTTAAAGAAAAAAAAAAAAAAAAGAAATCAGAAATGGGGAAGAGATTGTCTCTAACGTATCTTGCATATATACCTTTTCCTGTTCTCTTCACAAGTCACTCATCTTCAGTCTTGGAAACTGCTTTAGACATCATTATTGAGATGTACTCGGCTTGCTATGATTGCTTTGAAGCCCGTGACATGGCATCCACCCCCACTCTCACGGACTCCCCACTCTCTCTGCTAGCTCAAAAGACTTCCCTGATGAAAATAACACCCCCATTCTATTTTTATCCTAGAAATAAATCTTGAAATAAAAGCTGCTGAGCTTTCTTTGTCTAAAATTTTAGACTAAAGTATTTTCTGAAGAACCAAGCTGATCAGAGACAGAGAGGACACAGAAGAGAGAATCTCATCAGTACAACAGAAAAAGCTCGTATTCGCAAATTCAGGGCTATTTTCAGCTGTACCTGTAAGTGTTGCTGATGAGAACTAAGCACAGCTCCACTAGGCCCAAACTCTGCTCACAGAGAGGAATCCATTGTTCATGATACAATTTCCCACCAACACACTGAGTTTCCTCAGGCTCATATTTGCTAAGAAAAAAAGGCTGTTAGAGTCTCTTGATACTTCTTGTCTTTATTGTTATAGCTGAACAATTATAAAAAAATCTGAGATCCTTTTGTTGGTTCTGATGTCTACACTGATAGCCAGTCCATGGGAACACGCTATAAATTTCTTGGACATCCCAATAAATATTCGATCAAAATAATAAAACCCTAACACCTCTCAATTCTTTTCTACTCTTTCCCATTCAACATCTTATAGGACTTTCTAGTTGTAGAAAAACCATAGACAATCCTTAAACTCAGATTGATATTTAAATTTTATCATCATGACAACATTCAATCCTTCTAAGATACAAACCAGAAAGATAAACAAACAATGCATTCTGCCTCATTTTTCTCTTCTTATGCTTCCATCTATAGAACTAAAATAACCCCAGGCAACAACAATAAACCCTCTTTTCTAGCATTCATTCAGTTAAACTATTTCAATAAATAATATTTTAAGGAATAAAAAGAAGCAAGTATTTACCCATAACAAAAACTACTCATTAGATAGTTGTTCAACATTGTTTACTGCACTCACAATTTGGCAATGCAACAATAAAAACAGCCACACAATCTCTGACTCTGCAAATTATGATGTAAAGGAGGAAGAGAAATAGTTATTACATAAACATAAGTACCACTAGATCCATTCCAAAATTAATTGTTATGCTCCTACTATGGCTAAAAGCTGGTAAAAATGGCCAACACAATGTATATGGCCAAGGGTATCAAATGAGGAATATGAACATTAAACAAAGCCACCTACATGGTAAGTTTCATAAAGGAAGTTAAGAAGAATCAATAAGAGATAATGAAAGTCTTTCTCTAGAAGTAGCAAGTCAATAGAGAAATTAAATGACTGGGTTTTTGACATGTAATAACTTGAGCCAAGAGTAGTCTAAGAAGGTCTGTGCAAAGGCTCTGAATAGTCAGTATATGCCACATTGAGAAGACTGTGAAATAGCTGTTAATGTGTAGATTTAAAATGACATAGGAGACATTATATCACAACTGAGATAATACATTTTAAGAACATGGAATTCGGGGCTGGAGAGATGGCCTAGCGGTTAAGAGCACCGACTGCTCTTGCAGAGGACCTGGGTTCAATCCCCAGCACCCACATGGCAGCTGAGAACCGTCTTTAACTCCAATTCCAGAAGAACTCCAGTTCCAGAGGAATCCGACGCCCTCTTCTGACCTCCGCGGCATTGCACGACACGGGTGCAGAAACCTACATGCAGACACTACATTCGTACACATAAAATAAATAAATTTTAATAAAAGAACATGGAATTCCTTCAAAACTACCAAAGATCACATGTAGCAGGATCATGTGCTTAATTCATTAATGTACTGCCTCACCGAACATCTTGTATGGAACATTATTTTCATTTTAAACATTTTCATAGTCCAGTACATGTTGAATTACAGCACAGACTGAATTGAATCATTTCCTTTCATTTAGAGTATCTTGGTTAGCTTGTTAAAGTTAATTGTAAATATTCACACATTAAAAAAGAATTGCCCTGCAAGGCATGCTGGAACCCACCTTTAATCCTAGCACTTGGGAGGCAGAGGCAGGAAAATCTTTGTGAGTTCAAGGCCAGCCTGGTCTACATAGCGAGTTCCAGGACAGCCAGAGACCCTGTCTCAAAAAGACCAAAAAAAAAAAGAATTGCCTTTTAACTAAGATTATGTTGGAGAACTCTTCTGCAGAAGACCTCCATGGACCATAGAGTATACCCCAAATACACATTGATAGTGCATTAAAGCAAATTCATTCAAAAAGTATTCATTGAAGGTCTACCACATTGCAATTGCTTTTCTGATATTTTTATTCAGTTTTTGCAATTCTCATGCAACATAGTATGATGTTATTTAGATCTCCTCCCCTATACACACCTCCCCTCATTGCCCACCACCCGATTTAATGTACTCTTATATAGATAGATAACTATAGAGATAGATGATGATGAAGATAGATAGGTGATATATAACACTGATGAAAATAGATGATAGGTAGATAGTAATGATGAGAGAGAGAGAGAGAGAGAGTACCTGTGTGCATGTGTGTGTATATATTGTAGTCTATGGAGTCTGATTTGTGTCAACAAATGTGTGTGTGTGCATGTTTGTATTATAGCCTATGGAGTCTGATCTGTGTCAACAAATGTTTCAGGGTTGATCCATCCAACTGGGCCCACCAAGAGTGAAGAGTGCCATCCCTTTAAACACTATCTTTCCCTCTCCCAGCAGCAAATAATTGCCAAAAGTCCCTTGGCTAGGTTGGGATTTCTTTTTTGTTGTTGTTGTTGATGCTTTGTGTATTTCATACATCATTTTCCAATTCAGTTCAGGCATATTTCCCCTTCCCTTCCCCCATCCCACCCCACCCCATCCAAGATCATGCATTCTGCCATAACTGTCCTGCATCTTTCTCTCAGTTTTTTTTTCCATTTTTTAGCAATAAGTGATAATTTATGAGTACAAGCATCCTTCATGGAAAACCAACTTGAAAGCAGTTGTCTCCAAACCCACACAGCCCCTTAGTCCCAACATCCAGCGGGGGGGGGGTTTGTATGTTCAATCAAGTTGATCAAATGAGTGTCCAGGTTACTTACCCACTTCCCCATGTCTACACTAGGATTTTGTCTGCTTTGAGTTTGCATAGGACATACGCATATTGTCATAATTCCTGCGAGTCTATATGAGTACTGGCCAGCTATCTGGAAGACCCTGTTTTCTTATGATCATCCAATCCCCTCAGGCTTTTAAGTTCCTTCCGCTGCCTCTTCCACAATGACCGCTGAGCCTTAAAAGGCAGAGGTTTGAAATGTCTTCTTCAGGGAGAAGCACTCCATGGCTGCTTGTTCTCTGCACATTGGCCAACTGTGAGTTTCTGTGTTAATCACAGTTGGCTGCATAAGGAAACATCTTTGGTGAGAGTTGAGAGATCCATTTTTATGTGTAAACACTGCAGTAAAGATGTGTCACTTAGGTTTAAGCTCTACTACTCTGATTTTCAAAAGATGTAATGGCATAAAATAGAGTGCTGTCCTACAGAAACAGAGTACCTGGTAGAGGAGAGTGCTGCCCACAAATCAGACAACTGGACATGTGAGTGTTAGTCCAGACATGTACAAATAAATACAGAATATGAAGAGATACATCTAGTACCCTTCTACTACATTAAGTAATCAATGCAAGGCACATTTCAGAGACCAGTTCCCATTTCAAACCAACAGCCTGAGAGACAGGAGAGATGATTCTAGCTCCATCTCCATAGCCAACAAGGGAAGGGCTGAGCAAGGAAGAAGGCTGGAAAGCAGGTTCATCTCAAACAGTCTGGCAGAGGAGCCTACCTGTTACTACACTGCAGGGGGGGGGGGTGTTAGTCACTTTATTTTATAACTTTAACTACTACCAGGAGTGATATCTAAATTAATGAAGGCAACCTGCTTAACTCAGTCTGTCAACTCACAAATGTTAATCTCTTATAAAACCACCCTCGCAGACCATCTAGAATAGCTGGATGTCTTATGGTCCAGTCAAGTTAACTTATAAAGTTTACCTTTATATGTCTACTCTCTTGTCTACTTGGCACCTATAAACATTACCTAGCTGAAGAAAAGACAAACTTATAATGATATTAACATGCTATGTATGTATGCTAAGTACAATGAAAACACATTAACCACTTCTCCAAAGATAACACAAAATCCTTAAGATATATTTATTCTTCTCCCACTCCCATAACTGAAATATCATGATGGATGTAAAATTGCAAATATTTAATTATTACGACTTAAATGCAGCATTACTATACAACACCAGATTAAGACAGTGCTTAAAGACAGCCTGATTCTCAGCATCCATTGTAGGTGAGACCTGAACTATTCTGAAAACCCTTCAGAATTCTCTTTGAACTGTGCTCTCAAACAAAGGCCTCACTTTTTTCTTCCCTTTCTTCTTCTTAAATAATTGTATTTGTCTTTAAATATAAGGATCCATATTTAGCATATAGTAAGAAATACATTTGTCTAGGGATGTGACAGACTTAGGATTTTCTCTAAGACCCATGACCTCTCCAGCATTTGGTGATGTCTACAATGCCACCTCCTTTCAATATTGCCATACTGGCAAAGCTTCCAGTATATGAACCTTTGGGGACATACCTAAATCATTCCAAAATCATAACGGAACATATGGCCATACCTAGTATTTTTAACTACTTCTGATCAGAAGTAAGCCTTCTTTACATGTTAGAAAAATCATTCTGTAGTTGCATTGATAGTAGTTTTGACAAAAGCATTGTATGTAGAAAGACAAAGATATATCCAGAATAAATGCCTGATATAGTAAGAATAAAACATCCCCCCCTTCTATGATGAAAGTAGAGCAAAGTAATAAACCTAACGACAGCTCCCCTGGATGAACTCTCTGGAAAACTGTGCTGTATGAGAGTCTGTGCTGGTCTGTACTGTACTCAGCACTGGCTCTAGCTAAACTATCCTGATAGGTTAAAGTCCATCTCAATGACCCTTGCATAAACTCCATTCCTGCTACCATGGCCACATTATTCATGGGCTCATTGGGCAGTGATAGAGTCACAGGGAAAAGAAGCTGACTAGTATCTAAAAAATTGATGACCTTATTAAGATCGTTAACAAATTATTTGTCTGCTAATGACATCATTTGGGAGCCTTCACATGGGATACAAATATATTTGTAATTTTGCCTATCCAGAGAGATCTACCCACAAATATCTTCTCCAGCTTTTCTTGTCATCAATTTTACTTCAAATTCCTTAACTGTCCAGCCAAAGATTGGCCACAGTCCATGAATTGTTAAATAATCATATAGTTTGTCATTTCTTTTTCAAGCAATGATCAGATTCATTGTTTAAATTTCTGTCCATTGGAAGAATTTTCTCCACCACTGTCCTTCAGAGGTTGAAAAGATTCTGCTTCAGTAGTGCATACATATCTAGTTTTATTTATGTTTAATTATGTGCTTGTCAGGGGATAGATATGTGCACATGAATGTAGGTCCCCATGGAGACCGCAGACACCAGACACCCTGGAGTGGAGTTACAAGTAGTTGTGAGAAGTCCATTGTGGGTGCTGGTTACTAAACTTAGGTCCTCTGCAAGAACAGTATGTGCTCTTAACTACTATGCCGTCTTTCCAGAACAGACACCTACCAATCCTTCAGAAAGCTCCAAACCAGGCTCAGCCCTTCTCTTCCTCTATGAGCCTCCTGTACAACGGTGCAGGTTGGAAGACTGTGGGAAGATCCAGTTTGAGTTAGGGACTAGCTTTTCAGCTAGCATCTCCAGGGGCATAGAGTAGAAGTCGCAAGGCCCTCTGGACCCTGGCCCATGAGACAGCAGCTCATGACCCCATGGTGCTGGATGGAGCAGTAGTGGGTGATACATACAAGGGGCATGAGGTAAAGGTCTGGGATTGGCCCTGAGAAATGATGTCATTCTGCCTGTAAAAGTGACCTGCTGTGATGAAAGATAAAGAAAACAACAGATAAGAAAAGATCCAGACAATCATACGAGAATACTTCAAAAGCCTATACTCTACTAAATTTGAAAACCTAAGAGAAATGGATGAATATCTGAAATCCTGGGATTCGCCAAAGTTTAACCAAGAAGAGACTGACTGCTTAAACAGATCCATAACACTTGAGGAAATTGGAGATGTAATAAAAAGCCTCCCAACTAAAAAAAGCCCAGGCCCAGATGGTTTCACAGCAGAAGTCTATAAACATTTAAAGAGGTCTTACAACCATTATTACTCAAACTTTTCAGAAGGATACAGACAGAGGGAAATATCCCAAATTCCTTCTATGAAGCCAGCATCACTCTAATACCAAAACCAGGCAAAGACACAAACAAGAAAGAAAACTATAGACACATATCATTGATGAACACAGATGCAAAAATTCTCAACAAAATACTTGCAAATCACATACAGACCCACATCAAAAAGATCATCCATCATGACCAGGTTGGATTCATCAAAGAGATGAGGGATGGTTTTCGAACATACGGTAATAATAAAATAACCATGAATGGGACTTAAAAAAAACACAGTAAGATGGAGCTTAGGAAAAAAAAGAAAAGAGACCACAGATCATGGTCAAGATTTGATGCGAGGAATAAAGCTCTTCTCAGAGCAGAAGGGGAGGGTCCGAAGGCAATCACTTCATGCGTAAAGGATCTGGTGAGGGGAGGGAGATTGGGACTGAGGAG
Source organism: Rhizomys pruinosus (assembly GCA_009823505.1). Lineage (NCBI taxonomy): Eukaryota > Metazoa > Chordata > Mammalia > Rodentia > Spalacidae > Rhizomys > Rhizomys pruinosus. The sequence continues at coordinate 180,102 of VZQC01006191.1, read as the reverse complement.
ATCGAGTCCTCAATGTGAAGGTGGCATGAGAGCCGAGGGGGTTGGTAGCCAAGTAAACCCACAGCCAGAGCATGGCATGCTAGAATGGAGTAGAGAGAAAGGTTGAGAGCTATTCTCGCTTTGGAATGGCGATTAGACACAGCTAAGGGGCGCAGGCGAATGCCACTCCTCTGTCAGAGTATGATTCGTTGAAGATGGTCGCTAGGGGGGGGGGGCGAGAGTAGGGTGTGAGAAGAGCAAAAATTTTAAATAGGGATACGGGTGGAGGTGGTAGAAGAGGAAGTAAAACTGCCTCTTTTTTGCAGATGATATGAGTAGTGTACTAAAGGGATGATAGAGAAATTTCGACCAGAGGACTGCTTAGAAGACGATTCGTAAGAGTTTGGGCTATAATAGTTGGGGTGGATACAAAATAAACTAGAAATATACAGTAGGCCTTCCGTACACCAGACAATAAGCAACGTGGAGAAAATATAAGGGACGCGTGCCCAAGGTTCACAAGTAGGGCCTGCGAAGAGAAATGAAGGAATAGGGCTAGGAATAAAGCGGCGTAACGGCGATAATGACACCAAGAGACCTCGGGTACAAACGAAAAAATTTTAAAATCTCTGGAAGGAGAGGGAGAGGTTGAGAAGGAGTGACATGTCAATGAAGGTATGGAAGTAGAGATGGCTCCCATGGCTTCGCTTGTGGGTTGGAAAAATTAATATTACTAAATATGTTAAACATTTACCCAGAATAATAGTGTGACAGATTTGTCGCATATGCAATTCAATCACAGATGCCGTGCATGTAGCTTGTTCAGGCGTGAGAGGGCTTAGAAAGAAGAAAGGTAAGTAGCTTAGGAATCATATGAAAGAAACAAGAAGACATCCGTCCTGAAGATAGGCGAAAGTGCGAACCCTGAGGTGTAATAAAGGTGGCGAATAGGCTGCGGGGAGTGGACGGGGAGTACGGCAGGCTTCAAGCTATATTATAGGCTATAGTCATAAAGACAAAAAAAAAAAAAAAAAACTGGCAAAAAAAAAAAAAAAAAACAGAACCTTAACCAATGGAACAAAATTGAAGATCCCACCACTTTAGTTCATTATAACTCTTCCCACCACCCTATTTTGACAAAGGGCCAAAAAAAAAAAAAAAAAAAAAAAAAAAAAAAAAAAAAAAAAAAAAACTCAGTGGAGGAAAGATAGCATCTTCAGCAAATGGTGTTGGCAAAACTGGATCACCATTTGTAGAACAAAATTAAACCCCTACCTCTCACCCTGTACAAAAATAAACTCCAAGTGGATCAAAGATCTCAACCTAAAACCTGAAACCTTGAAGGGGATAGAAGACATAGGTGTAGGAAATGACTTTCTAAATCAAACAGCAGCTGCATAGGAAATAAGGACAACAGCTGACAAGTGGGACCTCATCAAACTCAAAAGATTTATACAGCAAAAGAAACAATCAAGGAAGTGAAGATAAAACCCTCAGAGTGGGAGGAAACCTTCACCATGGATACATCAAACAAAGCATTAACATCCAGAATATATAAGCTACTTAAAAAGCAAAGAAGTAAGAAAACAAATGACCTACTCAAAAGATGGAGTAAAGAGCCAAACAGAGACTTCACCAGTAAGGAAGTAAAGATGGCTGAGAAACATCCTAAAAATTGTTCAACACCATTAATAATTAAGGAAATGCAACTTAAAACCACACTAAGGTATCACCTCACTCCAATAAGACTAACCAAGATCAAGAAAACAAAAGACACCAAATGTTGGAGGGGTTGTGGGGAAAGGGGAACACTCATCCACTGCTGGTGGGAATGTAAACTGGTACAACCACTGTGGAAAGCAGTGTGGAGAACCCTTAAAAAACTCAAAATGAGCCTACCACCTGACCCAGCCATACCACTCCTGGGTATATACCCACAGGACGCATCCTACCCTAAAGATACATGCACAGCTATGTTTATTGCACCTCTCTTCACAATAGCAAAGACCTGGAACCAACCCAAATGCCCCTCAAAAGATGACTGGATAACAAAAATATGGTACGTCTACACAATGGAGTTCTATGCAGCAGTAAAGAAAGATGACATCATGAGCTTTGCTGGTAAATGGATGGAACTCGAAGCAATTATACTAAGTGAAGTAACACAGTCCCAGAAAAAAAAAAAGGCAAATGGTTTCCCTCATTTGTGGATGCTAACACCAAATCCCCAGTTGGCAGTCAAACTGAGCAATTTTATTATTATATTTCATTGTATCTGAAAGAAACTATGCTATTCCAATGTGAATCTATAAATGGGCTCCAGAATTGTCTTACCACTTATACTCACACATTGTAATTATCATATATAGATGGAGGAGATGTAGTCATATTCTAAAAAAAAGAATGTATAGTTACATGACTTTATACCTGCATGAAAATTTACTGTTAAAATGTGAATCTCTAAATGTGCTTAGAAATCAACCTAGAGTTTAATTACAGAATTTTTAATTTTGACTTAAAAAAAAGTGACCTGCAAAATACAATAAAGTGGATTCTTCATTACCATGGAAGCATGATCTGTGGATCCATTACTTTGCTGCACATATACAGGCTGGAGCAGGCCTGAATTTCGAGTATCAGTTGCTAATGGGTTAGAAGGGGGTCAACCAGACCACTAGCCTAGTCTCCATCTAGTCCCAACCTAGCATAACAGGGTGAGACTAGATGGAGACCAAACTTGTCACTAGCTGTGGAGTTGTTTACTTATGGTGTAGCTTAGGGAGAGCTGAGCAGGCACTAGGCTGAAATTCCTGTCCAGAGGCCAGCAGTTTCTGGATAGGTGAGTGGACAGGGTCAGACGGGGTGGAGGCATTCCATTACCTCTGGCTAAGAACCTGAGATTGGAAGTACCACTCAGGTCGGGCTACAAAAGTAGCCAGCTGACCCCTGTGCCAAGGGGTCAGCTCCCCAAGTGAACACAGGTGGACACTGCTCCCCTTCCCTTAACAGGACTGAGCTGAACCTGCTCGTAACCAGAGATTGTTCCTACAGAAGATAGCAGGCAATGTAGCTTCCATGAGGTCCATGGGCCACTTTCTCATGTAGCTCATTTAACCATTCGGGATCTTCTCCATCCTGAGAACTTGAACACGACATTTGCACTTGATACAGTCCTGTTCTGGTTGCCAACTTTATGCCTTAGTTGGTCTCTTTACTACTGTAAATGGAGTCAATTAAATATAATTAGATTAGAGATTTCATTAGGATCCCAGAACCAACTCAGGAAATGCATCCTTAAATTCTTTTAGAATTACCCTCATTACCAAAATATACAGATCAGTTAAAGGTCCCCAGAGAAATACAACTAACTGCATGTGTGCATGCTTCTGGTGTGTGTGTGTGTGTGTGTGTGTGTGTGTGTGTGTGTGTGTCTGTGTCTGTGTGTCTGTGTCTATGTGTGTCTGTGTGTTTGTGTGTCTGTGTCTGTGTGTGATTAACTATAAAGCATTGGCTCATAATTACAGCAGCTGTGATCCATGATATTCAGCCAGCAAGCTGGGAGAGTCAATGGTGAAGCAAGGCAACTGATGATGTGTTCTAGTCTGAAAACTGCCAAGCTCAAAATACAAGAAGAGATATTTTCAGTACAACTTGAAATACAGGAAAAGATTGATATCTAACTCCAACACTAAGCCAGAAATTTTCCTTATTTAAGGGAAAGTAAACCTTGAGTTTTACTCAAGTCTGACTGATTAGATGAGGCTTATCTACATGAAAGTGTGCTGTCTGCTTTACTCTGTCAATTGATTTAAATGTTAAGAATATCCAGAAATATGTTCACAGATGCAACAGAATATTTGCTCAAATGATTGGGCATCCCATGGTCTACTCAAGTTGACACATGGCATTTACTATCTATATTTACTATACTATATACTAGTAATAGTATATTTACAATATACTATTACTTTAGTAATGCCCTTGAATAATTCTCATAAGAGCTGAGAATTTTGGTGTGGCTTTGCAGTGATGATAAATTTAGAGTTCTTATCTCTCTGTGTACATATTAACAAATATTAAATCAGTCTTAGCACAGACATTTTCTAGTTTGTATAGGAAGGAACAGAATGTAGAAAGATGATATATTTGTAGTAGAAGAAAATGTAGTAGCATCAAATATTAATTGCTTACTTGGGGGAAAGTGGAGGGAATTTTTCATGTTATATAAACCCAAGTTCAAAACCTGCCTACATGGCTGAGTGTGGTGCAGCCCACACCTTTAATTCTAGCAGACCAGAGGCAGAGGCAAGCAGATCTCTATGAGTTCAAGGCCACCCTAGTCTATATAGTAGGTTCCAGGTTTGCCATAGCAACATAATGAGATCCTGTCTCAAGAAACCTTCTTACAATGGGAAGGAGCTAGGGATACAGATGAGGGGATCTAAATACTATCAAACCATATTGTATGAAAACCACAGAAATTCAATTTAAAAACTATATAAAAAATCTATGAAGAATAAAATGGCCACAAATAGATCTGTTAAACCAATTACAAAACATAATCAATACTTGGTATCTTGAAAAAGGCTACTACTCCCTTTAGACACAGGAAAGCCATTGTGTCTGGAGTTCCAGAGATTTATATCTTCCTTAATGTTTTCTAAATTCAATTCCCATCCCCAAAACTGGCTGGGGTTTGCAATGCCATCAAAGAAAGATTTTGTAGTAGATGTAACAGGGATGTCTGAGGATTCTGATTCCTGCTTCTCTCCTTTGGGACTCTTGATTGAGTACAAGTACAGGGTTCATACCTAGATGTCATCCCCTTTCCTCTACAGAGGCCCCATTTCCATTTTTGCTCAGTCCCACTGAGTGTCATGGTATTTGATTTATGGTGACTCACTCAGGTCTTCCACTGGACAAGTTCAGAGATGTGGGTTATCTATCTGACCAAGGCATGGGCTACATGTGCCTTCTATATCCACTCTTACCAGTGGTTGACTGATGATGAAGCTGCCTGAGTCTCTGGCACCCAAGGTAATATAAGCAGCAGACACTATTTACCCTGTTTCTTCCATGTACTCATATTGGAAAGATGGTGGGCATCTCACATTCCCTAGCTTTTGCCACAGATAGTAGTGACCATCATCAATGAAGGAATTTTGAGACTAGTGCTCCCCAGCACCAAAAGCCCCTTCCATTAAGGTTTTCTCTTGCCTCCAATCATAGTGATACCATGTTCTCTCCTGCAAACCCAAGTCATTCCAGATAACAGATGAATATTCCTAATACCTGATACCATACTGTAACACATCAGCCATTCTGTCACTGTGGGTAGTCTACGGGAGACAGAAATGACCAGGAAATAGGAGTGAAGTTGCCATCAAGAGATCGTATTCTAAGAATGCAGTGACTGGCACCTAAAGAAATCAAAGAAGTCATGGGTGGGTGGGAGATGTGTTGTATGTGTACTCTATAAGCTTTTGAAAGATAAATTTAGCATGTCCATAAAATGAATTGTGTATGTTTCACATTTTCCTGAGCACTGTGGGTGAGCTTTACATTTGTGGTCATTATCAAGGAAACACAGAAACAATCTTTAGAGTCTTAGAAAGCCAGATTTCACAGGGACATGATGGATGATGCAGTATCATGAGTAATGATGCAAGCAGAGTCAAATAAATGGCATCAAGAAACTGCAAAGTCAACCAGACCTATAATGGTTCAGTGCAAATAGCCATGACACTGTGAGAAGCCAGGGCTTCACTACCTGTTTCTCCTGTTGAGATATGAAATTAGCCAGGAACATTGCATTTCACCTGAAGAAATGGTTTGAAAAATATTGGTTTCCTCAGGTTGCCATAACAAAATACCACACTCTGGGGGTCTTACTCAACTAAAATTTGTTTCCCCTAGTCCTGTAAATTGAGGGCCCAAGATCAAGGTGCCTGACAGGCATGCTTTGCCCAAGGTTTCTTTGCTTGACTTTCAGATGGCCACCTTCTGAGCATCTTTGTGTATTCAACCTGCTGCTACCTCTTTCGTAATAGAGGACATAAATCACACTGGATTTGGACCCTCCTCTAACTTTTTACCTTAATCATATTTTTATAAGCCTGGTTTCCAAAGATAGCCATAATGAAAGTTAAGTCTTCAGCATAAATTTAGGGATAACAAAATTCAATCCATGATACTTATGATTAGACAGTGGTTTTTTGTTTGTTTTGGGTTTGTTTTTTTTTTTTTTTTTTTGAGACAGGGTCTCTCTATAGCCCCAGCTAGCCTGGAAGTCACTGTGTAGACCAGGCTGGCCTTGAACTCACAGAGATCTGCCTGCATCTGCCTCCTGAGAGCTAGGATTAAAGGTGTACACCACCACGCCTGGCTTAAAGATGGTTCTCAGCTGCCATGTGGGTGCTGGGAATCGAACCCTGGTCCTCTGCAAGAGCAGTTGGCACTCTTAACTGCTGAGCCATCTCTCCATACTTACACAGAAAAAAATGGGACAACTTAGAATTTTTCATTTGGTATTTTGTTTTAAAATTTGGAAACATTTTTCTGTATCATTGTAACATTTTTTTTCTTTTTAAAACTTTAAGTTTTTATTGAGCTTTCAAATACTTCCTAATCAAATTTAGACCCCCACTCACCCTCCATGTCTGTTCCTAACCCCCCATCAAAACTCACATATTGTGCCTCCATGTTAACTCCTATCCATTCAAGCTTTTGTACCCAGATGCCCATCTGTGAAAATTTATCTACTGGACTCTATTCAGCACATATACGATCTTAAGGCAAATTCTTCCTCAACCAGCAGTAATCACTCTTCAGTAGTTCTCAGTCTAGGGCTGGCCCACCACTCATTTCTCTCTCTCCACATGGGGACCTTGTCTGACTGACTTGGCATGAGTCCCATGCACAATGCCAACATCACAAGATCACATGTGCAAGCTTCCAGTGGCCTAAAAGCTTCTACTTCCCTATGTTCATGAACCAACCCTGGCTCTCACAATCTTTCAGCTCCCGTTTTGGGTGGGTGAGGTTTACTATAAGAATCCTATTGGGGCTAGAGAGATGGCTCAGAGGCTAAGAACACCAACTGCTCTTGCAGAGGACCTGGGTTCGATTCCCAGCACCCACAAGTTGGCTAAGAACCATCTTTAAGCTGGGTGTAGTGGTGCAAGCCTTTAATCATAGCACTTGGGAGGCAGAGGCAGGTGGATCTCAGTGAGTTCAAGGCCAGCCAGGTCTACAGAGTGAGTTCCAGGCCAGCTGGGGCTATAGGGAGACCCTGTCTCAAAAAAAAAAAAAACATCCTAACAAGGGACACATACTCTGGAGTGGCCCATTCTTTGAAACTGGCCTGTTGTGGCCTTCTATGTGCAACACTGTTGTATAAGGGAGCTTCACTGGTGAGACTTGAGAAATGCACCCATTTTCTCTCTGTCCCTCATTCTGCTATGTACCATGAGTTTTAGGTGTAGGAATGAAACCGTAGATGTCACCAAGGATTGGGCATTTTCAGATGTATATTCTGTGTGTCTGACCAGTTGAGGGATTCTGCAAAAGCCTCTATCTGTTGCAAAGAAAAGCTTCTTTGATGAGTAGTGTGCAGTATGTTTATAAATACAAGATTCCATATTTAGTATAAAGTAAGAAATTTCATTTGTCTAAAGACATGACAGAGATAGGGTTTTCTCTAGGGTCTATGTCCTCTCCAGCTGTGTGTATTTGACTGAATTTACATTGTCACCCATGATTTCACTCCCATTGAGAAGACTGTAAGTATAATGAGATAGCTGTTGGTTACCCTCCCCCATAACAGCACCACTACTGCACCAATAAATGTAGTTTGTTGTGCAGGTCATTATGGTTGTTAGGCCTTAGGGCTGGGTGGGACCATTGATTGATTGTCTCCCTTATCACCGTGCTTATTATCATCTAGCATTATGAGTGCTTATCTTCAGGTAGAAAGCTTCCATGTCAGTTCCTGCTCCATTGCTCCAAGTCCTCTTTCTGAAGTATGTCCTGTTTTGAGCAGCAAGGTCTTATTTTCTAGTTCTAGGAAATAATTAGGAGCTTTGGCAATAGCCTGTGCTATTTTGGGAGTCTCTTGGATCACTCTTACCAACCACTCAAAGAGAGATCTCTTCTGTCTGGCACTGTGATCCTTACCATACAGCCCCCAGGCATACACATGCACTAATGTTCAGACACTATATGTGCATTTCTCGAGTTTCCCTGGCTAACACATTTCCCTCTGGCTTCCATAGTCCTCCAAACTCCATTTCCTGGCTCCTCGTGTTATATTAGGATATATACTCACATGTAAGGGATCAGTGCTATAATTTACAAATGAGGGAGAATATACATCTCTTGCATTTTTGCATTTGTGTTACTTACTTAGTATAACAGTCTCTCTAGTTCCATTCATTTACCTGAAAGTTTCATAATTTTATCTTTTCTTATTGCCTAGTAGAAAGAACTGCATTGTGTAAATGAACATTCATTATCCATTTGTCAGCTGAGGGCATTTATGTTGTTTCATTTCTTAACTATTGTGAAGAAAACAGCAATAAACATGGATGTACAGGTATCTCTACAGTATGAGTCCTTTGGATATATGCCAAGGAGTGGTATAACTGGATCACATGGTAGATTCATTTTTTTTACTTTTTTGAGAGCTTCACATTGCTTTCCCTAGTGGTTGCATGAGTTTGTATTCCCATCAGAAGAGAATGAGCATTCTGCTTCCTCCACAGCCTTGCCAGCATTTGGTATATTTTTCTTTTGATCTTAGCCAGCCTCACTGGGGTAAGATGGACTCTTAAAGTAGTTTTATCTGCATTTCTCTAGTTACTAAGGATGTTAAGCACTTTTTAAGGTGTTTCTTAACCACTTTTATTTCTTCTTTTGAGAACTCTCTCCTCAGGTCTATAGTCCATCTTTTTATTAGGTAGTTTGTTTTCTCGTTTCTGTTTGTTGAGTTCTTTGTGTATATTTTATTGAGCATATGTACAACTCATACAATGGTTCCCAATCAAACTCAGTCCCCTCCATGCCCCAACCTCACATCAGATCTCATGCATTACAACATCCAAGCTAAGCCCTACCCGGTCAAGCTCCCAAACCCAGGTGTCCTTCTGTACAAATAGATCTGCTGGAGTCTAGCCAGACTATCTAGGAATCCTAGGTAAGGCATATTCTTCCTCAACCAATAGTACTCAGTCTCTTACATTTTTCATCCCAGGATCAGTCCCACATGCATTTCTCTTCCTCCACTTTGATGCCTTGTCCCATTTGGCATGGGTCATGTGTCTGATGCCTACATTGCCACAGGTTTACATGCGAAAGTTTACAGTTGATTGTAAGCCACTGCTTCTCTATGTTTCTGCACAAGCACTGGCTCTTACAATCTTTCTGCCCCCTCTTCCACACACGAGCCATGAGTAGGTGACGTTTAATATTAGGGTCCTATCCAGGGATACACACTCTGGAGGCTCCCATTCTTTGGAGGTTGACTAGTTGTGGCCTTCTGTTTGCCTGGCTCTCTATTGTGTATTACTGATGAGAACTGAGCAATATTATACAGAAACTTTGTAGCTTAATGAGACCCTACTTATGTTGCCCTTAATGCCTAAGCAGCTGATTTCCCATTAAGAAAGCCCTATGCCTACATCTTGGAGGATACTGCCTATAGATTCTTCTAGCAGTTTCAGAGTTTCAGATTTTATGTTGAGGTCTTTGATCCACTTGGAGATGATTTTTGTGCAGATAAGGGTCCATTTTAATTCTTCTACAGGTGGTGATCCAGTTTTGCCAGCACCATTTGTTGAAGATGCTGGTTTTCTCCCATTGCATATTCTTGGCACCTTCATCAAATATCAAGTGGTTGAAATTGTATGTCCTCATGTTTGGGTCTTCTGTTCTGTTCCACTGATCTATGTGCCTATTTTTATGCCAGTACCATGGTATTTTTCTAACTATAGCTCTACAAGATAACCTGAGATTTGGCATGGTCATGCTCCCTATGTTGTTCTTTTTACTCAAAATTGTTTTGGCTATGTGGTTCCATATGAATTTTTGTGGTTCCATGTGAATTTTTGGATGACTTTTTCTAGCTCTGTGAAGAATGTTGTATTTTGAGTGGCATTGCATTGAATATATAGATTGATTTTGGAAAGATGGTCATTTTCAAAATATTGATTATACTAATCCATGAGCATGGTAGATTTTTTCATCTCCTAGTATCTTCCTCTATCTCTTTCTTTAAAGTTTTGAAATTTTATTGTAGAGGTATTTAATGTTTTGGGTTAGGTTTATTCCTAAGTATTGTTTTTAATTTCATGTGAATGGGGGGATTCCTTGTCTCTTTTTTCTGAATTCTTGTTGTTGGCATATAGAAACACTACTGACTTTGTATGTTGATTTTGTAACCTTCCGCTTTACTGAAAGTATTAATAATTTCTAGTATTTTTCTGGTGGAGTTTTCTGTATCTCTTATGTATATCATATCATCTGCAAATAGGGAAACTTTTAATTTCATTCTCTTGTTTTATTGCTCTTGCAAGGGCTTCAAGCACTGTATTGAAAAGGAGTGGAGATAGAGGGCAACCCTGTCTGGTTCCTGATTTTAATGGAAATGCTTCTAGATTTTGTCCATTTAGAAATGATGTTGTTTGTGGGTTTGTTATATGTAGCTTTAATGATATGGAGGTATGTTCCTTCCAGACCTATTTCTTCTAGTACTTTTGACATGAATGCATGTTGGATTTTGTCAAAGGCCTTTTCTACATCTGTTAATATGATCATGTGATTTTTGTCTTCAAGTCCATTTATAAGTTTTATGACATTTATTGATATGTATGTTGAACTATCACCACATCTCTAAAATAAAGTCTACCTGGTAATAATGGATGATCTTTTTGATGTGCATCTGTGTGTGGTTTAAGAGTATTTTGTTGAGTGTCTTTGCATCTATGTTCATTAAGGATATGGGCCTGTAGTTTTCTTCATTGTATATTTACCTGGTTTTGGTATTAGAGTGATGCTGGCTTCATAGAAAGAGTTTGGCTGTTTACAGACACACATCAAAAAAATCATCGATCCTGACCAAGTTGGATTTATACCAGAGATGCAGGGATGTTTCAACATGCAAAAATCAATAAATATCATAAAACACATAAATGGACTGAAAGACAAAAACCACACAATCACCTCAATTGATGCAAAGAGGCCTCTCCTTACAATGAATTGTGGTGAATACAGAGACTCATGGCTGCCTAAGATGCAGAAAATAAGTCACAAGTGTGGGCTCAGCCCTAAACAAGGCATTTATATCTTCACTTCAAAATCCTAGAGAACATAACAGAAGAGGGCAGGGAGTACATGAGAGCTTGAAGACGGGGTAAAGGATTATGAAATGTCATTTTCTAGACTTTATACAACAATCACAACCATTACTCATATCAACTATAGTTACATGCATTCTTCCTACACACTACCTGCCCTATCAATAGTCATGGAATTGTCAGAAGCTTATGGGGCTCTTTACCTCTGAACTATTGGCTATATATAGATTCTAGAAAAAGGGGTATCACTCGCTTTAGTTGAATATTCTGTGTTGAGCCCACCAGGATCCTGTGGATTGCTCTAAACCCATGGTCTCACAATCGGCCCTGATTCAACTCAGTGAGTCATAAAACTAAATGGATAGAGATGAATGTGAGAGAGAAGAAAGGAAGAGAGAATATGGTGTGCAAAAGTGGGTGTGGTGTGGGACTGAGAATGGGAAAGTTTTTGAACATGGGTAAGAGTAAAGAAATTTAGAAGGCAGTTTCTTGGTGTGTCCTTTTAGTTAAATATCAGTAGTAAGATCCCTGCCTGGGCCTATGAACTCTTCAGATAGTGCCTGTTATCCAGGCTTACATTATCAGGCATGGGATGTAGGGGAAAAATGATTTAATAAATTCAATATGGTTTATTTTTCTCATATTTAGACCCTCTCTCTTATCTCTACCCTTATAACAATCCCTTTCACCAGATTTCAGGTACCCTATCACACGTATTAAGGCCCACTGAGTCGGGTTTATGTCCCCAAATGCACTTTGGTGTGCATGCATCCCCTAGAACTAGTTACCCTGTCTAGCACCACACCCTTAAAGAAAACTGACTTTCCTTTTCCCAGAAGTTATTAGTTACCAATAGTACCTCAGATAAGGTCAGGGCTTCTTTGCTCCTTTTTTGCTGGGATCTTGTCTGGCTTGAGCTTGCACAGGTCCATGCATGCTGTCACCATTGCTGTAAGTTCATATGATTAACTTCCCAGCTATCTGGAAAACTGTGTTACCTCGTGGTCATCCACCATCTCTGGCCCTTACAATCTTTCTGCTCCCCTATTCTACAATGGTCCCTGAGCCTTGAATGACAGAGGTTTGAAATGGGTGTCCTATTCAGGTATATGCATTCCACAGGCTCTTATTCTCTGTATTTTGGTCACTTGTGACTTTCTGCATTAATCTCCATCTGTTGCATGGGAAGTTTTGCTGATGAGAGTTGAGAGATGCATTAATAATTTTCTCTCCCTGTTCCTCTAGTTTTCCTGAGTCTTAGATGTAGAGGTTGCATTGTAGATGTGTCACTTAGGGCTGGAAAACTCATAAACATTTATTCTTTGTGTGTGACCAGATTTGGAATTCTACAATGGTCTAAATCTGTTTAAAGAAAAAAGAAGCTTTGGGCTGGAGAGATGGCCTAGCAGTTAAGAGCACCAACTGCTCTTGCAGAGGACCTGGGTTCGATCCCCAGCACCCACATGGCGGCTGAGAACCGTCTTTAACTCCAGTTCCAGGGGAATCCGGCACCAACTTCTGACCTCTGCGGCACTGCACAATATGGGTGCACAAACCTGCATGCAGACAGTACATTCATACACATAAAAAAATAAATAAAATTTAAAAAAAAAGAAAAAAGAAGCATCTAGGGGAGAGAAAAGAAATAAATAATGCCTAGCTATGGTAAAAAAAAAAAAAACTGAATCATTAGTCTAACAATCTATTGACAATTACACATACAGTATCTCTACATGAGTCCATGTGCAAAGCTAAAGGCTGCATAACAAAAAAACAGTACTAGACAAGAGAAACCTTCATTTGAGTCATTGGCCAGGGTAGGCTATTGCCACGGCCCTTGATTGCCTTTCAGAACCTGAGGATAAGACCCTATGTCTGAAGACAGGACATACTTCCAAGACTGGAATTGGAGCAATGGGCTGGAACTGAGCTGGAAGCCACCTCCCCTGAGCCCTAGCTCTTATAGTGTTGGAGAGCACCATGCAAGCCGCTGAGAGAACATCAAACGATGGTCCAACATCAGCTATAAAACCAAATATCCACGTCGATGACCAGCACACCATACAACATCAGTGCAGTAGTGGCTCACTTATCTTGGGACAAATCAATGGCTAACTAATTGGACTTAAAGCCCACTCAGTGGGGCAAAACTCACCTGTGATATTGTAAACACAGCCAGGTGCACATAACAGAGAAGTCATAGATCTTAGAGAACTCCCTTAAGTTGAGGCTTCCCTAGGTTAAGGTAACATCTTATGAACTGCAAAAGAGGTAGCCTTATATTTACAAATATCCAAATATCCCAGACACCACTTAATAAAGAAGCTTCTTTTGCACCAGATAAAGAACAGTACAGAGTCCCACAAGTGGACAATGCCATTGACTTGAGATTCTTCTATTCCTCTATGCCTATCAATGCATAGATTTGTTCTTTTCATGGTGTCTAACATATTTCCTGCAAACTCCATTTGTGTGTATGTTGTTTTTTTCATATTCTTTGCTTGAGCATTCCAAATCTATCTTCCAAATTTATCTTCCAGTCTTGATATTCAGCTTTCCATTTGATTCATCTGCTGGTAAGGCTGGTAAGGCTATCTCCTGTTGTTCCAAACTGGCTTATTTTTTTTTCATTTCATCTTAGAGTTTAATATTTCTCTCTTTTCACAAATTCATTTTCCAGATCCTGAATTGTCTTTGTTATTTCATTCAGCCATACATTTTTATTTTCTTGAACTTCAGTCAAGAGTTTATTCCTATCCACTTTAAGTTGTTTGAATTTGTTTTGTATGTTTGTGTGTATGTGTGCTTTCCTCAAACTCCTTGAATTCTTTGATCATTGTTTATAATTGTTCTTATAAATTCTGTGTCCTGTGGTCCTCTGGGTTTTCATTGTAGAAGACTTCTATAGAGCTGGTGGTCTTTGATAGGAACATATTATATTGATTTTTCATATTTGTGTTTTTGCATTATGATTTGGATTTATGGACTTCTTTGTTTGGTTGTGAGTCTGATGAAATACTAGTCTGACTTTGTTGGGTTGAATTTTGTTTTGTTTTGTTTTTTGTTGTTTTTGAGACAGGGTCTCCCTGTAGCTCCCAGCTGTCCTGGAACTCACTATGTAGACCAGGCTGGCCTTGAACTCCCAGAGATCCTCCGGCCTTTGCCTCTAGTGCAGGGATTAAAGACATGGCCACCACACCCAGATGGTTCTGGTTTTTTTTTATTGACGTACCTTGGCTGCTTTCTGATAAGGTATGAATAGTAGTTAGTAGATCTATGCTTCAGGTTCTCACTTTTGATATTTTATTAGAGGTATGCCATGGTTTCAGGCAGGCTACTCAGGAGCTCTCCAGCAGTGTAAATGGGCCTAGTCCAGAGGAAGTAAAATAATGAGCAAGTGGGCAGGTTCTGACTTGGTAGGCAGGGAAGATGTGGGCCCTGGATCAACATAAACAGTGCTAGTGCCAAAGAAGGGTGATAGGGACAGAACAAGAAGGGTGATAGGGACAGAGCAGCAGGGATCTGACTACTTTACTGGGATAGTCTGGAGTTTTCAGAACTGTGAAGGGGCCTCACCAGAAAAACTGGGTGAAGAGGGTGGGTCTGAGTAGCTAGGCAGATTAGATGTAGGATCTGGAGCAACACCAATGAGTCTTCTCCCAAAGCAAGGGGATGGGGACAAAGAGGTCCTTGAAGATTTGTAATCACATAACGAACAAATCCATATAAGACCATATATAACGTAAGGCAATGTATAAAAATAAGAACAATGTTAGGTGGGCGTGGTGGCGCACACTTTTAATCCTAGCACTTGGGAGGCAGAGGCAGGCGGATCTTTGTGAGTTCAAGGCCAGCCTGGATTACAGAGTGAGTTCCAGGACAGCTGGGGCTACAGGAGACCCTGTCTCAAAAAGATCAAAAACAAAGGAATAAATAAATAAATAAATAAATAAATAAATAAATAAATAAATAAACAATGCATAGGGTCCTTAAAAGCACTGATTCTGTATAATTGTACTTGAAATACTGTTAGTTACCCTATCCCCTTCTGTATCAATGTATCACTTAATCTTTCAATAATCCATTTAACTTGAAATTTGTGTATTAGTTCAAGAAAAATATTAGAGTAATTTTTTTTCTAATTAAATTAGTTTTTATTGATGCTTTGTGCATTTCATACATTTTTTCCAATTCAGTTCAGGCTTATTTCCC
>VZQC01006191.1:117990-154515 GCA_009823505.1 Rhizomys pruinosus | reverse complement strand
CCTGGCCTGGCGCGTTATGGCGTCTCCCCTGCGACCCAGGTTCCCGCCCACAAGTCCAGCCGGGACCAGAGCAGACGGGAACGCGACCCTCAGCTCACCCGCGCGCGGTCCCTCTGGGCCGGGGACCCCGTAGACGGGTTCAGAGCGAGACCCTCTCCCAGCTGCCCCCCGCCAGACCCCGCCTAGAGCTGTGGAGCTGTGTACCTGGCCTGGCGCGTTATGGCGTCTCCAGAGTAATTTAAAACTTTATAAAAGTCATCACTTATTTGAAAAATGTTGTATTAAGGTTGACCTTCAGATTTCCGGTTTGTCAGACTACCTGTTCAATAAATAATCATCTTTATTTCCTAACAAATAAGATATATTAGAAAGCATTTACAGAAAGCATTAAAATTAATATCCAACTATAAAAGATCGAAAACATTTTAAGGAAGACATTTGTGGTAGATTTTGACTCCTATGTAAGAACATACCAGACAAACAACTTGAAGGAGGAAAGGTTTATTTTGGCTTACCGTCTCAGTGGTATCAGTCTATGGTCACTTGGCTCCATTGGTTTTTGGCCTGTGGTAAAGCATAACTTCATGGTAGCAGGAATATGTGTCAGCAGGGCCTGCTGACATAATGGCAAGCAGGCAGCAGAACAGAAGCAAGGAATGGGCCAAGTCCCAATATACCATTTAACAACATGACCCCTAGAGACCTACTTACTATAGTAAGTCTCATCACCTAAACACCAATAGTGCCACAGGCCGGCAATCAAGCCTTGAACACATGACCTCTGTGGGACATTTCATATCCATACTCTAACAATACAGCCTCATAGTCATCTGATCCAAAGAAAACTCTAAGCTGAGGGTTGAATCTCATGTGTGCCATGATTCTTAGAAGAAAAATAAATGTTTGTAATAGATTAGAAAACAGAAACTATAACTTTTATAAAAATAATTTTCTAGTTATTTATCTGTAGTGGTAACTCTTTAGAACACAAAATATAATTATCTTTGCATTGTCAAATAAATTAAGAGAAGTTCAAATCTAAAATGTGACCAATATCTGTAATTTCATACACACCACTGAAAGCATATGCTGTATGCTGAGACCTGGTTCTATAAAATAGCATCTACATTCTGGCTCTGTGTCCATGGATACCTGCCATTTCTTGCCCTCTACTCTAAAAAGGAGCAAATTTTATGTGAATTATACTTTTTGTTTAATTTTTTTTATTTTATTTTCATATGTGTATGAATGTACTGTCTGCATGTAGGTTGGTGCACCCATGTCGTGCAATGCCGGGGAGGTCAGAAGAGGTTGTTGGATTCCCCTGGAACTGAAGTTAAAGATGGTTCTCAGCCACCATGTGGGTGCTGGAGATCGAATCCGGGTCCTCTGCAAGAGCAGTCGGCACTCTTAACCACTAGGCCATCTCTCCAGCCCCTGTTTAGTATTATTTTAACTGCACATATTTACAGAATATGGTGTGATAATTCAATATATTTAGATGATGTGTAATAATCAAATCAGGTAGCTGATATTTTCATCTTTTATACTCTTAAAATTATTTAATGTGTGATAATGTACATATTTATGAAATATATTTTTCTCTCCTTTGTATCTTTCACTGAGACAGGATCTCACATATCTCTTTATTCTAGGCTGTCTTCAAATGTACTGTGTACCTGAGGATGACCTTGAACTTATGGTCCACTTGCTTACAATGCTCCAGTGTGTTGGGATTACAGGTATGTGCTGCCATGCCCAGTTTATACAGTACAGGGGATCAAACCCAGGCCCTTGTGAATGTGGAGGCAAGCACTTTCCCAAGTGACCTATAGCCCCAGCTCCCAATGTGATATTTTCAATATTTTACATTCAGATTATATCTGTATAAGTTAAGGTTCTTCAGAGAAACAAACCCAATAAAGACATAAATGGGTATGTAGATAGATGCACAGATGCACCTTCAGGAAGTAAGGACTACAAACGCAATAAAGACATAAATGGGTATGTAGGTAGAGGCACAGATGCACCTTCAGGAAGTAAGGACTAACTGAAGAAGTAGTTCCCCGGGAGGCAGCCTATATTTATTGTGCAGCCTGATTCTTATCTAGCCTCTCTGATTCCTGGTCTGCTAGGATATGAACAAGATGCTACCACCATACATCTAAAGAAATGTGAGATACATATGAAGGAGACACGATTGATTATAAGGAATTGACTTGTTGTTATGGAGTCTGATAACTAGAACTAGGAGAGTCAGTGAGGTAGGTCAACCTAAATCCAGTGGATTGAGATCACAAAAGAACTAAAGTCTGGTTCTGGTCTAAAGAAAGGGAAAGGGTGATCCTTCAGCTCAAGTAATCAGATAAAGGTGTGCCTTTTTGCTCAGTTTTGTTATATGATTTAAGACTTCAAGACTGGATGAAGTTCACATTGGAGACATCCAAATGTTACTATCATGAAAAAAATTATCAGAATCACCCAGGATAATGTTATCTAAATATCAGTCCAATCAAGCTAACAGGTAATATTAACCACCCCAGCATCTTATAAAAATGTATTACGTTTTAAGTTTTAGGAAACAAATTGTTTCCAAGATTTTATGGTTCTACAAAATTTATAGGCTTTAATATTTGTGACAAAATGAATGACATCCGGGGGTGGGAGAGTCATAGGCAGGTGCAGATAGGGGAGCAGGTATAATATAATCAAGATATACTGTATGAAGTGCACAAAAAAATCTATAAAATTTTAAAATATGTTTAATGGTGTTAGAAAGGCATAAAAATGTAATCAACTTTATAATTCAGAGAAATTATGTGAACATGTTTCTAAGGGAAAAAAATTGGAAGAATAAACCCTTTAAAACCTATGCTCAACAAAAAATTTATTTTTATAGTAAAGTATTTAATGAGACCTGGCCTATCTTAAACTAACAAAGCAAACAACTCTCTTGCTTCTTTGTCCATGAGGAATCAAGGCCAAGAACAGCTAAGAAGTCTGTGACCTTTCAAAAATAGAATGCTAAGTATTCTAGGTAAGACTACAAAGTCACTTTTGGACCAATATTATCAAGCCATAGAAAGAAAAAGTCTTTCAGCTTAAATGTCCAATAATGACCTATCAAGAAAATAACAAATAAATGTCTTTTTATCAAAAAATATATCCTTAAATATTTACTTAGATTTTAGCAGATTCTTCTCATATTTTGTTTTAAATCTATGCCCATGCCTAAATTTGAGCCTTTAATGCATGTTCCTTCTATGACAGAAAAGTGGTGGGGTAAGGAGAAAAGCTGCTTTAAATGTTAAGTGGCTCTTTCATTTATTCAAATTTTTTAAAGCTTTTTTAAATTTTATTTATTTTTTTATGTGTATGAATGTACTGTCTGCATGTAGGTCTGTGCACCTGTGTCGTGCAATGCCGCGGAGGTCAGAAGAGGGCGTCGGATTCCCCTAGAACTGGAGTTCTCCAGGAATTGGAGTTACAGACGGCTCTCAGCCGCCACGTGGGGTGCTGGGGATCGAACCCGGGTCCTCTGCAAGAGCGGTCTACACTCTTAACCGCTAGGCTATCCCTCCAGCCCCCATTTATTCAAATTTTTAATGTATCTACCCCACAGAGTTCTTGCTCAAGAGAAGAGGTTTTCCTTGAGGTTAGATCATTCAAGTTTCTATGTTCAGCTAAAACATTGTTTACATGCATCACTATTCTACTGTTTCCATAAATATGAAATTTTAGATTCCAAATATAAGTGAATTTATTCTGTGTCTGTCTGATTTTTCTCTGAATAATAGCCTGTAGATAGATCTATGTCGCTGCATTTCCTTATTTTAAAGACTGAATAATATTCCAGGGGAGAGAGAGAGAGAGAGAGAGAGAGTATGTGTGTTTATCACTGTGATAATTCATTTATCCATTTACAGACATTTGGGTTACTTATTTATCATAGCTAGATAATGTGAAATGAACATGTGAGGGCAGGTATCGCTTTGGGGTCCTAATTTCATTTTCTTTGAGCAAACCTCCAGAGATGGGTTTGGTAGTTCTAGTTTCTACTTTTTGAGAACACACAGTGGGGGAAGAATGGTTTCTTCAATAAAAAATGGTGCTGTGGAAACTGCCTAATCCTCTACAGGAGAATGAAATTAGGTCTTTTCTCAAGCCATGTACAAAAATCAATATGAGCCGGGTGTGTGGTGCCTAACTTTAATCCCAGCATTCGGGAGGCAGAGGCAGGCAGATCTCTGTGAGTTCAAGGCCACCCTAGTCTACAGAATGAGTTCCAGGACAGCTGGGGCTACAGGGAGACCCTTCTCAAAAAGGCCAAAAGAAAGAATAAAATCAATATGAAACAGATTACAGACTTAAATAAAAGATCTGAATTTACAAACAGAAACATACTTTTTGACATTGGTTTGGGCAATGATTGCTTGACAGTGACATGAAAAGTACAAGCAACAAATATGAAATAAACAAATGGGATCATATTGAGCAGTAAAACTTCTGCACAAGAAAGCGAGCAACAGAGTGAAGAGACACCCTACAGAATGGGAATGTTTGCAAGCCATACATCTAATAAGGAACAATATCCAAAAGTGGTAAAAATAAAAAAAGCATAATGGCAAAATCAAACATTTTAAGTGGGCAAAGGATTTGAATAGACATTTCTTAAAAAAGAAAAAACAATGAGCAACTAACAGTTTTAGGAAAGGTATTCAATGTCTATAAGAGAAATGCACACTAATACCACAATGGGATATCATCCACATACACCTATTGCCAAAAAGACAAGATATAACAAGTATTAGCTAGGATGTGATGGCACAAAAATCTTGATTATTAATAGGAATGGAAACATTCCTATTATGAATAGGAATGGCTAACTTTCTGTGCTTTCTCTTTAGCTTCTTCATTGACTCTGAAGCATATGTTTTGAATCTTTCCATCAGCTTCAGACTTCACCAGCTTCTTCACCATTCAGCAAATAGCCTAGATCCATCTATCTAGAGAAAAATATATACTGTCAAGAGAAAAAACTCCCAATTACTTGAAACCCTATTATTCCTGTCACAGAGAAGAGATGTCAACTTCCTAAGACTAATGCCTCCCACAATGTTCTGGTCCATCCACACTTGCTTCCGTGGGCCCCCTCCCTACTGCTTATCCCCTCTCTGTTTTGCCTCTTAACTTTCTTTTCCCTTGTTCTACCATTTATACAAAGGAAATTTAGACATGCTCAGAGTCCCACTACCTCGAACATAAAAAGTGTCTCTCTGTACCAACTGCTTTCTCTCTCATTTAATTTCATTTGTTCAGTGGTTAAGTACACATTCAGAAGCAGAGTTTTTGGAGAAAAAAAAATGTCCATTCTTTCTGTGCCTACTTTTGTGCTTTCCAATTTCCAATGCACTGATAACCAGGTTACTGCTGTCAGTTTACTAACACAGCTTTAACCAGGAGGACTGGTGGCCTCTGGTTTAGTAAATCCTAGAGACTACAGTTCTAAGCCTATTGGCCATTTTAGCAGCATGCTGTTGTAATATCCCCTCTTACATAAAGTTCTAGTTTCCTTGATAAAGGCAGTATCACAGTTTTGGGTAGTCTCAGCTCATTGTTTCTAAGTGGAAGGAACTCTTCTTTGCTTCAAAGATTTCTCAACTTTTCTTCTTTTATTTTTTTTTATTTTTTCTTATTTTTTAAATTTATTTTTGTATGTGTATGAATGTACTGTCTGTGTGTAGGTCTGTGCACCCGCGTCATGCGATGCCACGGAGTTCAGAAGAGGGTTTCCCCTGGAACTGGAGTTAAAGACAGTTCTTAGCTGCCATGTGGGTGCCGGGGATTGAACCCGGGTCCTCTGCAAGAGCAGTCGGTGCTCTTAACCACTAGGCCATCTCTCCAGCCCCCTTAACTTTTCTTCTTTTAGAGTATCAGCTTCCCCCTAAACAATGCCATTTTTTTCCTGTGATCTCAATTATCATCACTAGTTTTCTGCCTCTCTGAGCTTCAGAAATGTATGTACAATGCACAATAATTTATTCCACAAATATCTCACTTGTCACTTAAAGGGAAATAAACAATAATTTCTCCTATAAATGTGTTCTTCCTCTGTTTTCCATCCCCATGAAAAGCAGTAAAATTCTGAAAGCAAATCCCTTTAGTGTTGCCCATCTGAACAAGCAGCAAAAATCTTATAATGCTCCTGTTTCCCAACACATGAAAAAGATGCAAAATACCTTCTGGATGATCAAGCTAAAACCCTGTTTAACTCTTCTTCTACCTCAGCTGATTGATTCTGCCCCATCAAATTTTTGCAAAGCTGACACTTCTATCAGTCCTTGCTGTTCTCTCTCCATTCTAAATGCCATTATCTCCTTGTGTGATCCCTGTAACAGCCTCCTAAATAACCACCCCACTGCCTGCACTTCACTTTCACACTCAGACCCAGTGACCTTTCAGGAGCATACATCCAATTATGTCACCCTCTTCTTTGAAATCTCTCACAGCTGATCATTGGTCCCTGAATACTGTCTAAAGCCATTGAAGGGTTGAAAAGAACTGAAAATTTTATACAGATAAATGAATGTTCCAATTGCAACCTTAGAGGTGGCTTTTAGGAAATATTTAAGAACATAAAATTCTGAAGTCATTTGATCTGTCCCAAGATATGAATAATAATGCTGAACATTTGCATGACACTTTTATTAATAAAGCACATCAATATGTATTATTTTCCTTCGTGATCTTCAAAAGTTTTTAAGGATTGTTTTTCTCCATTTTATTAATAATAAAATAGAGAACTTAAGGTTAAGTGACTTATTAAAGCCCAATTATCCACTAACTGATATGATTGGTACTCAAACTCTATCAAAACTAAATCACTTCAGAAAATGAAATGAAGTAGAGTTGAAATCAGAGTAGTCTTATGTTTAATAAGTGTAAGAGGCATGATAGATGATTGATTGATTGACTGATGATAGATAAACCATAGATGCTGATGATAGATGATAGATAATGGATGATAGAAAGTAGTGGACATAATACATACATAGATAGGTGAGTTTTCATAGAGATCTCAGTCAAAAATTAAATAACTTTAAAAAAACAGATGTCTGGTATTCAGAAAAATACTATTTACACAGAGGATAGTATTATTTTGCTAAAGACTAGCTTTAAAACAAAATTTATTGTATGTAAATGATGTCAGAAAATATATAGATCAGATAGATACAACTATCTTATTTATTTCAACACTAGAGTTGACTTTCAAAACTACAAAAAATAATGTCCTCATTTTAAAGTGAGCCAGTTACCACTAAATAAAAAGTAAAATGCTTGTTGGGCTGAAGTGAAGGTTGGCTGGAGGATAGCTGAACAGATAAAGAGGTAGAATCAGCATTGTCATCAGAAGACACGAGCACTCAACCACAACCCCACACAGGAACTCTGCCAAGAACAAAATGAATGCCCACTGCCAGCACAAACTAACAGGGGGAGTCTGGGAGCCATTTGAAATAAAAGAGAGAGGTCAGAGCCAATTCAGGTCAACCAGGTCTAATGAAAGACCAGATAAACTAAGAGATCGATGCCAACCAACTGGAAATACCTATCCAGATAGAGGCTAATAAGAGCGAGCTCACCAAAATTAAGGCTGAACAATAGACGGCTCTCAGAGGTCAACCCTCCAAGTGATTGAAATGCAAATGCTTTCCAACTGTAGAAAACCCAAAATGAAACTTTATAATCTCACAATATTTAGAGACAAAAGCAACTCCGAAACTCAATTTAGTTTAAAGGAAAATCACTTTATACTCCACTGGTTCCTGGATTCAATGAAAAATTTGAAAAGTAAAAGCCATAGTGAGAGTTACTTCTCTTTTCCAACACTTAAATAAAACAAATAGAAGCAAAAATAGTAATAAAATAAAAGAACAAGTAAAGCATCTGGGATGAAGAATATCAGGTCTGTATAACCATGCACCCAGAGCCTGGCATCTCATGGCAGAGCAGCGCAGTCCAGCCTGTTTGGTGTTGAGAACATGTCATGCCTAATAAAGGAAAATATGGGAAATCTTCTTCATTGCATAGTATTGGCATTGAGTTGTTCTTATTTTGTTAAACTTTTGGCAAGAAAAAACTAGACAATTTACAGAGTATTAATAGCTATACTAATCAAACATTTCCTTTACAGCAGATATATAAGAAAAATAATAACATCAATGAAAATTTGCCAGAGACTGACTAAAGACACATCAGGGTCTTGACTGGATGGTTCCATTTAAACTGGCTAACTCAGGTTTACAGGTATTTACTGCCTTTGACTGAATACAGAAATAAACCATTTAATTCAGCTTTCAAATCCTCTAAACAGTTTAACCTTACATGTTAATGCATAATGGAAATAATATTGCTTTCATTTTCATTAATTTACTTTGCAAAAATTTTACCAGGCACATTACACTAGCCCAAAATTCTAAGTTTGCTATCACATATGACTAGAAATGAAAAATCTACTAAAAGCTGGTTTGGGCAAAAGTGTGGAAGATGAGGCACTCTTGGACATTATTGGAGTAAAGACCCCTCCCCCAGTAAAAATTTTGAGGGTTGTAAACTACCTATAATTCACCATATAACAAATAGACAAAATCATCAAAATTTCAAACATACCTTCTTGTGGGGGGTGGTGGGGTGGGGAGGGGGCATGGGTCTAGATTTAATTTGAAATTTTGTGGGAAAGGCACAGAGCTTCAATAAAAAATGGCTTTGAAAAAAAATTTGAAACATACCTTACCTTTGACCTGGGAGTTTAATTTCTGAGGATTTTCTCTGTGCATATCATTGATAAGGATTGGCTGAGGCAGGATATTTATAATAGTGAATAATAAAAGCAGTATATGTATCAGCAAAGGCAATGGTCAACTATTGTTCATTTCTACAAGGGAATTAATGCACAGTTCATTTCTACAGGGAATTAATAGAGCTGTGCTCATTTCATAGAAAACCTTCCAAATAAGCTAAATTTAAAATCAGTGGGTTACATTGAGTTCGTTCCTTTCAGAAACAATTTTTAAAATATATTTCTTGTTGATAGATAAGGATATGTACATAGATTCAAGCGTGCACAGTTTTGTGTAGCAAGAAAAACTGAAAAGTGGTAAATTGTAGGCTTAGATAATGAGAATAAAAATTATATTTTTCTTTTCAAAATATTTTATTAATACTTTGAAAATTTGTACAATATATTTTGATCATATTCCCTCCCAACCCCTCCCCTTAACTTTCCCAGATCTCTCTCTACATCTCTACTTCTCACCCAACACTTTGTGTCCTCTTTGTTCTTTATTTTAATAATCCATTATCTCCAATTTACATGTATCACCATCCGCTGTAGCATGGTCAACCTACCAGGGGTCACACTCTTAAATAAAACTGATCTAGGGCTGGAGAGATGGCCTAGCGGTTAAGAGCACCAAATGNTGTATCACCATCCGCTGTAGCATGGTCAACCTACCAGGGGTCACACTCTTAAATAAAACTGATCTAGGGCTGGAGAGATGGCCTAGCGGTTAAGAGCACCAAATGATCTTGCAGAGGACCCAGGCTCAATCCCCAGCACCCACATGGTGGCTGAGAACCGTCTGTAACTCCAATTCCAGGAGAACTCCAGTTCCAGGGGAATCCGACACCCTCTTCTGACCCCTCGACATTGCACAACACGGGTTCACAGACCTACTTGCAGACAGTACGTTCATACACATACAAAAATAAAATTTTTTTAAATGAAAAAAAAAACTGATTTATTCTCCTAGAGGGGTGTGGGGAGCTGACATAAGTAATGCCATGGTGAACTCTGAATGACCTTTGATGTTTCAGCAAGTTCATGGCATGCATGGGTTAATACTGTGCAAGCAGATGTGATGTGCACTGTTTTACAGAAGGAATTGTTTTAAGGGAATGTCCTTGCAAGGCAAGGACATAATCCTCGAGATGGTCCTGGGAAAGTAAACAAAGCATGACCATACCTTCACCCCATGTGAAATTTGCAGAAGAGCCTTTTTTTTATACTTGCTTGTATAAAGGCCTTAAGAAATAAACATGGGGCTCCCAGCTCTAACCCTTTGGTGTGTGCACTTGTGTGTGTGCGTTTGCGTGTGCGTGCGTATGCGTATTCTTTCGTTTTTTTCTTTTTTTAATTTTTATTTTTGTATGTGTATGAATGTACTGTCTGCATGTAGGTTTGTGCACCCATGTCGTGCAATGCTGTGGAAGTCAAAAGAGGGTGTCGGATTCCCCTGGAACCAGAGTTAAAGACAGTTCTCAGCTACCAAGTGGGTGCTGGGAATCGAACCTCGGTCCTCTGCAAGAGCGGTTGGCACTCTTAACTGCTGGACCATCTCTCCAGCCCCCCGTGTGTATTCTTTCTTAATTCCCACTCCCCCACTTAGGTTTCGTTCAACTTTGGCAGCTGGCTCTGTCAGAGGGGGCTCATGGATCCTATTCCTACTCCATGCTACAATTCTCCCTAGCTTGATTTTGGGTAGGTCTTGTGCAGGCAACCACAGGGGCTGTGAATTCATGAGTGCAGTGGTCCCAGCATGTCCAGAAAACACTGTTTTGATCTGGTCCTTCCTCACCTCTGGCTATTACAATCTTTCTTCCCCCTCTTCCATGATGGTCCCTGAGCCTTGGAGAGGGAGTGTGATACAAATGTCCCATTTGTGCCTGAGCCCTCCAGTGTCACTTATTCTCTGGCTTCTTAGCCAGTTGTGAGCTTCTCCATTAATCTCCTTCCATTATACAAAGAAACTTCTCTGAGGAGATCTGAGAGCTGAATTAAACTATGGGCTTATGAGAAAGGAATTTAGAAGGATATTTGATTCTATGTCCATTTAGCAAAATAATAGTAGATTCAGCCCTTGGGCTTGTGACCTCCCCAACCATGGGTTCTTAGATTTGCAGTACAAGGTATGATTTCCTCCTGTGGAGTAGGCCTTCAATCTCATCAAAAGGCTGTTGATTACCCCCATAACATCTGCGACACTATTGTGTCCATGGGCTTATCTTGCCATGCATATGACTGCAGCTCACAGCTTAAAGCCATATGGAAACCTACTATTTTATAAGCTTCCTAAATATATATCCATATGAAAGAGCTTAATTGGAGTTACCCTACACAGGAGATTATACTCATCCTAGAAGCCATAGTTTATCACAGGTTAAAAAGCCAGTGCCAGGGCCGGAGAGATGACTCAGTAGTTAAGAGTGCTGACTGCTCTTGCAGAGGAGCTAGGTTCAATTCCCAGCATCCACATGGTGGCTAATAACTTTAAGCCTGGTGTGGTGCTGCATGCTTTTAATCCTAGCACTCAGGAGGCAGAGGCAGGCAGAACTCTGTGAGTTCAAGACCAGCCTGGTCTTGGTCTACAGAGTGAGTTATAGGCCAGATGGGGCTACAGGAAGACCCTGTCTCAAAGATCAAAAAAAAAAAATGTTTCAACAAGAATTTTGTCAGGCCTGGTGGCACACACCTTTAATCCTAGCACTTGGGAGGCAATCCTAGCACTTGGGAGGTAGAGGCAGGTGGATCTCTGTGAGTTCAAGGCCAGTCTGGTCTATATGGTGAGCTCCAGGCCAACTGGGGCTGTAGGGAGACAAAAAAAAAAAGCCCAGTGCCAATTATGGGATACCTCCTCCCAGCAGTTTGTTGGTTACAGGTGTCCCAGAGACCCTTACAAATGATGCAAGCTATTAACATTTCTCTTGGTTGCCCACCAGAACTTGATGGTAAGATCCTGTTGCTAAAAACATGACATGCATTGGCCATAGGATATGCAGAAATCAACCAAGTCTGTCCTGACCAGGAGTTTCCTCCCTGATGACTGGCTCTCATAATACTGGAAGATGTTATATAGACTACTGGGGAAAAGTATGTCCTTTACAGAATTTTTAATTTTCATTGTATAGCATCTTAGTAGATATATTTTTCTGATAATGAGCATTACACAACATTTTCCAAAGTTTCTATGGGATTCAGTATCACATATGAGATTTGAGACCATTTTAATTTGTTTTGTTTTTTTCCCTGATAAAATGTATTTCTTTAAAATAGTAGAAATGGTCAATTATGTAAGAAAAGAATCAAATTAGCCAGAGTAGGATGTCCTTTCTCCCTGCAAAAAAAGCATAAGAAAATTCTTATAATTAACCCATGTTATGTTCACAGTAATGGTTCATGTGATCTTAATCTCTTCCTCCCTCCAGAGTGAGCAGGTTCAGCAAAGCATTGGTGTTTAATTAAGTACAGTTTTAAAAAGCTAGATCAGGCCCCACTAGACATATAAATGCAATGTACTTAGTACCATAAAGTTGGCTAATAATACACATCCATAAGGTAAAAAGACCTTTGATAGCAGAGTATTAGGTTAGTCAGAATCCAATTTATGGGGGGGGAAAAGTCCTGTATATTCTCATTGGTAAGCAATAATGCATTTCAGTTCCATCCTGACACAAAAATCTCTCAGGTTCCTTTATGTTCTTTTATATAAGTGCCATAAAACATTAATAGAAGGGCTCTCCCAGGTCTCTGTTTGAATGTTCACTGATTTGTAGATTTCATTAATGAATATCAAGAAAATTGTCTTTTGCTGATATTACAAAGTGGGACAAAGCTGCTAATACTTGCTTTGTGAAAACTTGCATAATAGCATGTAAAACTTACTTTGGGGACCTTGACAAAATTAAAGATGATCTTGTCTCAGGGTTAGGACAACTTTGTTTTAAAAAGCAGTACATAGAAGCTTGTGCACAATATGAAATAGAAGCTAGGCAAAGAAATATTATGTTCTTCCCCATGTTCCTTCCCCTGGGGAAACTCTTTTAAAAATTTACTTGTGATATGCTCATATGGCATTTCAGCCCTCTGCTAAAGAGAAAATTCTGAGCATTCTAGGACTTTCCAGGCCCAAGCCCTGAGCTGGAATGCCCTCTTTGCCTCATGAGTGGGCACACAGAGAGGAATCCCTGTAATCTGAACTTCATCTGGAGGTAAAACCAAAGGACTTCCTCAAAACCAAGAGATATTCAATCACTTTATTGCATATTCCAAAGGCAGAAGCAGGACTAATGGCAGTAGCCAGTCCTAATTCATTTGCTCGCTGAGGCAGTCAGGAGACAAGTCTCACATTATTCTGATGGAAATATTAAACAACAATGCCCAATTCTCCAGAAAGCATTTCTCACAAAAAATTCTTTAAGCATTAAATATGCTATTTGCTATAATGAATTTCCTTCCTGGGAAAGGTATACAATGATAATAGCAAGGTTGTGGGACTTGCTTATGGACAATAAAATATGTTCCAACAAGACTGTTTGTTCCCAGTTTGGTGAGTTTGGGAAGATTTCAGGCCAATAAAAGGTAATTTGAGTATGGGTCTCTAAAATATTTCTGAGCCATTAAAGAAAAACGCCACCACTATACCTGAACAGAAATTCAAGTCCACATAAACAGCTTCCTTCAGCCTCTAGAAAACAGAAACATGTTAAAAAATATATATATCAGCTACCAAACTTCATGATGGATGGGAAGCAATTCTTTATTGTGAAGCCCCAAGAAATGGTGTGGTAAAGAAATAATAGTATGAAGCTGGAGAGATTGCTCAGTGGTTAAGGTCACTGGCTGTTCTTGCAGAGGGCCCAGGTTCGATTCCCAGAACCCACATGGTAGCTAACAACCATCCCTAACTCCAGTTTCAGGGCATCTGACACCCTCTTCTGACCCCTGCAGGCATTGTGTGACATGGGTACACCTACCTACATATAAGCAATACACTCATACACATAAACAATAAGTTCTTAAAATCAACTAATGAACTCAAAATTAGACTTACACAGTAGATTCTGCTTCTGAATCCTGGGGCTTTGTATAATGCTTGTTTATATGCAATTTACAGAGGCATTAAAAATGCCATGGTTCATGTGAGCTATAAACATATGTACCTATGTACATATATAATTGAGCTATAAAATACCATATATGTACATATATATGGACATACACATACCTACAAACACATCCTAGTCAATTTGCTAAAAACATTTTAAGGGGCTGAAGAGATGGTTGGGAAGTTAAGTACACTGGCTGCTCTTGCAGAGGACCCAGGTTCACTTCTCAGTGCCCATACAGCAGCTAACAACCATCTGTAACTCCAGTTCCAGATTTGATGCCTTCTTCTGATGTCCTCAGGCACTCTACAGCACAGGTACACTTAAACACAAGCAGGCAGTACACTCATACACATAAAATAAAAAGAAATGTTAAAAAAATTAAATCAATATAATGATCCCAGCTCCAGGCACAGAGGCCTATGCCTGTAATTCCAGCACTCAGGAGACTATTGGCAGAAGGATTTCCATGAGTCCAAGGCCAGCCACGGCTATCCACTGAGTCCCTCTAAAAACAAAAGACAATTCCAGTACTGGTAATTGCCAAGAAGATTTAGTACTAAGGTACTGTAGTAAGTAACTTGTACAGGGGCTGTTTTAGCTAGGGCTGTCAGAAAAGACTTTGAAAAAAGTGGCATTTGAGTTGATTGATGTCTGATTGAAGAAAAGGAAGTATTCATGTTTATATATGGAAGGGAGATGAGTTCAAGCACAGAGGTAGGAAGTGTGAAGATTCTGATTAGTGTGAACTTCTAAGTATGAGTAAACACAGAGTCACTGGGTCCAAGTGAGAAAGAAGAGAGGAATGAGTTTGGTGAGATAGACAGAGCCTGGATGATGCCTAAAACTGTAGCTTTAAAAACCACAACTGGCTGGGCATGGTGCTACATGCCTTTAATCCCAGCACTCTGGAGGCAGAAGGAGGCAGATTTCTGTGAGTTCAAGGCCACATAGTCTACATAGTGAGTTCCAGGACAGTTGGCCAGAGAGACCCTGTCTCAAAAAGACAAATAAAAACTATTTCTTATGCATGTAGCACTCCAGTACAAATTGACTAAGGTTGGTATCATGGAGGCAATGAAGAATCCTTTCCCCTTTCATACTGTGCAATATATTTAATACCCAGCCTTTAACATTGTCACATAATGGGAAAAGAGACTAGAAAAAAAGCAAAATTCACAGGCTAGGGCTACAATTATGGCCTCTACTTCTATCTATGTTCCTTTGTCCCAATCAAGTGTGAAAATGGGGCATGTTTAACTATGTGCCCAGAAAGAAAGACAAAAAAGAAGAGCAATGGATATTCGTAAGTGCAAGCATTCTTGTCTACAGGCCTCTTATACACCAAAAATAATCCTTCGTACACAAAAAGTCAATAGAAACTTGAAGGAGAATAACGCAATCTGATTGTTATTTAGAATAATTATTTTGACTGATGTGGAAGCAAGATTGCCATGGGTGAATGTGTAATCAGAGTGTTTTCAGGAATCTATTGTAGAATTTACAACAAAATTATATATGTCTGGACATGTTTGTAAGAAAATAAAGAGATCAGATTTGGAATATAGTTACTTGGTAAGGGCTTATTGATAGGTGAAATACTGAAAGAGTCAGGAATGACTCTGCTTTTCTGTTTTGATTAGCTGGTATAATTTATTGAGGTTTACTGTCTTAAAAGAAATTAGATTTGGGATTAGGGTAGAAGAGAATAGTCTATACTTATATTTAAGAACATTAAATTTGAAATGCCTTCAACTCAAGATATCAAAGAAAAAAATGCATGTGTGAATCTAGAATGCAGGAGGGTAATTTAGTTTGGTGATAAAATTTGAAATCATTATTAAATAGAATATAAAATTCATAAATGTCATTCACGGCATTTGCAGAGCACTAGAGAGTCAACGTTTGAGCACAGATATATCTTTTAGTGAATATTTATAAAAAGCAAAAAAAAAAACAAGGTAAAAATCACTTTAATGGAATTTTTTATTTTGGAAAGTAGAAAATTAAAACATACTGTGGATCTACATTGTGATGTGGATATAAAATTTCTTGTTTGCAAATAATGGAACATGGTGTTTCTGGCTGAGAGGGTAAAACAAGATGGCTTCTCTCCATCTTTGTAGAGATGGATGGCATTTCACAGGGAAACAAGCTAGCTTCTGATTTTAGCTCATAGAAAGAGTAAAAGCCAAGATTAAAAGCACAAGATTTAAAGTAACATGTATAAAATCAAGCTATGTAATATGGCCCAGAAAATTAGATGGTAATAGAACCAGACCCAATTAGAGTCCGAAAGAGTATTTGATCTTCAAGAATTTTATTCCAATTGAGAAATCTGATTTTTTTTCACATAAATTTATTTATTTATTTATTTTTAACAAATCTAGACCCGTGTTCCCGCTCATTCCCCCACCCCGCCAGAGCTCATGCATTCTGCCAGACATGCTTTCCATCTCTTAGTCATTCTCAATATTTTCCATGGGGAAGTTGACTGTTTTGAGCAGAAGTCCACTGTTTCAGTCAGTTCTTTGATGCAGTCTTTTCTGTTGTTGTTGTTGTTTCCAAAATGCGTTATGCCCAACTGCTTTGGACAAAAGCTCAGGGGGCCCTATACAAGAAATACTTACAATTGGGTAATTGGCACTAGCATCCACAGATGAGGGATATCATTCGTCGTTTGTTTTTCTGGGACTGTTACTTCACTCAGCATGATGTCCTCTAGCTCCAGCCATTTTCCTGCAAAGCTCGTGATGTCGTCTTTCTTTACTGCTGCATAGAACTCCATTGTGTAGATGTACCACATTTTTTCTATCCACTCGTCAGTTGAGGGGCATTTAGGTTGGTTCCAGCTCCTTGCTATTGTGAAGAGAGCTGCAATAAACATGGCCGTGCATGTATCTCTGTGGTGGAGTAAGTCTTGAGGGTACATGCCTAGGAGTGGTATGGCTGGGTCGGGTGGCAAATTCATTCCAAGTCTTCCAAGGGTTCTCCACACTGCTTTCCATAGTGGCTGTACGAGTTTACATTCCCACCAGCAGTGGATGAGTGTTCCCCTTTCCCCACAACCTCTCCAGCACTTGGTATCATTTGTTTTCTTGATCCTAGCCAGTCTTATAGGAGTAAGATGATATCTTAAAGTGGTTTTCATTTGCATTTCCTTAATGATTAGTGATGTTGAGCAGTTCTTGAGGTGTTTCTCAGACATCTCTAATTCCTCACTTGTGAAGTCTCTGTTCAGTTTTTTGCTCCATCTATTGAGCGGGTCATTTGTTTTCTTCTTTCTTTGTTTTTTGAGTAGTTTATATATTCTGGAAATCAATGCTTTGTCAGATGTATCTGCGGTGAAGGTTTCCTCCCACTCTGTGGGATTTCTTGTCACTTCCTTGATTGTTTCTTTTTGATGTACAGAAGCTTTTGAGTTTGATGAGGTCCCATTTGTCAATTGTCGACCTTAATTCTTGTGCAGCTGCTGTCTGATTTAGGAAGTCTTTTCCTATGCCTATGTCTTGTAGTCTGCTGCCAACTTTTTCTTCTATCATCTTCAGAGTTTGGGGTTTCACGTTGAGGTCTTTAATCCATGTGGAGTTGACTTTTGTACAGGGTGAGAGGTAGGGGTTTAATTGAGAAATCTGATTATGAATTTACTTATATTCCCTAAATAAAACATTTAGAAACATATTGGTGAGCCTTTATAAACTAACAGTCAATAGTCAGTGGAATTGATTCATAATCAGAAATCTAGAAATCTGATGTTAGTTTATAAAGGCTCACCAATATGTTTCTAAATGTTTTATTTAGGGAATATAAGTAAATTTGAAGGTTTTGGTATCTGACAGGGGTTTTTTTTTCTGACGGTTTTTTAAAACTACATCAAACTATTTTCAGATTGCCTTTCCAGCTTGAACTCAATGTAGCTTAAAACTGGCTGATATCACACAGGCTCTTCCTCGTGCCTCAGGATGGTTCTTCCCAGAGTCTAGGACTTAAACTGAACTGAATGATCAGTTTCCACATGAACTCAAGAGTAGAGTGATATTGTTTTTCTTCAACAGGATGAACAGCTTAATTCAACCTCACAGTAAGACAAGGCAAAAGTGAGAATCAAAAGTGTTAACTGAAGAAGAACCAGAAGAAGATAGGAGAGATATTTCCTCTTATAAGAGATTATTGGGTTCATTTTTAACTGTGTTGAGTCATCAAGTCAATCAAGTAACTGATTTTCATTATTTGTCTTATTGTAAACTATTAGTTGACCAATATAATCACTGCTTAGTCAAAGAATATTACCAAAGCTTTAGAGAAAAAAAAATGAAGTAAATATAGGGTAGGCCCATCTTGCAAATAGGTTATTGAAAATTATAAAACTCTTCCTATAAAATTAAATTGGCCCATGCCTTTATTTTTTTTTAATATTTTTATTAATTTTATTTATTTCTGTATGTGTATGAATGTACTGTCTGCATGCAAGTCTGTGCACCCGTGTCGTGCAACGCCGCGGAGGTCAGAAGAGGGCGTCAGATTCCCTGGAGCTGGAGTTCTCCTGGAATTGGAGTTTCAGACGGTTCTCAGCCGCCATGTGGGTGCTGGGGATCGAACCCGTGTCCTCTGCAAGAGCAGTCGGCGCTCTTAACCGCTAGGCCATCTCTCCAGCCCCCTGGCCCATGCCTTTAATCCTAGCACTCGGGAGGCAGAGGCAGGTGGATCTTTGTGAGTTCAAGGCCAGCCTGGTCTACAGAGTGAGTTCCAGGACAGCTGGGACAATAGGAAGACCCTGGCTCGAAAAGACAAAAAAAAAAAAAAATTAAAGTGTATAATCAATCATTTTTAACAACTTTCTTCTTTGTACATAAATACATTGTCTTTAATTAAAATCTCAGGAAGGGAACTTTAAAGTAGAGCCGAATTCACCCCTAGTGACTGTTTTATAAAATGTTTATTTGGAATAGAGACAAGAGCTTCAAATTACATGAATATCAAGACAGTCCAGACCACTCAGGAGAGAATAAACAAATGCAACCTAGAACACCAAATGCAATGTAGAACACCAATGTCAGCCTCTTTCGTAACAAAACCCAACATGCTACTCCCAACTTCTCCTCGACCAAGAGAAAAAGTAGTTCATTATTGCTCTGTATCCAATTAACCCTTCACAATCACACTTAGTCTCCCATAAGCGGAACACAAATTTTTAAGACACTATCTTCAGCAAAGCATTGAGGGTCCTCCTTGCACTATACCACCAGTCCCCACTTCCACACACATTCCCTGAAAATATTTTGTAGCAATTATTTTCCCCCAACTACAGCTTTCTGCCATGTGCTCTGATCCATATCTGTTTTCAGTTTTACACACATCAAGAAGATGCATCTTCATCAAATTGCTAAAGGTCTTCTCATGTCATTGTTTAGGCAATTTCACACATGTATGTGCACACATGCCTCATTGTCGTCGTTATCGTCCTTTGAATTTCTACCACTTTGATCCATTTGTACATCACATTCTAATCATATAATTATGAGGTAGAAAGAAAGGAAGGGAAAATTAAGAGGACATGGGAAAGGAAAGGAGCTCCTCACTCATTCTGAAGTCTGGTTAGTATCTCCACAGCTGAGAGTCTGGAATGTCAGGACAATTGACATTTGCTGGTTTGCTACAAAGTGAAAATATTTCTTTTATATAGTGATGTTTCAAAAATGCTAAGATAGCCATGAATAATGCTTAGGGCCTGTGCTGGTTAATCCTGGGTGTCAACTTGACTGGACTAAGGATGAACAAATAAGAGAAAAAGGATCTTTGTATTGGACTACCTCAACCTGGATGGCCCACCCCAAATGTGGGCGTTACCTTCTGCTGGCAGGCAGTTATAAAAGGTCATGGCAGGGCTGGAGAGATAGCCTAGCAGTTAAGAGCACCGACTACTCTTGCAGAGGACCCGGGTTCGATCCCCAGCACCCACATGGCGGCTAAGAACCGTCTGTAACTCCAATTCCAGGAGAACTCCAGTTCCAGGGGAATCAGAGACCCTCTTCTGACCTCCGCAGCATTGCACGACACAGGTACACAAACCTACAAGCAGACAGTACATTCATACACACACAAAAATAAATAAATTTTTTAAGTTAAAAAAAAAAGGTCATGGCAGAGGGAGCTGGTCCCTTTTTTCCTGCGGCTTGCCTCTCTCTCACTGGTGAGTTTGTCTTGCTGCTGTGATCAACCATTCGGATCCCAGCGTGTACTGAGACCGGCAGATCTCCTGGAATCCACCAGGCCTTCAGCACCAGATTGGGACTACTGAGACATCCAGCCTTGTGGACTGAGCAGTTCCCTGGATTCTCAGCCTCTCCAGTGCGGCGCAGCTACTGTTGGACTACTCGAGCTCTGTCACGTGAGCAAATCAATAAATTGTATATAGCTATATATTCGTCCTGTTGCTTCTGTTTCTTTAGAGAACCCTGACTAATACAGGGCCTCAGCACATATGGCCTTGCCTCTTTTCCAGCTGTAATTCTATGCTTTTCTAGATATCTCATGGAAAACCCCATTTACAGTAAAAGATGCCTTGACTCCCTTTTACAACTGGGCAACCCACAGTTTTACTTTATCAGATGGTAATCTCTATTCAAGGCTTCTTCAAAGCCACTCTATAATCTTATTTATTGAAAAATAAGGCAAAAGATAAAAAAGAATGTCTTAGCAACTCTTCAAAATATAACTTGGGAACCACCAAATCATACATATGACCACACCCACAAATCTGTGTGTATTACCATTTCCCTCGGGCCTTTCTTTCTATTAATCCCCATGGTTAAATCTATGCTAAAAAATCTTATAACAAAAATGAAAGAATATATGTCAAAAAAAAAAACACTTCAGAAAATACTCAAAGCAATTCAAAGAACACAGGAACAGAGCAACTATCTCCAAGCAACTAAAGAGAGAAACTAATAAAAGCATAAGAATGCAAACAAAGAATAAGTTGAAAGGAGGCAATACACATTTCTCAATAATAACCTTAAATATTAGTGGTCTAAACTCCCCAATCAAAAGACATAGACTGGCCATGGATTAGGAAACAGAATCCATCTATATGTTGTCTACAAGAAACCCAACTCACCCTCAAAGACAGACACCAACTCAAAATGAAAGGATGAAAAAAATATTCCAAGCAAATGGTACCAAAAAATCAAGCAGGAGTTGTTATTCTGATATCAGATAAAATAGACCTCAGAGTAATGTCAATCAGAAACAATAAACCTTTGCAGAGAAAAACTTTTAAAAGACTGAGCGAAAGATGCAGGACATGTATGATAGAATCCATGATCTGGGGTGGGATGGGTAGGGGGAAGGGAAAGGGGAATATGTCTAAATCGAACTGAAAAATGATGCCTGAAATGTACAAAACATCGATAAAATTATTATAAAAAATATCATAATAAACTCCAACTCTCCTTCATTCTGGCTCACCCTGAAATGCTTTCTGTGGCAAAATCAACTCTACCTGAAAACAGGTCTCTAAAAAGAACTCAGGCTGCTGCAGGCAGCAGTCTAGAACTGTGTCTCCAGCCCCCATTCACTGAATGTAACAATTATTGTGAGTTCATTTTATTCATTCTTAGAAAACAAGATGTTTCTTGGAGGGTAACATGGTGGCTCTCTTGTAGGTTACATAACAACTGTTGTGAAAGATACACTGAAATAGGGCTCGCAGGACCTGGGTCTGCAATCTTCTTACAGCAGCTTAGCCTCCCACTCTCTTTCTCTGTCTTCCTCTCCCACCCCACACACATAAACTTCCTTTTATGCATCTGTAAAATGAGTGCATCAGAAGCATTTGCTATAT
Source organism: Rhizomys pruinosus (assembly GCA_009823505.1). NCBI lineage: Eukaryota > Metazoa > Chordata > Mammalia > Rodentia > Spalacidae > Rhizomys > Rhizomys pruinosus. The sequence continues at coordinate 132,728 of VZQC01006191.1, read as the reverse complement.
AATTATGAGGCTTAAATTTAAAATATGAGGAAATTCCTGTAATACAAAGCAGATACAAACATATAGCATTGTTATAAACTGGGTAAAATATATCTTTTGTATAATAAACATAAAAGATAGTTTATGTTCCTGTCACACTAAAGATATGATTTTTTTTTTTTTGGTCTTTTCGAGACAGGGTCTCCCTATAGCACCAGCTGTCCTGGAACTTACTCTGTAGACCAAGCTGGCCTTGAACACACAAAGATCTGCCTGCCTCTGCCTCCCAAGTGCTAGGATTAAAGGCATGTGCCACCACGCCCGGCTAACATGAAATATTATTAAATACAGTAAATTTACAATAAGTCTAGGTACAACTGAAGATTAATTAGGGCACTTAGTGATATAAAAGTTGATTGATGTTGATAAACAAAATGTTCTTATATCCCCTGACCTTCTACAGCTGGTTATCCTGGGACATAAAAAAGACAACCAGAGAGCTTAGAAATAATTCTCCTGATATGGATAGAGGCCCAAGGTTCTAGAATTTAAGATGATGTGTTGTCTTTCATCCAGGAGCACTTCATTTCACCCAAAAGAGTTGAGAGAGATTAAACTGGAAAATTCAGTTCATTGATGAAGGCAAAGAAATGGGTCACAGGAAAATCAGACTTGAATGGCTATTAACAAGAAAAGAAACTGAAGAAAACATGAATTCAAGAGTTTTGATAGAAAGATTTACATTTTGGTATATATAGTATTACATCACAATGGATCAAAGGATGTCCGCGTTTTTTTTTTTTTTTTCTGTATTCTTTGCTTAATTAGGCAGAAACATTCACAATACTTGATAGAAATATTTTACATAGAATAAAAAATTACATAAAATGAAATGTTTCAGTGCTTCCATTATTGGGAAATTCACTCATTGTTTGGTGGGGCTGGGGCGAAAAGCCAAGATGGCATAGACCAGAAGGACCCGATTCCCACAAGACCTCTGGACCTGAGACCCACCTCCAGATCTGAGCCCTGACCTGGCTTAATTGGCCAGATTCCAACATGTCGCCATCTCCCCTCCCCCCTCTAAAAGCCTCTCCCCACCTCACAGAAATGCGCTTTTCACAGCCCTCCAGATGGCTGTGGATTTGCCTGAGAGAAAGCGCATTTCCTGGAATAAAAGCCTGCCTTGTTTACTTTTAATTTGGACTGATTTGGCCTTTATCTCGGCGTACGATACCTCTTACTCATAATAATTATCTGCCCAGTGCTACAGAGAGACCCTGTCTCAAAAAGACAAAAAAAATTATCTGCAACAATAACAGATAAATAAAATGCTGTACCATTGCCAGGTGTGGTGGTGCACACCTGGGATCCCAGCACTCTGGAGGCAGAGGCAGGTGGATCTCTATGAGTTCAAGGCCAGCCTGGTTTACATAGTGAGTTCCAGGCCTGCTGTACTATTTAAAACATTTTACATAACAACCTGTAAATGACTAGGCACTTCAAGAAGGACTTCAGACACTCGAGTTGTCAGAGATTTCCAAAACTACTAGAACCTAAGTTTTAGGTGGCAGACTTTGGGTGTTGGGAGGAATCTTAGACCATAGGTGTTTTTCCTGGGCTGTATCTAAGAATAAAATAATATTTCTCATCTCCTAGAGTATGGTATAACTTAAAAGAAGGTGTCCATCTGTTATGCTCCTCCTTGAGAATGCCTAACAAAGGGATCTCTCTACGTCCTGGAGAAAGAAATTTCCAGGCTGTAAACCTGGAAGGAGGTTTTTTTTTTTTTGGAAACAGGGTTTTTCCTTTTAGTCCCAGCAGACCTAGAGTTTGCTCTATAGACCAGGCTGATCTTGAACCCACAGAGATCTGTGTTCCTCTGCCTCTGGAGTGCTGGGATTAAAGGCGTGCACCAGCACTCTAGGATTAAGGAAAGAGGCTTTTTTTTTTTTCTTTTCAGTTTTATCCTTTTTTTGGTATTTTTGAGACAGAGTCTCCCTTTAGTACCAGCGGTACTGGATATCACTTTGTCCCACCAGGCTGGCCTTGAACCCACAGAGATCTGCCTACTTCTGCCTCCCTAGTGCTGGGATTAAAGGCATGCACAACCATGCCCGGCTGGATTCAGGACTTTTAAAGAGGTAAACCACAAACCACAATTACTTCAAATCTAGGAATTTCTTGCTGCTTGAGACATTATCAAGGGTTTGGTTTGGTTTGCTTTGGTTTAGCTAGCAAGGTATCATGTTTCTTATTTTTTAGGTGTTAGCCTTGCCTTTTAATGACTTTTCGGGGGTGGGGTTGTCAATCTAGCCCATATCATGGGTTCTCTTTAGCTTGCAACTGATCACAGGTTCTCATTAGCTAGAAGCAAGATTACAGAAGAAGAATGAGGGTTTGGATAGTATTTACACCATATGGGGAGGGACTACAATGGCCAAGTGGCTCTCAGGTTAGCTCCTTTCTTGGTTATTTATCTTAACTGCTGACAGGCCAGCCCTAGGTTCCTAATCCAGACATCATGTGGTTCGTGGGCCTTAAGCTAAAAATAAACCCTGTTGACTCCTAGGACCTTTTGAAATAACAACCTGGTCAAAAATTAATTTAAAATGGAATTGGTTTATCTGCCACACACTAACACATAAAATTAAAATAAATAAACAATTTTTTAAACCCTCCAACATTCTTAGATTGAAAGTCCATCACATGGAAAAACAGCTTTCCAGAAGTGATTCTAATGAAAACGGCTTTCTTTTTTTTTTTTTTTTTTTTTTGTATTTTGAAAACAACTTTCCCCCTGGAGGCCCCAGTAGCCTGGAACTCGCTCTGTGACCAGGCTGGCCTTGAACTCACATCTTATCCGCCTGCCTCGCCTCCCGTTCAAGGGTTGTCTTGGGTTAACGGTGTGTACCACCATGCCTGGCAAAAAAAAAAAAAAAAAAAAGAAGAAAATAGCTACTTCTAACAAAAAAGGAATATGTTTTTATGTGAAATATCTTTACAAAGAAGTAACAAACTGAGAAGTTTTTTTCTCTAAAAATCAAGAAAACAACAACCCCCCCAAAAAAAAAAAAAAAAAAAAAAAAAAAAAAAAAAAAAAAAAAAAAAAAAAAAAAAAAAAAAAAAAAAAAGGTTGGGGCTGGGGAGATGGCTCAGCTGTTAAGAGAGCTCACTGCTCTTGCAGAGGACCCAGGCCCAATTCCTAACACCCAAATGGCACCTGAAAATCACCAGTCCCAGGGGGTTTGATGCCTCTTGTGGCATTGCATGCACTTTCATAAATGAAGGCAAAATACCATATGCATAAAGTAAAATTTAAAGAAGGTAAGTACTTGGTCTAGGGCCTAAAACAATGCCTCTGTCTAATTAAAATGCACAAAGTTTGATATATATATATATTATGTTTGTACATATGTATGTGTATATATATATTTCACAAAGTTACTCTAAGTTCTTAGGTAGATATAGAAGTTTAATCCCAGGTGCATACACATCATATGTGTAATGCTACATGTAATACATTATTTTTCTAGCAAAGTTGGTTTTATACTTGGAAAGATCCATTAGAATTTTATTGTTAAAACAAAAAGGGGGGACCATGAGAAGGAGTAAAGAGGTTTTGAGGAAGGATGTTGAGGCTGGTAATAGAACACATGTAACATGGAAGCAGAAAAGGAAATGGGTGGGGAGGGAGCAGGCCGGGAGGGGAACAGGAAGATGAAGGAAGGAATATGCACAAAAGTGCCATAAGTAAACTTGTTACTCTGTATCCTAATTAATGTTTTAAAGAAAGAATTTAGAAGGTTCAAAATTTTTATTAGTTTTCTTTTATAACAGTGTCATCATTTTGAAAAAAAAAAAAAAAAAAAAAACAACTTGGGGAGGAGAGGGCTTTTTTGGCTTACACATCCAGATGTCAGTTCATTTTTGAGGGAAGTCAGAGCAGAAACCTAGAGGCAAGGTAAGGAACCTAAAGGAAAGTATTGAAACACAGACCTATGGAGGAACACTGCTCCAGGCGTGGTCCCAGGGCGCATGCTCAGCCCTGTTTTTTTTTTTTTATTATTATTATTACCTTTGTATGTGTATGAAAATTGTATTGTCTGCCTGTAGGTTGGCAACCCGTTCGTGCAATGCCGCGGAGGTCAGAAGAGGGTCCGGATTCCCCTGGACACTGGAGTTCTCCTGGATTGAGTTACAGATGGTTGTTAGCCGCCATGTGGGTGCTGGGGATCTAACCCGGGTCCTCTGCAAGCGCGTCGGTGCTCTTAACCGAATGCTATCTCTCCAGTCCTCAGCCTGTTTTCTTATACAACCCCAGGACCACCTGCCCAGGAGTGGCACCTCCCAAAGTGGGCTGAGTCCTCTTACATCACTCAAAAATCAAGAGAATGTCCACAGGCCAATCTGGTAGATGAAATTCCCTAATCGAGTTTCCCTCTTTCTAGGCATGTTAAGTTGTTAACAGAAGCCAACCATGACAGACACTGAGCATGAAAACAAACCTATTAACAGGATTATGTCCTTCTTCCTGTACACTAGACCCCTTCACTCTCCTCCAACACCTGTCTACACTCATGGCAAGATAGAAGTACAGAAAGGCCTAAGAAAAATTACTAAGTAGACAGGTGCTGAGGGCTGTCTTCTTCCGAGGACTTTACCAAACAGCACGTTCCTGTGAGTCTCCCTCTGAACTCACACCTCTGTAGCCCAGTGTCAAAGGGGGGTGGGGGGTGGGGGGGGAGGGATAGGGAAATAAGCCTGAACTGAAAAAGAAAAAAAAAAAAAAAAAAGCTGGAAGCAACCCAAGTGTCTCAATTCCCATTATGATCCTCATTTGCAAACCATAACTCTCTCAAAGAAAATCACTGACCATCTGTTGGGCTTAATCAACTACCAGAGAAAACTATTTTCATCTTAATTGCACCTCAATCTAAATGTTTCTTGGGGAAAAAACGAATAACAAGCTTCTCTAAATACTGATTTTCCCCATTGTTGCTTTCTACTGACTCTTCACTAAACCTTAGACACTGATTCATCAAGTCACTAATACAGAATGGGATTCCTAATTTCTCTATTTTCCTAATTCCTCTTTTCTACCAGTTTTGGAACACTAGAAAACTCATAGAATTTTCTGAAGCTGGCTAGACAAACTGAACAAAGTTTCTTGAAGTTGCTCCCCAAACCTTCAAAAGAAAAATAAATTCAGTAATCTTTGTCTTTTTCTTCACAATAAAAAGGAATTTTAAAAGAGATGCTTCATCTCTTCTTTTAAGGTGGGATCTTAGAAAATAAATCAGAGTAAAATGAATTTATGCTAATGATACTATCTTCACAAACTTCCCTGCCTTGAGGAAAACCTAAAGCCCTTATCTGTCTGCTCAATTTGATTTGTCAAATATTCATAAGTGCCTTTAGAGAACACCGTGAAAGATTTAGAAAATACTGACACATTTCTATCCTAATTGTAGAAATATGACATCTTTGCAAAATATTTTATTTCAGAGCTGATCCCCGGGTCCCATATGGTAAAAGGAGAGAATGACTCCTGCAAGTCGTCCTTTGATTCACATGCCATCTGTGGCCTGTGCGTGCACAACACAACCACACACACACACAGAAATGTTAGCTAGATATATCGATGATGAATAGATAGATGATAGAAGCATACAAATGTAGATGAATAGTGATAGATGATAGACTAGATAAGATAAGCTGATAATCTGAGCGCTAGACTCGGTAGATAGCTGACGCAGAGGTGTCTGTGATCAGATAGCTGATAACGTTGTCTTTTACACTCATGTAGGGTTCAACACCGCAACTAGTTCGGGTTCACTCTGGAGGACCCAGGAAAAGCCTGTCCTGTCCTGCAGTTCTGTGGCCCAGACCCTGTGTTTCAGAACTGTCTCTTTAACTGGGGGGCCTCAAGTTTAAATAATAAATGTGTATGAATCAATAATGACTAAATTATTAGTCAAGGAGGAGACAAGCTTTCATATTGCTGGAGGGAGGGGAAGATTATACCTAGGAAATCATAGTAATTGTAAACAGTTATAGTAGGCAGGGCAAAATACACATTGAAATAATATGAAAGGTTACATCTCATCCAGAATCAAACCATAAATCATTTTAAGAAAGTAAGCCAGGGGCTGGAGAAATAGCTTAGAGCGGTTAAGACACCGGACTGCCCTTGTGGAGGACCAGGTTCGATCCCAGCACCCACATGGTGGGCTTGAGAACTGTTGTAACTCCACTTCCAGGAGAACTCCAGTCCAGGGGAAAGCACGAAACCCTTTCTGACTTGCAGATATGCACAAACTGGGTGCACAACCTACATCAACCAGAACATTCATACACACCCAAAAAAGAAATAAAATAACAAAATTTTTTTTAAAAAAGAAAAGAACTCCAAGAAAAAAGAAAGAAAAAAAGAAGAAATCCAAGAACGAAAACAAGAAAGAAAGAGAGACAGAGAGAGAGAGAGAAGAGAGAGCGAGGAGGAGCGAGCGAGAGAAAGACAGAAGAAGAAAAAGAAAAGACCAAAAAGAAAGAAAGAAAGAACGGAAAGACCTAAAAAATCAAGAAGCCGAAGCAGCCGTTGTTGGTGGAGCATGCCTTTAATCTCAGCACGCTGAGGCGAGGCAGTTGGATCTCTATCGAGTTCAAGGCAAGTCTGGCTAGCCTGTCTACATCAGGAGCTTTAGCCACTGTGACTAAAGGGACACCTTTCTCAAAAAGACAGGACAATGAAAAAGGAAAAGGAAGGAAGGAAGGGAAGGAAAGGAAGGAAGGAAGGAAGGAAGAGATAAGGAAGGAAGGAACGGACGAAGAGCTGTACAGAATTTTAAACATGAGGGGAAAAGTTGAGTGAGCTTTCTTTTAAGTCTATAGCTAACATTATTTCTTTCCAATCTACTCTATGACCTTAACTGATACTTCTTTGAAATGTTTATTACATGAAAATTTTCAGTATTTGACTTTCAATATTTTATGCAGAATATTAAGTCTACTAATTTTATGCAATGACTGTGATTTGAAATATCCAATTGAGATGATGACTTTCCTCTACAAACATGTTGATTGGGACCATGTTTTTTTTTCCAGAGTCTCTGATATTAGCTTACGAGTTTTATTATTCTTTCTCTCTACCACCTATGGTTATTTGAATCTTCAGAGGGATTGGAGTTGAAGGTATGTATTCATTGCCAGATATACCCTGACAGTCTTCCTTTACATTCTTCAAGGTATGTGACAAATACTGCAATAATTCCTCAGGTCGACAGGCAGGTATCCCTCATGGGTAGAAAAAAAAGCATACACTGTCTGACAGACTTGTCTAGTATCACAAGGCCTAACAGTGAAGAAAAAAAAAAAAAAGACGGGTAAGAATGAGAGTTGTGAACTTTCACAGTGATTGATTTTTCTCTTCCTATGCCGTGCTGGTGAAGCTTCTCCAGAGACGCAAATCCAATAGGGATTTGTTATCTATCATTTATTTATCCATCTGTTCATCCATCTATTTCTCGACCCACCTATCATCTATATATCCACTTATTCACCTATCTATCCATCTGTCCATTATGCATCCATCCAGTCCTCTATTCAAAATCATCTATCCATCTATCTGTCCTATCGTATCATATATATATATATATATATATATATATACATTATATAATCCATCCCTCTATCCATCCACCTACCATTGCTCCATCGTCTGTCCCTCTCATCCATATATCCATTCACCAACCATATTTGGGTTTTGTTTGTTTTATTCTATTACTTCATTTTTTTCATTTTTTAACATAAGTGATATTTTGTAATACAGCATCCTTCTGATAAAAACCGTTTTGTAAGCAGTTGTGCCAAACCCACCACAGCCCCGGGTCCCACCATCCAGCTTGGGGTGGGGGGACTGTATGTACAATCAGTTGATCAAATAAGTGTCAATCTAGATTGCTGTCAGTTTCCCCATTCACCCCAATCGCAGCCCTTACATTCTACCATGCCCCCATCCTTCCACAGATTGTTCCCAGGCTTAGAAAAGGGGCACAGGTGACGAAAGCAAAACAGTCTACGTTCTTCTCCACGACGTCGTTTGGACTCTGGTCGGAATTCGTGGCTGTTTCCAAGAATAGAAGGAGTGAAGAAATGCGCAATGGCATGTAACAGTATTGTCCAGGAATAACCTTTCAATCCTACTAATGAAGCACAAGCAATTTAGGTATATGGTATTTAAAACAGTAAAATTGTTATGGTAGGTTACTTTTATATAGACACAGCATGTTTGGTGGTATATAATCCATGAATACGTTTTTTTCTTAAAATATGACAGGGTCTTAACTGTGGCTTATAACAATCTCCTAACCAATAGAGGGATGTGAAGCTTGTGGGACATCAGCTGTGAGGTAGTCCTCCAGGAGAGAGCTACTCAGCCAATTAGATTTGGGATATACAGACATGTGGCTGCCAAATGCTGCACATATTTCCAGGCAGGTGAGGTGTAGCGGTGCTGAGGCAGGAGTCCTTGCTTGACTCACAGAGGACCTCTATTTGCTTTATTGGTTTAAGTGTGCGCTTTTGGTTAACACTCTCTGGTGTATTCCAGGACCAACTGGTTACACTTGCAAGTGGTCTCAATAAATCTTTCCATGTTACATCAGGTCTTTCAACAGCAGGCCTTATCGCCTCTCTCCTGCAGGTATCCCAGTTTGCAGGCAAGAAGCCTTTACCTTTGGGGGCTTGGATCCTGTGGCCAACATCTCCTTGTAGAATAATCCATTGCTGATATCAGAGCTTTAGTCAATTAAAGAAGGCAGTTTTTCCCGGGTTTATAGCAGATTACCTCTATAACAGTTGGCTCCAATTTACTTCATCATCATCATATTCCTCTTGTTCATGAAGGGAGGTAAGAAAGTGCTCATATTTAAAACTGCAGCACCTAGAAGGTTAGTTTCATTGGACTCATTATACAGTTGTTACAAGTAGGATCCACAGAGGGGTTTGATGCCTGTAGCAGTCTGAGGCTTTTTCCTTTCATAGTTCAGAGGCCAACCTTTCTGCTGGAACTTCTTGTACATCCTACACAATGCAAAGCTGTATCTTTTCTTTCTCAGCCATTAAGTTTGGTGACATTTTGACCTGTGGGAAACAAATATTTTCCCGTAGTTAGATTTTAAGATTGAATTGCAAAGTTTTTGATGAAAGGTTTCATATTATCTGTATCCCCCCTTTTTAATTTAGGTTTTTATTTTTTGACCCATGAGTCTCAAAAAGAGTTGTGTTACACATACCTATAGGGAGGAATCAAGGCGCAGATTTCATCAAATTCACCCAAGCTGTTTTGGTTGACTGTATGTGTTCTTACTTGGGAAGCAAACTTATTCCTAAAGTTAAATCATCCTGCAGGTAAAAGAGATGTACAAGATGATACTGTACAAAAGAAAAATTATAAAGAGCATTTGTATGTGCCAATCCCAAAAGTTATTGTTATATAGATTTTAAAGTAAAACAAATAATGAAAAACAATTTAGATTTCCAATTAAGCTCGATGCATTACCGTTTTATCAAAACCTTAAACCAATGTTGTTTTATACACATTTTACTTTTACTAAGTCCTAAAACACCATGTAACCTGTAGACAGATGTTTGGGCAAAATTGAATACTTGTTGAACTCAACGATATAATTAATAATATACATTAATCGACTATAGACCCAGGTCCTCTCCCACCCTCCCACCCCTCCCGATTCACCATTTCAGTCAGTTTTCTGGTGCAGTCTTTCTGTTGTTGTTCTTTTAATGTGCATCCCTCTCCACAAGAAATATTTACAACTGGGTTATTGGTGCTAGCATCCACAGATGAGAGATACCATTCGTTGTTTGTTTTTCTGAGACTGTGTTACTTCACTTAATATAATATCTTCTAGCTCCATCCATTTACCCACAAAGTTCATGATGTTGTCTTTCTTTTCTGCTGCATAGAACCCCATTGTGTACATGTACCACATTTTCTCTATCCACTCATCAGTTGAGGGGCATTTGGGTTGGTTCCGGCTTTTTGCTATTGTGAACAGAGCTGCAATAAATATAGCTGTGCATGTATTTCTGCAGTAAGATGAGTCTTGTGGGTATATACTCAGGAGTGGTATGACTGGGTCAAATGGCAAGCTCATTTTGAGTCTTCCAAGGGTTCTCCACACTGCTTTCCATAGTGGCTATACAAGTTTACATTCCCACCAGCAATGGATGAGTGTTCCCCTTTCCCCACAACCTCGCCAGCACTTGATATCATTTGTTTTCTTGATCCTGGCCAGTCTTATCAGAGTGAGATGATATCTTAGATGGTCTTAATTTGCATTTCCCTAATTATTAGTGACATTGAACAGTTTTTAAGATGTTTCTCAGCCATCTCTAATTCCTCCTCTGTGAAGTATCTATTCAGTTCTTTGCTCCATCTTTTGAGTGATTCGTTTTTTCTTCTTTGTTTTTTGAGTAGCTTGTATACTCTGGAAATTAATGCTTTGTCAGATGTATCTGCAGGGAAGGTTTTCTCCCACTCTGCGGGTTTTCTCTTCACTTCCTTTATTGTTTCTTTTGATGTACAGAAGCTTTTGAGCTTAATAAGGTCCCATTTGTCAATTGTTGATCTTATTTCTTGTGCAGCTGCTGTCTGATATAGGAAGTCTTTTCCTATGCCTATGCTTGTAGTCTGCTGCCAAGTTTTTCTTCTATCACCTCCAGAGTTTTGAGTTCACAATGAAGGGACTTAATTGTATATGTAATTATTTTTTTAAACAAATCCAAATTCATTCTTTTTTCTGGCCAGTTGGCATGCATAATATGTGATCTTCAAATTAGCCTCCTAAAATATTCTCTAATAATCGTATAATTCTGTCAACTAGCAAGCCATTTGTTATACTACATAACTGTGACAGAAAGATTAAAGTAACATTTAACACACCATGAAATTATTGAAAATTATGGTGTCATTCCTCATTCCTTCTCAACAGAAATGTCATTTTCCCAGGTGCCACATGTTTCCAATGATGTAGAAGCTATTGTTCAGATCTTTCTAGGCTTCTTTTGTTTTTTTTTTTATATATCTATAACCTTCAGTATACAAGTATTTAGAGCTACATATTTATTTGTATCATATACTACTATCTGCCTCTATCTACTATAGATATGACGTACTATGTCCATTATCTGTTCTATCTAAACAATTACAAAAAGAAGACAAATTTACTTTGTATGAATGGAGCCTCACTTATGAGAAAGCAGTGATGAAAGTTTCACAATCCAGAAACTGCTTACCAGAACTCAGGTTTAACAAAATGTATCTTCCCAGCCTTTAAATGTTCTTAGCCACCATTCTTTAGAAACATCAGATTCTGTAGATTAGATTAGACTATATTGACAGCCCTTTCTTCATAAAAGTACAAGCTCTCTCCAGTATTGTCAATGATTATGGTGTTCCAGTATAATTATTATTCAATTAGCTCATAAACAAAGATTTATTAAACTTGGTGATTTCTAAAGCCAGTTTTCTGGAAGAAAGCTCCCTCTAGTCTCAGTTTGGGGTTAACAATCTTTTGCCCACCCCCCTTAGTGGTAATCAGCCTGATTATTTTCAGACTGACTCAGTCCTCAAAAGTAATCCCCAGAAGTCTCCACAGCCTACCTTGGAGATTGCAGACCAAGCACACCTTTACCGATGGCATTTAATAAAGATAGCATCTCTATAGTATGAAAAATAAATAAAATTGTGTGTTTCATGTAGCTGTCAAATAGGTATATTGTACTTTCAAATGTATGAGTACACTGCAATTATTTTTCAGAATTAGCCTTTGAGGACTTCAAAAAGAGACTCATTGGTAACATTGAATTACTGGGTTCTACTTCAGATTTTAGAGCAAGGCATCCACTTCACAGTCATATTTGCTATATTTACCAGGTTCTAATACACTTGGGAATGGCAGTGATCTGTATATAAACAAGCCATGTATTGTTTAACTATGGCAGCAAATGCTCTCAAAGTTACCCAATTTCAGCCAAGCTTAGTTTTATTCAGCCAGACTTTATTAAAACAATGTCTCGGTTTTGCTCAGTTTATTGTCTTTTCCTGAATGACTATTCATTGATGATTAAATAAGCATAGGTCAATCTAAAACATTAAAATCAAAGTAATTATCTAACATTTTATAGCAGAGGTAAGTATTGTCTGAGAATACAAAAGCTGGCAGTGGCCGGAGTCTCCTTATAACCCAGCCTGCAAGGAGTGCACACTGACACCACAGTGACCGTCTCAGCTTCTCCCAAACCATTTTCAATGTTGAGTTTCATTTCACCTATCGATCCCTTTGCCTCAAATATCTTTACTTTCACACTCTGCTCTTCTGCAGGCAAAGTCCCAGAGGCGGATGAAAGCTTACTCACCTCCCCATATCTTCTGAAATCTTTCCATCTCGATAAGTGGCTAGAGCCACATGTCCTCTCATGTCTAACACTCAGACTGATTCATGAGCACGTCTTTCTAGTTCTCTCTCCCAGTGTATACCAAGTGATACACTTCCCTCCATCCCTCTTCCGTAGACTGTTTTCTATGTAAGCCAGAGCGTGGCTCCTGGAGTAAGCTCCCATCCCACCGCATCATCGTCTGCTGAAGAGCTAGGATGCCCTTAGCTACTTGGGGGAATGGTCCACCCATTTAGGTCATGGCACTGCCCACAGGCATACTCCACCACTCCACAAAACTCTCCATCTTCGTCTTGTTTTTCTTTCTCCATCACACTTAAACCATTGGATATACGATGTGTTTGCTTTTTTGGTCTATAATCCCTCTCCTTTCCTTTTTCCAATTTATCTACCACAGAAATTCCAATGCATCCAGAAGTTGCTAGGTTGATCATTCCAGTATGAGTATGAATCCCCTCTGCCAAATCCTTATTTAACATCTCTATATTCTGAATGGTTCTTCAAAATTTATCATTGAAGCCAGGCATGGTGGCGCATGCCTTTAATCCTAGCACTTGGGAGGCAGAGGCAGGTGGATCTTTGTCAGTTCAAGGCCAGCCTGGTCTACAGAGCGAGTTCCAGGACAGCTGGGGCTACAGGGAGACCCTGTCTCGTAAATACCAAAAAAAAGCCAGGCGTGGTGGTGCACGCCTTTAACCCTAGCACTTGGGAGGCAGAGGCAGGTGGATCTTTGTCAGTTCAAGGCCAGCCTGGTCTACAGAGCGAGTTCCAGGACAGCTGGGGCTACAGGGAGACCCTGTCTCGTAAAGACAAAAAAAAATTCATCATTGTAAGAAATCCATTAAAATCAAGGGAAAAACATATTGAAACCTGGCATGATTATCCAATCCTCATTTTAGACTCCTGTCCATGACATGATTTGCCATTAAGAAGATATCAAACTTTTAGAGCTTTATAATGAGATTCCTGTATATCAAAGACATAAAAGTGGTTGGTTTTAAGTAAGAATACATGGTGCATTTTAATGACTCTGAGTAGATGAAAGTATTCATTCATGTTACAAATGACTATTTATGGCATGCTATCCAACCTCACTTCAACTCGGGTTTTGCTTCTTTAAGCCAATATTATAAAAGGTTTGTAGTCATCTACAGAAGAGTTCAATCAAGCCAATGACTCATTTACTATCTACCAAGATTACTTTTAAAAGTTTCAATTAGTAAGAAAGCCACTTTTCTGCTAGCTGGGCATAGACAGCCACCAGACCTGAATAAAGAGCTGTGTGCAAGCTAGACAGAACCTGGGGCAGGCAAAAGCAAGTTGGTTCTTTTAAGTAGTAAATTTTGTCATGTATTGTAAAGTCCATTCAGTTAAATAATTTGGTTCCCTTCAAGGTCCTCTTATTATAGCAAACCTGTTACTGCACACAATCTCAACCACATTAGGTTAAACTTGGCTCCAACCTTCCCTATTCAACCCATTCAACCGCAAATCTGAAAAAATAAAATAGCACCATTACAAAACAATGAAAAGACAGAAAATGTTACTAAATTTATATGAAAATTATTGTATGAATAAAAACTGATAATTTAGTAAATATAAAATTATATAAAATTGATAGGAAATAGCAACTCAACTCACATATTAAGCTTTAATTTAGGTAGAAGATTAATAGATGATCAGTAGGTAGGTTGGTAAATAAGTAAACAGACAGATTCTAAAATTTTTGCTGATTTGGGGAATTCAGATTGCTTTAAACATCATAAAGTTGCTTTTATGGGTTGGGCCAAGGTCATAATTGATAAATGTAAAAAAAAATTTCTCATCACAGTATTAGTATTTTTTAAGTTAATTTTTATTGAGCACATTTCATACAACATTTCTTAATCAGATTTAGACTCGTTCACCCATCCATACCTGACCCTCACGTCCCCTGTCCCCCCTCCCAGAGCTCATGGATTCTGTCATACATATTAAGTCCTGTCTTGCATCTTTTTCTCAGAATTTTATAACCTTTTTGATGCAGAAGTTTACTGTTTTGGTCACTTCTTTGAATATGTTTTTCTCTCTCTTTTTTTGTTCCCTTTAATTTTATATTATTCCAAAATATACATATATACACTCCACACATAAATAAAAATTACAAAATCTGAAAATAAACTATAGGTTAATTCCAAAGCACATTTAGGAATTCACATTTTAACAGTAAAGTTGCATACAAAAAAGAAGTATAACTTTACTTTTTCTTAGAATATGAATACATATCTTCCACCCATATA
>VZQC01006191.1:100657-117078 GCA_009823505.1 Rhizomys pruinosus | reverse complement strand
AAAAAAAAAAAAAAAAAAAAAAAAAAAAAAAGTATCAGAAGCTAAAGAAATCAAAGAAATGTCATTCACTTCATGTTGGATTTATGATCCTAGCTCATTTTCTTCCTTTTAGAAATATTTTGGTAGTGGAAACTTCTTGGTAGCAGGAAGTCTTTGACAACAGTCACCTTGTACCTGAAGATAAGCAAATAAGATCAGTCTGCACACCTGTACAAGGTGAACACCCAGCACTTTCTCTAACTTTATTTCTTACTGCCTTCTTCACCAAAAAAGACTTTATTATGTCTTAGGCATGCGGACCCTGAGCTAATCCTTGTGTATATGCTCACTCCCCATTGTACTTAGAGCTTTGCAAGATCAAAACTAATATCTACTTGTAAATTCCCAAAATGCTGCTACTTGATTAATAACTTATACTTAGGAACTACTAAATACAATATATTTGCATCTTGATGAGAATATTGGAAAAGAATAAATCAAAATAATGATTTCTGCTGTTTTTAAGAAATTCCATAGGATATAGTGTTTATATCTTGATTACAAAGCCTGTTCACAATTCACGAGATTCTGCTCAGCGATGCCTCCCACTTAAATGTAATTAATCCAATGACCTTGTTCTAATAGTGGGTGGCTTACTGTGATTTATTTTTGGAAATTGCTAATGAAAAAGAAAATTTTAATGTTAAAATACATGTGTCCTACAAATAAAGTATAACTTTCATGAATTCAAGGAATGTGAGTATTTTACTCAGAACTGGTATACTTTTTACATTTAATTGAAAAATACCCAAATATTCACCTGTCATAGGAATACCTTTAAAATAAGGCATCTAATTAATATCAGAACCTGAAGAGGTATACTACAGAAAAACAAAGTGTTAAATTAACTTAGAATTATCCGATATTTATACTTTGCTGTTTACATTAATTTTTTGTTATCCTTCTTCAGATACATATATACACATATAGAGAAAAGCTAAAAACTAACAGAACCAGGATAGAAACTAACACATAAGCTGAAACAAAAAAACTCCTTTTGCTAGTTTTTAAATTCCAAATTTCATAGATAAAATTCAAAGTCAAGTTATAGTGCAAAAATATGTCATAAAAATTTGTTTAAGGCTAGGCATGGTGGCCTACACCTTAATTCCAGAATACCAGAGGTAGGCCATTCTCTGTGAGATCAAAACCAGTCAGGTCTACATAGTGAGTTCCAGACGAACTGAGGCTACACAGAGACCCTTTCTCAAAATAAGAAAAAATGTTTGAACATTCTTTTTTTTTTTTAATTTTTATTTATTTCCATATGTGTATGAATGTATTGTCTGCATGCAAGTCTGTGCACCCGTGACGTGCAATGCCGCGGAGGTCAGAAGAGGGTGTCGCACTCCCCTGGAACTGGAGCTCTCCTGGAATTGGAGTTTCAGATGGCTCTCGGCCGCCATGTGGGTGCTGGGGATCAAACCCGGGTCCTCTGCAAGAGCGGTCGGCGCTCTTAACCGCTAGGCCATCTCTCCAGCCCTGAACATTCTTAATACATCAGCAAAACATGATTTACTAAAGACACAAGGGATTCTGAGAGCTGGAAATTTCTTTTACGTTATTTTACTTGTGAGATAACATTTGCTTTATAAAATTTGATCAAGCTGTATATTTATGTTGTCTACATTTCTCTGTATGCACAAAAGATTCAGTTGTCCATCGCTAATGTTGCTGTGGTTGGACCCTGGGTTCAAATCAGAATATGTGCAAAGAGTGTATCCTTGGCTAGGATTTCTGTATTAAACCTCACCTACCTATGGGTCAGGGACCATTGCAGAAGAGGGGGGCAGAAGATTGTAAGAGCCAAGTTCCATGAACATAGGGAGATAGAGGCTTTTAGGCTATTAGAAGCTGGCTCATATCAACTTGTGACAATGAGGACATCAAGCACAAAACCCGTGACAACTCAATCAGACAAGGGCCCAGAGTGTTGTGAAGGAAATGGGCAGAGGGACCAGCCCTAGCCTGAGAAGCATTGGAAACTGATTCCAGCTGGATGAGGGAGAGTAGACCTTCCTCAAGGGGCTGGAGAGATGGCCTAGCAGTTAAGAGTGCCAACTACTCTTGCAGAGGACCCGGGTTCGATCCCCAGGACCCACATGGCACCTGAGAACCGTCTTTAACTCCAGTTCCAGGGGAATCCGACACCCTCTTCTGACCTCTGCGGCATTGCACGACACCACGACATGGGGGCACAAACCTGCATGCACACAGTACATTCATACACATACAAAAATAAATTAAAAAAATTTTTTTAAAAGATCTCTAGATAGGCTGGCTAGACTCCAGTAGATGAACCTGCACAGGACATCTGGGTACAAATGCTTAACTGGATGGGACTTAACATGTATGGAAGAATACATGATGCCCACTGGGGGGACATGGAGAGGGGAGGGGGTCTAAATTTGATTAAGAACTGCTGTATGAAATAAAGAAAAGATCGATAAAAATATTAAAAATGAAAAGGTATCAGTTCTTCAATTGTTGAGATTAACTTTTTTTCTTTTTCTTTTTTTTAAACTTTTATTTGTTAAGATTAACTTTTTTTCTTTTGCAATCATAAAATAAACTGTAGGGTGGTATTTTGCCACTATGCAAATTGAATTTCTCAGCTACCTCTTACCAAATGGTTTAGCACGTACTGATGATCTTTGTCTGAATCACTTATTCCATTATAGATTATAAAATGAAATGATTTTTCTTTTTTTTTTTTTGTCTTTTTGAGACAGGGTCTCCCTGTAGCCCCAGCTGTCCTGGAACTCACTCTGTAGACTAGGCTGGCCTTGAACTCACAAAGATCCGCCTGCCTCTGCCTCCCAAGTGCTAGGATTAAAGGCGTGCACCACCACGCCCGGCGAAATGATTTTTCTAATTGTATTGATTAGTTCCATTTTGGAAGAAAAAAAGCCTAAGACAATTTGGTTTTGCCTAAAAAGCATTTTCAAATTAGAATGAAAGAATAAATACTTAATTCATTTTAATTGCCAATGCATATGTTAAATAGTTTAATAGCCACCTCCACTGGTAAAAGTAAAGCTTTTGTTTTATTGTGTTTTCTTTTTTCTGACATCATTATGAATCCATGTGATTCAATCAATTATAGCCACTATTTATTTAATCATAAAATTGTCCTGCCTTTGGCCCAGGGAGTGTTAGAGCTGATTCCTGGACTCCTTTGAGGAGGCTTTGTGTTTGAAGTCTTCTCTCCCTTCTAGAATACCAAGATCTCCCTGTATTTTTTGCATTTTGTTTTGTACACCTGAAGATGGCCACCTCACCAAGTAGCATTATTATTTGTGGTGAACCTTATTTAGAGACCAAAGTTAGGGTGCTGAAAAGACTTGCTGCAAATGGTAGCATCTCTGTACTCCATCCTTCAAGAAACATACTTAGAAAGTATAACTTATTGATACTCAAAATCATGAGTTCAAATTGATATTTCCATTTCATACTGCACATAACAGAATTATTATATACATTAACTGATAACATACTATCTATTTTACCTATATACATTATAAAGTGATACAAATACTACTATTACTAAAACTAAGAGTACTAAGTTAATTATTAGATTAAATAAAAATAGTTTTAATATTAGAATGTATCTTTCCAAATGTCACTAAACTATAGTAGTATTAGTGCAGAATTATTAAACATTGATTAATGGAAGAAAAGTAACCTTTTAGAAAGATTTTTTTTAAAGACAATCTGAGTCAGTTGTGAAAACATACAGTTAAAAATGTATGCGGTGATTAGGCCTTAAAGCTGTTGTTGGGCCATCGGTGGATGTTCTCCCTTAGCAGGAGCATAGTGTTCTCCAAAGCTATGAGAGCTAGCGTTCAGGGAGGAGGTTCCAGATCACTTCCAGCCCCTTTGCTCCAAGTCCTGTGCCCAAAGTATGCCTTGTCTTTATTTAGCAATATGGTCTTGCCTTCAGGTTCTGGGAGGGAATCGAGGGCTGTGGCAATAGCCTGTGTAATGTTGGAGTATCTTGGACTATCCTGGCAAACAACTGGAAATGACACATCTACAATGGAATCTCTACAAGGCTGAAGGAACATGGTAGAACATGGTAGAACAAAGAATAGTAATGCATCTCAACCCTCATCAAGGAAGCTCCCTCATGCAACAGAGAGCAATGAACACAAAGAGTCATAAATGAGCAAAGTGTAGAGAAAAAGAGTCTGCAGATTGTGGGTCCTTGGCTAGGATTCCTATATTAAACTTCACCCACCCAGGGCTCAGGGACCACTTTGAAAGAGAGCGTGGAAAGATTCTAAGAGCCAGGGGAAGAGGTGCTTAACCAAATGGAAATAGAGTCCTACAGGCTCCTAGGACCTTGCTCATATAAACCTATGGCAATGGTGTCAGCATGCACCACACCCACGCAAACCCAAGCAGACAAAAACCCAGAATAGAACTGTAGAAATGGGCAACAGACACCAAACTTAGCCAAAGAATTGTTGGGCAACTGATTACTGCTGGGTGAGGAAGAGCTGATCTTCTTTTTTTTTTTTTGGGAGGGGGGGCTTTTTCGAGACAGGGTCTCCCTGTAGTCCCAGCTGCCCTGGAACTCACTCTGTAGACCAGACTGGCCTTGAACTCACAAAGATCTGCCTGCCTCTGCCTCCCAAGTGCTAGGATTAAAGGTGTGAGCCACCACTCCCGGCAGAGCTGATCTTCTTAAGGGAGAGGCTCTAGGTAGGCTGACTAGACCACAGGGGATGAATTTGTACTGAGGCCATCTAGGGACACTAGCTTGACTCAATAGGTTTTAGCATAAATAACATACATGAAATCTAGTGGGGGCGGGGGGTCTATGGGAGGACGGTGATGGGGAACAGGTATAAATTTGATTAAGATGTTGTTTATGAAATACACAGAAATTCAACTTTAAAAAATAACCAAAAATGCCAGGTGTGGTGGCGCACATCTTTAGTCCCAGCACTTGGGAGACAGAGGTAGATCTCTGTGAGTTCAAGGCCAGTATGGTCTACATAGTAAGTTCCAGGCCAGATAGACCTACAGGGAGACCCTGTCTCAAAACGACCAAAATAATAACAAATAAAAGTATGTGCAATGACCCTCATGCTTGAAAAGGTTTTATTAAATTCTTCTGTCACACCACTCAGAGAAATAAACTTTACTGGATTTAATCCAAAACTCAAACTACATTTTTCTAAATGTTTTCAGTCTGAAAGAAAGGAGCACCTTCCTCAGTAAAATATAAAACTCAGACTTGAAACAGGGAAAAGAAGTTGTCCTTTGCAGTGCAAGCCTGTAGTCCCAGCTAATCCTGAGTTTGAAAAGGGAGGATTGCATGAGCCCAGAAGTATGAGGCAACCCTGAAAAAGATGGCAGGACCTATTCTCAAAAGCCAAATACTAGATAAATGACTGCTTGAAAGAACAAGACACGTGAAGTAAATTCATTATGCTAATATATAATTCAAGAAATACTCCTATAAGCTAGTTTATAAAGAGAAAACATTACCTGAGGAGAGTGAAGTTTGTACAAAAAAGAAACACAAAAATCTGAAAAATATCTTTAAGTTTCACTGATACTTTAGAAATTATTGTAAAGAATCATTTTGGCCAAGATGTTAAAATTTTAAAGATTAAATATTTATTTGAATATAAGGAACAGAAATTTCCAAAAGTTGCAGCCACTGTGTAAATTTGTATAACTTTCTGGTAGTAGAGTATGCTAATAACAAAAACACTGCCTTTTTCAGCATAGTATTTCACTTCTAGCTATCTAGTCCTTGGAGACACATTTTTAAAAAGTGGATACAAACAGGGCTATTTATTAAAACATTCCTTGTAATAACAAAACCTTTAAATTATTTCATTTGTTCATTAATATATAAGTGATTTAAAATTATACATTTATAATTTAAGAATGTATATGTATATTTTATAATATATTTATGGCATAAAATGAATATAGGTAAGATCCAATTTACTTTCCAAACTACATATGTAAAAATATGCAAATTGGGGCTGTAGAGATGGCTAAGTGGGTAAGAGCAGCACTGGCTGGTCTTCCAGAGGACTTGGGTTCAATTCCTAGCACCCACATGGTGGTTAACAACTGTCCTTAGCTCTAGCTCCAGGAGATCCTATACCCTCTTCTGACCACCTCTCTGGCACTTCAGGACACTGGTGCATCTATACACATGCAGAGAATACACTTATACACATAAAATAAAAATAATAAATAAATTTTTAAAACTATGCAAATTATTGCACATATACTATATGTAGATTTTGTGGTATATAAAGATAGATTGCATTGTAGAATCTTTTTTTGCTGGTTTTGAGACAGGGTCTCCCTATAGCCCCAGCTGTCCTGGAACTCACTTCGTAGACCAGGCTGGCCTTGAACTCACAGACATCTACCTGCCTCTGCCTCCTGAGTGCTATGATTAAAGGTGTGTGCTACCACTCCCAGCTGTTGTAGCATCTTTATATAGTATAAGTGCCAATGAGAGAAGGAAAACTAATACCTAACAACAATACTTGTTTTACAGAGAAAGCAATTTTTGGAAATAGTGAAACCCAAATGATAGATAATGGTTTATTCCAGAGTTTCAGAAGATATGGGCAAGATCACAGTGTATGACAGAGGACATGAGAAGTGGCAGAACAAAAATTAGAATGAAGAAAGATAAGAACAGGGGGAAGAAGGGGACCAGGAAAGGTGTCAACACCCGGCAGGGGGAATAAGGCTAAGACATACTTTGGGTAGAGGAAAACACTAAAAGGAGATTTGAGATTTTGTCTAGCCCTTCCTAATGGCATATAGTACATCCAAAAATATTGATAGAACATAAATATCTGTGTGAGTTTAGTATCTGTAAAGAAATATTGGGAATCTGTTTGTCTAGGACTACAACATAGTCTAATGGGTGAAGAAAGGATCTAGACACAAAGATAGTAATGAGAACAATTAGCTAATGAGATGGTCTCAGGGATCCCCAGAAATCTTTGTGAAAGTAAGGATATAGAGAATAGAGTAGGTTTTTCAGCCATTTGACTTGCCTGGTCTACACATACTGAGTCCCAGACCAGCCAGGATACATCACAAACAAACAAACATGAAAGAAAGAAATAAAGGAGAAGCAGAACAGGGGAAGAAGGAAAGGCAGGAGAGAAGCAAAGAAAATGCACAAACACATAGATACATACATATAGTTCGAAAGGATTTGAAATATAATCTGCAATAAAAGAGTATTTATTGGTAGGTATGCTATTTGGGCAGTGATTAGGTTATAAGGCTTCTGTCCATGGGTGTATTAATGCCATTATAACAAAGCTTCGGAGTAGATTTTGTATTATGTGTCTTACTTTCTTTTTCTTAATTTTTTTCTTTATTTTTTTCTTTTCACAGGAAAACAGAAACAATACAAAATGGCAATAACAAAACAAAGCTATAGATCAAAAAATGGGGATTTCCATTTCTTATTCTGGTGAAATAATGAATCAATCTGTGGGGCTTAGTATGTACTTCTTTTTCTTTCCTTCTCTCTTTTCTTTCTTCTTTTCCTTCTCCTTCAGGGCTTCCAGAAGGATATGTATTTACTGGCTAGTCCAGGAAGCCTTTAGTTCTCAGCTGAAAAATAGTCTGGTTAATTTGGGGGGGTCTCATTCCTAAACTGCCTAATCAATTTCTAGGTCCTATTTAGTTATGTTACCCTCTGAAAAGGGTCACCCCAATCACCAGAAGGGAATCTGGATGCTGACCACTCTGACTTCTTCCATGCTGAAAAGGGATGTTGAGTGTGGCAACTGGGGTATCCCCCATTCAGAGCCTTAATCTGAAAGACCCCTAAGAATAACTATAGAGGGGAAAAATCCTTAAGTGGTGCCTATGAAAGCAAAATGAAGGCAGGAGTACTTTGGTACATGATCTAGGCAGGGGACCAGGAGAAGTAAGAACAGGATGAATTCCAATGTCCAACTTAAAAGCCCATTAGAATTTCTTGACCAAGGGTTTCAAAGCATCCATTTATTAGGTTTCTCCTTCTGTTCATTTGGCCATGATGTCTAGACTCAGGATCTGCTTTTCAGGCTTTTTAATAGTCAGGCTGTGAGTTTCCACTTAGATAGTTGCCAGAAAGAAAGAGGAAATGTTATTATCAAGCACTAATTAACAACAATAGTGGACTTGTCCTTTGGCTGTAGGTGACCCTACTCTGTTAATAAAGGCCAAGATATAAGGTTTTTATGCCTGCTTAACATTATTTCATATAACTTTATACCCAATATGTGGAGGCACAATTTTCCAGGCTTTAAAAAAAATATTGACCATCTTTTGGTTATACTTTCTTTTGCAGTGTTTAAATCCACATAATTAGCCCAGATTAACAAAATTTTATTTTCTCAAGGTCATATGAGGTTCTGGTCTTCAGGGGGCACTCGAGTTTTTGGAGCTCACTATGTAGACCAGGCCAGCCTTGAACTCACAGAGATCCACCTGCCCTTGCCTCCCAAGTCCTGGGATCAAGGGCATGAGCCATCACGCACAGCCTAAAATGATTCTTATCCACCATGTGGGTGCTGGGAATCAAACCCAGGTTCTCTGCAAGAGCAGTCAGTACTCTTAACCGCTGAGCCATCTCTCCAGCCCCTGGACCATTCTTAACCAGTTCCATCTACCTAGGACAAGGTGAGGTCTTGCTAGACTAGGCTTCCCTTTGGAGCACAAGGCAACTTTCCTCTATATTGAGCTTCCTGTTTATAGACTGGACACTGGCTAGGGTTCTCTTGGTGGATCTCCAAGATCTCCCTGCACAGGAAGCCTGGTGACTCACAGTTGCAGAGCATTTTAAGAGATGCCCCTGTACAAAATCCCCCAGGACCAACTGACCTCAGAGGGCAAGGAACAAAATTGTCCCTTAAATCCCTTGGCCAAATTGGTATGGGCCTTAGGTATGGGCATTAAGCATCCAAAAAAGTTGTTACACCAATATGGTACTTTTAATTACTGTATCATATTTAGATAAAACCTGAAGAAAAGCCTAAGAAGCTTTGCATAAACATTGACTGGAATAAATTTAACACTATAGGGTAAGCAGGCAAAGCCTATAATAGAAATTTAAACAATTTTAGGCATATCTTAAGTTTAAAATGATTTATTACAAACATAGGTAGTCTCTTTACTTTCCCAAACCCCATATCTTGGCTTATAGTTTTCCAACAAGAAACATACCTGTTAACCAGAATTAAGCTGAAAAAATTTACCAAGTCCATCCAAACTGTCTCGTTCTGGGTGGCATGCCACTAGTTCAGGGAAGTAAACCTAGCTTTTCTTGAGTCAATTATCTTGAAATGGCAGATCAGATATCAAAAGTAACACTTGCATAATAGAGAGAGAGACCAAAAATATCTTTCAGTTAGTCAAAGGTAACCCATTACTTGTCTATGCCCATTTAATCCAATATCTACAACTGGAAGTCCAGTACAAGCCCAGGAATGGACCAAAAAAAAAAAAAAAAAAAAAAAAAAAAAAAAAAAAAAAAAAAAAAAAAAAAAACCACAACCCTGTGTGGTTATAATCCCATTTAGACCATTAGTAAACTGGCTTTAATGTTTATACCATTTCACTCTAGAAATATTTAACAACTTCAATCTAGTATAAGTATCTTATTTTCTACTAAACTTTACAATATTTATGTCCATCCAGCTGAACTGGGAAGTTCTCCCAAACACATCGCCACAAAATAAAAACCTTAAAGTAACCCTACAAGTCCCAGGGCTGGTTCCAGCCAACCAAATCTTTCCAGATTTTCAGAAATACACCACACAGGCCTTGCAAAAAGCCTGCCTATCTGCTCCAAAGATGTTCCACCTAGTGATCAAATATCCCACACACAAAACACAACCAAAGGCCTTGAATTCTATTTTATCTAGTATTAGCATAGCGACTTCTTTCTTAGTATCACTTACTTGTACTACTTTTTACCCTCCTTTCACTTTGGGATATCTATATTTAAAGGTGAGATAAGTTTCTGGGAGACAAGAAAAAAAAGATGTGTTTTGTTTCTTAATCCGTTCTACTAGTCTATGTCTCTTAATTGGAGAATTTAATCCACTGACATTTAAAACTATTGTTGAAAGAATTAAATTGCTTCCAATCATTTTGATTTCTAGTACATTCTTCCACTAGGTTTTTATTTCCATAGTGGTAGTATCATTTGTTTTCTGGTGTTGATTGGTTATAGTCATCCCTGCCCTCTACTCTTTGTATTGCTTGAAGTATTCTCTGCAGGCATGGCTTATTGGAGAGGAAATTCTTTCAATTTGTTTACATCATGGAACATTTTCCTTTCTCCTTCAATTATAATAGACATTTTTGCTGGATAAACTACATTGGGTTGACACTTTTAGAACTGGGACTATTTTAGACCAGGTTCTTCTGGCTTTCATCATCTGCATTGAGAAATCAGCTGCAATTCTGATAGGTTTTCCTCTGTAGGTAACTTGTTGCTTTTCTTTTACAGTCCTCAGTATCCTTTCTTTGCTTTGAACATCTAGTGTTTTTACTGCGATACAGCATGGAGAATTTCTTTTCTGGTCCTGTCTCCTTGGAGTTCTATATGCTTCTAATACTTGTATAGGTATCTCTTGCTTTAATTTGGGAAATTTTTCCTCTAAAATTTTGTTGAAGACCTGAGCTGTATCACCATCCTGCGAGTCTTCTTCCTCTTCTATCCCTATAATTTGTAGGTTTGGTCTTTTCATAGTATCCCACAGTTCCTGGTTATTCCATTCTTGCAATTTTTTTTTAATTTTTCACAATCTTTACTTGATTTATCCAGTTCTTCCATATTGTCTTCCAATCTTAATATTCTATTTTCTACTTCATCCATTCTATTATTAAGAGTTTCTCCCAGGGCTGGAGAGATGGTCTAGTGGTTAAGAGCATCGACTGCTCTTGCAGAGGACCCGGGTTTGATCCCCAGAACCCACATGGTGGCTGAGAACCATATTTAACTCCAGTTCCAGGGTAACCTGACGCCCTCTTCTGACCTCCGAGGCATTGCACAACACGGGTGCACAAACCTATATGCAGACAGTACATTCATACACATAAAAAAAAATAATATTTTTTTTAAAAAAGAGTTTCTCCCATACTTTACAAGTTGTTTGTGGAATGTTGCATTGTTTTTCATTTCAACTTGAATTTTCTTCAATGTTTCTATATCTTTTGTAATTTTGTTCCACAATTTATCATTGTCCTCTTTCAATTTATCCCTGTCTTCTTTTAGATCCTGGACTTCCTTGTTTATAAGCTCCTTAAATTCCCTCAACTCCTTAATTTCTCTAATCAGATTCATAATTGTTCTTTTGAGATCTATATCCTGAGTTATATCCAAGGGGTCTTCATTACAGGGTACTTGAATAGGGGTATTAGTGTTCGGTGGAGATCCACCTGAGTCTTTCTTTCATTGAGATTTAGGCATTTGGGTAGCTTCTGTTGGGAGTGGTTCCAATGTGAAGCCTAGATGCTTACTGAGCTGACACTGATGTTGGTTGTACTCTTGAGGTCTTTATTGACATCCTAATTGATGCATAGGTTGTGAACACTCTAGGCTCCAAAATCTCAACTCTATCCTAACACTCCACAGACCAACACCCCTCACCCAACCAGCAAACAGTTTGCCCAATTGATTAAGCCATGCAACACTCAAGCCATCCCAAATCCCCAGGCCTACAAAATCCACACCCTGAGGGCCTCAGGCACTCCTGGTCCTGTGGGCTGGAAGGTCGCAATGCTTCTCCTGCAATGCAGCCGGAGTTCACCACATCTAAGTGGGATGAACCCCAATCACCCACCGGGTGAGATGTACTCAGGGAACCACTGTACACCATCCTCAATCCACCAGCTGATCCTCCAGAGTCAGGCACCAAGGTCTGTACCTGGGTTCAGTAGGAGAAAGACTCAGCCAACTGGGGCTATCCCTGTTGTCTCCTGACACCCCCTCGGGCGATGTCTATAGTGCCAAATTGTAATCCCTGAGGATCCAAATGCCCTCAGACAACCTCTGATGCTTCCCAATGCTCTTAGGGCCCCCTATGTCCCCTTCCCCAACTTTGCCCTCAGCTGCTCAGAATGTACCCTCTGTCTCAGGAGCCACCATCTTGGAAAAGCCCTTGTCTCTTACTTTCACCTTTCCATCCCTTCTGCCACTGGTGAACACAGGGTCCCTCCCCTTTGAGAGTTTGGGACACAAAGTCATGTCCTGAAGAGAGTCAAGGACTGACACAGACACTAACTGGAGGCTAACCGTTACCCCAGCACACACACTGCTAATGTGATTGGCTCCTATATGTCCCTACATCTGGGTTAATTTCTCAAGCCAAAGGGTAGGTAGCTCAGGTGCTTCTAATTGGCTGAATAGAAGCCATGGGTCTCCTACGCCATCTATGGTTGTCATGAGAGACAGAACTTAGCTTCCAAATAAAAGCACAGAATAGGGGATTCCCCCCTAAAATATCAAGGGTCATTGGATTCATTGGTCATTGGTAGTGAAAAACACCAAACGTTAAACTGCATTCTTCCTTAAAGAAAATTCTTAACCTTGTTATGCCCGCATTAAAACTTATTTTTGACAGTTTATTCCCTATAAAATCCACATTTTTTTTTTTTTGTCTTTTTGAGACAGGGTCTCCCTATAGCCCCAGCTGGCCTGGAACTCACTCTGTAGACCAGTCTGGCCTTGAACTCACAGAGATCCACCTGCCTCTGCCTCCCAAGTGCTAGGATTAAAGGCCACCACGCCCAGCTAAAATCCACATTCTTGTTTTGTAAGAATTTGTATTTTATTTGTATTTTATTTTTATTTATTTATTATTTTTTATGTGTATGAGTGTACTGTCTGCATGTAGGTTGGTGCACCCATTGTCGTGCAATGCTGTGGAGGTCAGAAGAGGGTGTCGGATCGGATTCCTCTGGAACTGGAGTTAAAGACAGTTTTTTGTTTGCTTGTTTTGTTTCTATGTGTATGAGTGTACTGTCTGCATGGAGGTCTGCGCACCCGTGTCATGCAATGCCGCAGAGGTCAGAAGAGGGTGTCGGATTCCCCCGGAACTGGAGTTTTCCTGGAATTGGAGTTACAGACGGTTCTCGGCCACCATGTGGGTGCTGGGGATCGAACCCGGATCCTCTGCAAGAGCAATCGGCGCTCTTAACCACTAGACCATCTCTCCAGCCCCTAGAAACAGTTCTTAGCCACCATGTGGGTGCTGGGAATCAAACCCTGGTCCTCTGCAAGAGCAGTCGGAGCTCTTAACCGCTGAGCCATCTCTCCAGCCCCAAAAATCCACATTCTTAAATGCAGTATCAGGCAATCCCCAGTACTCTCTTTCCGGCTTTCTCTAGTCTTGTCTGCATTTTTTTTTCTTTTTAGTAGAGTCCTTCCCATGTTCCACTTCTAGGACAGTGTTTTCTGCTAAACATTTCCTTCCTTATTTCTGCTTCTACAACAGCTTCAAAAACTCTCTCAAAAGCAACTGCTTCTCACACACCATGTTTCCAGGTAATCCCTCTCCCTTTGAAGGTCCCATTAAAAATGCCAACATTGCTTTCCATTTGTAGCTAAGTCTCCTATGGATTCTACCTTTTTTTTTTTTAGACTGTAATCTCCTAATGAGCACAGTACAATATATTCTTCACATTTTTACAAATATCATTAACATACATGCCATGGCAAATAAATGCTAAGCTGTTTGCAGCAGTCAGAAGCCCATCTAAAATATAATGATCCACAATCAGAAATGGGCTACAGAATTGCTGTGGAACAGAGATAAGGACAGCATAGTAATAGAGAAGAGCTCCACATTAAGAAAGCACTATGTAAACATGAAAATCTGACTTAAAAAATCAGCTCTCTTTATACATCTTCCAAACAAAAGCATTCATTTCAAAATCACTCAGTCCATTCTTCAAAGGTAAGCTTCTGAGGAGTACTAAAATAGCATTTGATTTACAAAAATGTTATTTTAAATATCTATTGTGTAAAGACATTTACACATACATAATACAAAGGATGAAATCCTTTCATCAAACTCCTACCCCTTCAAACACATTCTCTCTGGCTCTGTTTTTCTACAAGGAAGCAGAGAGGGGAAGATGAAATGGCTTCACAGAAGCCTAAAAAACATGATTGAAGGGTTTGGGAAAAGATTTAATAAAGAGGTCAAGAGAACAGACATTATTCAGAATGATGATTAGAGGTTGATTTGAGATAATTTAATGACAATCTATAAATACATGAAGGGCTCTCCCAGACAGAATAATCACCAGTTTCTCTTCAACTCCAATTTGGACCATAACAAGAGAAAAATTATGTTAGATAAAAGGAAGATTTCTCAGTAGTAAAAATTATTTAATACTGAAATGGTAGCTAAGGAGAGTTGTAGACTATCACTCCCTCTGAGAAGAATTTAAAATGTGTTTCAAGAGGCACAGTCTGCCCAGGGATACAGCAATCACAAGAGTTCTTCTCAAGGTCTCTTCCAATGTCTAGACTCGCAAGTTTCAAATTTATTTTTATTTCAGAGAATTTTACTCTTTTAAATTCCCTGTTCTGCCTAAGAAAAACTGTGTTGAAAATAATTTTAAGATTTGGTTCCATTCCAGTTTTCTCCCACGTCCATCCTAAAATTCTGAAATTTGGATGATCGTTTTCTGGCATTTATTTGAGTGCTAAACACAGGAAGGTGAGCAAGAACACATGCAATATAAATTTTGAAATATTTTATGGTGAGCATCTCTTATCCCTCATATCCAAAACAATTCAACAAAGATGATGCTAACACCTCCATATCCCAGCTCCCTTTGCCCCACAAGACTGTATTAGAATGACAGAATGTCTCCCCTTCTGTCATTACTTCCACAAGCTTGTCTGTAGCATTAATACATAGAATGAAAAATATAAAGGAAAGGTGAAAATAGTGTAGAGATAGCTATGTGGAACAACCAACTTCAAACATACATTAGAATTTCTATTTGTTTTCACCTACATATTTCCAAATTAGTGGAAGAAGTTGAGTATGAAGAAAGACCAAGAAATAAAAGCATACTTCAATGCTTACAATGATATGGACTTTAAAAGTTCATAACACATTCATATTAGTGAACCAGAGTTCTCTAGAGAGGCCAGAAGATGGCATCAGTTCCTTTGGAATTGAAGCTACAAAAGGTTGTAAGTCACCATGTGGGTGCTGGCAACTGAACCTAGGTCCTCTGCAAGAGCAGCCAGTGCTCTTAACAGCTGAGCTATCTTTCCAGCCCTCAATGAACTCATCCTTGATAATAGGAATAATCCATTTGCAAACTGGTCAATAAGCTTATTTCATTCAGTTAGGTACCTCTGCCTGTGGCCTAGTGTTGTTATAGACACTGGGCTATAGAAATGGAGATCAATGAGACTCTTAACCTCGTGGCCCTTACATTCTTAATGTCTAGATTATTTATTATTACTGCACAGTAATATATATTTACTAATAATTTATATCTACTAATTTACTTGCTTATTCCTTTACTCCTCAATTGTATCATTTTCAACAATCCAGTCATATTTCTGATCTATCCTAGCTTTGTACAATGGGTACAGAGTTTAAACATGTCAATGTACCTACAGTAGTCAAGCCATGTCCCAAGAGAGTTCATGAACATTCTGGTACAATTATTCCATCTTGAAAATAATAAAACAATGACTGATTGAAGTTGACTATTTAAAGTCATAAAATTTTATTCCACAAAGAATAGACTATAAATATCTAGGGTTATATATCTTCTCATAAACAACACTTATAAAGATGATTTATGAAAACTACAGCAATTTATGAAAATAATGGTCCCCAAAAATAGCAACTATATTCATGAATTAGTCTAGGAATATCATTCATTTTGTAATGCCTTCCTTTCTCCATAAAATGTAAATTTGACCACCTCCTTTAGTCTTCAAAGAAATTGTAGACTTGGTATTTCAGACATAGGTATAAGGAGAGTTCCACTGACAGACAGAAAGAATTAGCATTAAAAATTTCAGAGTCCAGGGCTAGAAAGATAGCTCAGTTGGTAAAATATTTGCCTTGAAAGCATGAGGACATGAATTTGATAACCAAAACCCAAAACTGAGGATTTTAAAAAGCTGTGCATGGTGGTATGTGCTTGGAATCTTGGTGCTGCTGGGGAAGTAGAGTAGGAAGACCCAGCCTAGCCTACTTGACAAGTCCCAAGCCAATGAGAGACCCTGACTAAAAATCAAAGTGAACAGTGCCTAAAGAACAATACCTGAGGGTGACCCCTGGCTTACACATACACATGCACACATGCAAGCATATACACATACACACATACACACA